>JACCIB010000100.1:0-439164 GCA_018906965.1 Philotrypesis tridentata | reverse complement strand
GATATGCTTGCTCGAATGACTGAGAGCGAGAGACTGTCGGTATTGTCGTTGGTATTCAGTGGAGTAGCGGCTGAGTGGTACCGTAATAATAGAAGTCAATGGCGGAATTGACAAGATTTTCGTCAGGATGCACTCAGCTGGTACGGAACAAATAGACGTTTCCAACAGCGTCTGACGTCAGATGCGGAGAGGAGATTTCAAGGCGAGTACGAATCCGTACGGGACTTTGTGACGTGCCTTCGCGGCATGATGAAGGAGATGATTCCGGAGCCCAGCATGGAGAATCAGCTGGATTTGTTACATAGAAATCTAATATATCTATATGCCGGATATTCAAGCATTAACACCAAGAATGCAATGCGTGAATCTGGATAGTTTTTCGTCAGATTGCGGAAGAAGCGGAGATTGTAATAGCGGGCCGCGAGGATTATCGTTCTCCACCTCCGCCGGAACAAACTATGTTATCTAGTATGGCGTATAGACCGCCGGCAGGTGTCAAACCTGTGACGTCCATGAGTACTAAGGTAGCTTCGGTCGACGTAAGTTCGGCCGAGCCAAATGCACAATTGGTGACAGCGTTCGGGAAGATGATTGATCAGAAGCTCAAAGAATTCAAGAATGAGATAGTTATGAAAGTTACAGAGCCTAAGAATGAAAAGGTAGTCCCGAAAGCTTCGACTTCGTCCGACGGTAAAGATCCGAAGCAAAAAAAGAAGATCTTTATCTGTTATAAATGTAAGAAACCTGGACACATTAGGAAAAATTGTCCGGAGGGAAAAGAGGAAGCGAGCGCATGAAAGAGGTCGAGGTGCGTTCGCGGTTAACAAGAGAGACCTCGGTGTTACCGCGAGTGAGCAGGAGTGTAAGCCCTGTTCTCACGAGCGTTAAGAAGAATTTATTTTCGACACAGAGTACTGTGAGTGCGGATGATGGGAGTGCACGCCCGAATCATTTGTGCAACATAAGTGCGAATGTTGAAAAGGTTGATTCGCAGGCTAGTCAACTCGGTCAATCGAGTGTATCTAAGTCTAGTACGGATCGGATAGCATGGAGGAAGGACGAAAACTTGCAAGCGTCTACCGTGCTCTCGTCTATCTTGACTAAGTCAGTTGAGAGGGAAAATGACGAGGTGGGTGCTGCTATAGTTACTGACAGCCAGCCCGTTAGAATTCATCAAGAGGTGAACTCGGTGATTGATGAGATTCTAGGTAGTCGAGTGGAAATTAGCGCTACTCCACTTGATGAAGACAATCCCCAAGAAAAACGTTGGTGGATGCAAGTGAGGGTCGGTGAATTTCGATTCCGAGCTTTATATGATGGTGGTGCTTCGCGAGTATGTATGGGCTCGATTGGTCTGCAACTCGCGAGTGCACTAAATCGACAGGTTGTATTGAACCAAGGCCAAAATGCTAGGTTGGCCGATGGGAGAAGTACACCGATTACTGGATATGTCTGGTTACCCTTCGAGGTTGGAAACTTGAGGAAGGAAATCCGTGTTGCAGTTGTCCCGGATCTTCCGACTGATTGTATCGTGGGAGTAAACTTTATGTTGACATTCGAGGCCATCTTAGATCCTGACCTCGAGAGTATATCTTGGAGATAGTAAAAACTACGTCGACGTTGAATTAGCAGCGGTGGAGGGTGGTTCATTGCAATTATCTTCAGTGGGTTTGGCTGATGTTGGAGATCGAGAGCGGGAGGTGCTTACAGCACTTCTTGACGAGATTATCGGCCAAGATACGGATCAGATTGGCTGCACTTCGTGGATCGAACATCGGATCGAGGTGACGTCAAATAAGCCAATTAAACAGCGTTATTATCCGGTATCGAAGAAGTTAGAAGAAGAGATGTTCAAGCAAGTAAGAACGATGCTTGACGCTGGGATAATTGAGCAGTGTGATAGTCCATTTTCGAGTCCAGTTGTGATGGTGCGTAAATCGAATGGCAAGTATAGATTTTGTGTGGATTTTCGCAAAATAAATGCGATTATGAAGAATGACGCATATCCGTTGCCAATAATGAACATGATTTTGCGTAAGTTACAACAGGCACGCTATATTTCAACGATTGATTTGAGTAGTGCGTATCATCAGATACCTTTGAGTGAAGACTTCCTTTTGGTTTATCTGAAGCTGGAGCGACTTTTCAGAGGCTGATTGACATGATTATTTCTCCAGAGCTGCAACCGCACGCGTTCGCATATTTAGATGATATTATAATTGTGTCGAGTTCGTTTGAGGAACATGTTGGTATCCTCAGGCGCGTGCTAGAGCGAATTAAGAAGGCTGGTCTCACTGTCAATCGTGAGAAAAGCGTTTTCTGTCAAGAAGAAGCTAGATACTTAGGTGTCTTAGTGAACAGAAATGGTTTTCGACCAGACCCGGAGAAGATAGCGTCAATTGTCGATTTTCCGGTTCCGAAAAATCTGACGCAAGTGAAAAGATTTTATGGCATGGCGTCGTGGTATAGACAATTTTTAGATAATTTTGCGACGCTGGCCGAGCCGTTGACCAGATTGACGAAAGGAGATCCGAGAAAACCTTTCGTTTGGACTGAAGAGCAGTAGAAATGTTTTGAAGCCATTAAGACGATGCTGGCTTCGGCGCCGATATTGCATACACCAGATTTTAACCAACAATTCGTTATCCATACGGATGCGAGCGATACCGGGGTTGGTGTGGTTTTGACACAGGAGATCGATGGTCAAGAGTAGGTACTTGAGTTTGCAAGTAGAGTACTTTCATCTGCAGAGGGTAACTATACCGTTACAGAACGCGAGTGTCTTGCGGTGATCTTTGCTATACGTAAATTTCGTCAGTATATTGAAGGTCATCAATTCAAGGTGATAACTGATCACAGCAGCCTTAGATGGTTATGTAATCTGCGCAACCCGACTGGTAGGTTGTCACGCTGGGCTCTTGAACTTCGATTAGTCAGGATTTACAGTTTCGCGATCATTGGTATAATGATCGGTTTAATAAGGTAGGGAAAACTCCGAAGAATTTTCCTGAGTGGAAAATTGTGGGCGGGCGACTGTATAAATATCGCCCAAATCCTTAACTAGTTTCAATTCTTGGTGAGGATGACGATGCATGGAAGCTCGTTATTCCAAGTGAAAAACGACATCAAGTTCTGCAAGAATGTCATGATCAGCCGACAGCTGGACATTTTGGCAGAGAAAAGACTTAGTCGGGTGGTAGAGAAGTATTTTTGGCCGCGACTATACAGAGACGTAGCGAAGTATGTACGCAGTTATAAACTTTGCCAACTAAAGTTGAACAACGTATTTTACCTGGTTTTATGGGAAAGAGAACCGTGCATAGACCATGGCAATGGGTGACTGGGGATATTATGGGCCCCATGCCAAAGTCTGTAAAAGGACACGAATATGCACTTGTGTTTCAGGATCTCTTTACTCGTTGGATCGAGTGTATACCGCTACGTAAAGCTAATGGTAAGTCAATACTGGCTGCTTTCAAAGAGAGAGTAGTGCTTCGATTCGGTGCGCCGGAGGTATTCCATTCAGATAATGGCACCGAATTAAAAAATAAGTTGATTGACGAGTACCTAGCTGCTCAAGGAATTAGACATTCTTTTTCGCCGCCATACCATCCGCAGGCGAATCCTGTGGAAAGAGTGAACAGGACGATTAAACGTGAAATTTCCACGTATGCGAACGGCAATCATCGTGCGTGGGATGAGCATCTTAGCGAAATAGATTTTTCGTATAATAAGGCTATGCATGCGTCGATAGGCGAGACGCCTGCAATGTTGAATTTTGGCCGGCAGTTGAATATGCCTGCATCATTTAGAAGGTTAGAAGATAATCAGGCTATTGAGAAGGAAGGGGTGGACGATTGGAAGAATCGTCTATCTAAACTGCCAGCGCTGCATGAGCGTGCGCAAGCGATTTCGCAAGAGTCGCAAGAACGTCAGGCGATTCATTTTGATGCACGTCGTCGTCCAGCTGAATTTGAAGTTGGTGATAAGGTCTGGAAACGCAGCCATGTGTTACCGTCGGCAGCGGGTGGAGTTGCTGCACAACTTGCTTTTCCTTTTGTCGGTCCGTACATCATTACTGCTAAGAAGGGCTCGAATACATTCGAACTTACGAGCGAGCAAGGGAAGATTGAAGATCTTATTGCAGTAGAAGAACTTAAAAGATTCCGCGACACAGATGACACCAGCTCAGAGGAAGATACTCGACCACCGGGGGATGGCGATGATTAGGCGCAGAGCGACCCGCCGGTTGCGAGCGTGAGCGAAAACGGTTTTAGTAAGGGAAATATTTCGACGAGTGCTGACGGACAGCAATGCGGTAGTTCAGGGAAGGCGTCGAAGACATTTGACGCTTCGAGCGTAAGTAAATTGATTAATATTGCGAACGACGTCTGTGAGGTCAAGCGTCGACCGGGACGTTCGAAAGGCTTGAAGAAAGTTAAACCGAAAGAAGTGGTAAACATATCACCACGAAAAACTCGTGCTCAGCGGCGTGCGTTGTAATGTACTTGTCATTATTCATTCATTTTCTCATTTTCATTTCATGTCCTTAACCTTAGTTTCCTTTCTCTCGTTTGTTTACATTAGATTGAAGATGGACGATCAGCAGCGCCAGATTTCAAGGCAGACGGGCGAAGCTCGTCGACTTCGTTTAGAGGCAGCGATAGCTGAAAGCCGTGTGATTATCTGCACGGGTGACGTATCAGGAGGAGTCACCATGACTCTCATGCTGGGCAATGCGCTCCAGCATGTGAATAACACGGGAAATGTGATGCAGGTGAACCCCACCAGTTCACCTACAATTACTGAGGTCGAGGGAGCTGCTGGTCCATTACCAGCATTGCCAGCAGCAGAGAGTGCGGAGGTCGTGGTGCCTCGCACCATTGACCCACCTGAAAGGGTGCAGGGGGCGGAGGAGAACCCCGCGCCATTGCTCGTGGAGTTGGCAGCTGCCGATTCCAAACCCACTGAGGATCAGGAGTGGGAAGACCTGGTTGAGGAGATCGGCAAGTTGCGAGCCGAAAATCGGAAGATGGAGGAATGGGAAGCGGACGTCTTCTGTCGCTTCGATGCCTTCATTCAAAGGAAGGACCGCTGCGCTCAGTCTGACGTAATGAAGTTGGCTGAGCGCGTCGCTGACCGTCGTGAGGAGCAGCAGGCGATCGCGCGAGTTCGCAAAGCTCGCGCGCAACGGCGACGTGATGAGCAGCGAGAAGTGGAGCTGGCAGAGGAGCGCCTGCGTTCGATGCGGCTGGCGAGGGAGAAGTTGGAGGAAGAGGAGAGGCGTGAAGTCATGCGAGTGAGAAAGCTGCAGGAGCAACTCTCCTTAGCTCGCATGCGAGAAGAGCAAGAGAAGAGCAGGTTGGAGGTACGCGCTGCGTACCTGCAGAAGAAGCGCTTGGAGGGGCCCAAGTGTTATGTGTGTGGGTATCCGGGTGTAAAGAACACCAAGACATGCCCGGAGCGCGCCACACACGCCGAAATCCTTAAGAATACGGGGAGATAAGGGAGGTGTTTAGTTTTTTTTCCTCTCCTTTGTGGATTAATAAATAGTATATTTCATTTCCTTTATTTCATGTGTCATGCATTGCATTTTTGTTTCCTAACCTTACTCCTTGTGTCTGCTCATTTTACCCTGATGTGTGTAGAGCTGCTTTGCAAGCTACGCAGCGTCTGGAAGGGGGGTGTAACGAGAGGTTAGGCGTGCTATTTGAATAGCGCGCGCTCGTTAGGTCGCACGATGGGAACTTAGTAGCAAGCGACGCTACTGTACTGCGGCAAGGGACGCGCGGGGGAAGAGTAGGAGAAGGCTCGCGCGCCACGCTGATCAGATTCGATTTGACCACGCCGGTGTGTGCTTCGCGCGTTATATTCGACCTTCTGCAAAGCCACCATCGTGCCCGAGGTGTGTTATAGCCGATACGGAGACAAGCTAGAGGTGATCTGGGATACTCGTCATCTGTGTGCTGGAGAAGGGACGCCTTCTCCGTGCCATCCGAATCGACCCAGGCAGGGATCCCGTAGAGGTGATAGCGGCTCGAGAAAGTGTACCGAGGAAGCAAGGCGTACCTCGTACCGACTGTAAGTCGAATTTCCTTAAGAATCGTTTTCCTCATTAAGATCGCCGAGGGCGAGTGTTCTCTGCCACAGGACACTCGTCTCTTTCTTAATTGAGTGCGTGCGTTATTACTCTCCGCTGTCGCGCATACGACCATTGAGTGCGGATTTTATTTATATGCAATTATTATTCAATAGACGAGTTTTTCTTTTCATAACGAAATAATCGTGAAGTTTATTCTCCTTTCCTTACTTCGTCCTCTCGAATAAGAACTCGTAATTTACGGAGAAGTGTGATGTTCGAGCGCATCACACATTTGTATTCGTCGCATTTGGCTAGGTATTAGACGCGCATAAACGTTCGCCGAGAAGCTACGCCGGGGAGCGTAAGAGCTTGTACGCAGGTAAGACTCGGTGACACGGCGACAATCCGCAGTCGCCGTGCTAAAGCCATTTGCCCCGTTACAGTATGTGTCAATCATCGAAAAAATCCTTTCAAATTAATATATGAGTTATAAAGTATAGGCAAATGAGACATAAGAGCAAAAATATCACGAATAACAAGTGTTCGTGGCTCAGTGGTACAGTTTAGGACTATGAATCAAAAGGTGTCAAGTGCGATCCTCTTTCGGGAGACTTTTTTTTATCTTTGTTTTCTTTAATTTCCTAATTACTACTCATAGCGACAAGCGCAAACTTTACAATAACAATATTCCAACGATTGTAATTACTAATATTTAAATAAATAAAAAATGAAGTGATGCTACTATTTTTAATAGGGGAATGTTTAAAAATAACTTCATTACCCAAACCGGATATTTAAAACGCATTAAATAACGTTATTTTTTATTTAATTGTAATAGAGAATGAGGTGATTTTAAGTTACCAATCATTTCCTCGGATGTAAATAACATTAATTTACGTTAAATGACGTCACAAAATAACGTCATAAAAGGTCCGCAATTGTAGCATCACCCATAACATTATTGAACGTTATGAAATGACGTTACTATTATTCACCGGAAAGAAATTAAGAACAATTTCAAGAATAGTTCTTAACTTAGAATATTTTATACTATTCAAATATATTTTTTTTCAGATAAGAAATCCAATTTTTGGATTTTGATAACTGATGTTTCAATTTTTTAAGTAGTCTTGTACTTCAAGCGGTATTCTGGGACTTATCCAGGTACTTTTGTACTAAAAAAAGGTATGTTTACATTTTTTTTTATTGCAATCCAAAAGATTAAACATTTAAAATATTGAATTTAAATGTTTCAAATATATATAAAGCTGCTCAAATTTATTTATATACACACACACACACACACACACACACACACACACACACAAACACATCCTACCCGAAAAAAGTGTAAGACTATGGGCGCGGTCATGTTCAAGCTAAAAAATTTCGATTGGCTGCCTTCGCTCGCTCGATCGCGACTGGCTGTTTGTTCGAGTACGCGCGTATTTCGAGTAGTTTGAAATTTCTTTAGGATTATTAATAAAAATTAGTCAGGAATTCCAGCTTTTACAATTTGAAGACGATACAAATGTTTGGAATGAGGTTGAGAACGGTGTAGGTGTCTATACACGCACGAAAATCCGTACTTTGTAACGTGGAATTTGCCTCGCCCGCTCGAGGATTCCAGTTAGTGTACAAAAATGATTTGTTTAACGGCTGCTTCTCACTCTCGGAGTCCAGAGTCCTGAAAAACGGAAAACGGGTACACTCAGGGAAATTTCGGTAGCAATAGGGCTGGTAAAATGAATAATAACATAAAAAGAATTGGAATTAACACATAAAACAAATATATTGTAAACTCCCTGTTACAAATTCGTATAGGCAAACATATCAATTTCGATTTTAAATAACACCTGGGCCAGCGGCCGAATAACTAAATCCACGATAGCTGGTTCTAGAGTTGCTAGAACAAGAAAAGGGCCGCGAAATTCCTCTACGATGATGCTATGTTATAAAAGGAAACAACAAAGGTGAGATCCGCCTCCTGCTGAAAACGTGGAGAGATACGCGGAGCTGAAACGGGAAAAATTTCCTCTAACTAACACTTTCTCCAATTTCCCAATTACCAGAATAAAATATATACAACTTAATATTTAAGAAACCTCACCAATATTCCTCCAGAAATCCACAACCTAATCCTCCAAGATTCCGCCAAAAGAAATCCAAAAACCAGGAACTCCAACAAAGTGCTCGCAATGGCCGCCGGAATCCACCAACAACCTCAAGACCGTGGAAAATAAAAAACCTCAGAAAAATCAGCAGAACTGCAAAAGTGGAGATCCGGGAACAGAGTGAACGAGGACAGCGCTCCGCTCGGGGAAGAAGCCGCGATTTTCCCACCTCACCTTCTTCCTCCCGGGAGCGTCGTCCTGGCTGGCAAATTTCCATTGGTCCTAGAAAATGGTCTAAATAGTCCATTGGCCTATTTAAATGCCACCACAAGCTATCTCTATATCACCTGATTTTCCCACGCCCCCTTTTCTATTCTTAATTTTCTCATTGGTCGAGAAAACAATTATCGCCCTCTATATCCTTGCGGATTTACATAATTTGCGCCCCCTTCATTGATAGAGATCAATCAATCAATATTGAACTCCATCAGGTAGCGCCATCTATATAGAAACTAAACAGCCACGCGAGTTTCGAAATCCACCAAACGAAATAAAAGAAACAATTGTAAGACAGCCTTAACATATCGTACTACACGATAATGGAAGCCGGCTTTACCATCTCACAATTCCCCTATACTCCTGAAAGAAAACCTCTATATCAAACATATATCGATTGCCCGGGAGCAGGCGCCCTCTCGATCAATCTATAGCGGCCGGTAACGGAGAGCGCTCTCCCTCTCCCTGCTACCGCACGCGCCGCATGTTCTCTCTCCCGCACCACATGTGCGTCGCCTTCCCTCTCTCTCCCACTCACGCTCTCACTCACTCGCTCTCTCGCTCGCGCTCGCACTCATGCTCGCTCTCTCTCTCTCTCTCTCACACATACACACGCGCTCCCCTCTATACACAACGGCGTGCATGTAACCGCGTGCGTGCGGCCGCCGTCTCGCTTCCTGCTGTACCCCCTCCCGAGCGCCAACGTGCTGCGCAGGTGTGACTCGGGAGCTCACATCCTGCGCTCCGTACGCGGTCGGTTAGAGGCAACTCCTGCGAGCTCCACCGAGCGCTGGCTCCGCTCCATGGCCTGTCAGTCTGCCGAGAGTGAGTCAGCTGGCCGAAATAAATAATCACGACGCAGCAATATTTATTGCTACGTCGCAACTTTTATAAATATATAGGTATAAATGTGTACATAACCTATATTGTGACTTTTGAAGCGCGCTCTCGATGGTCTAGTGTGTGTGTGTGTGTGTGTGTGTGTGTGTGTGTGTGTATACTAGACCATCGAGAGCGCGCATTATATATTGCAAAATATCGCCATGTCACATCGAGTACTGACCTGTCGGGGTAGAGCGTCTCAAGGCCGTATGATTAGGGGATTGAGTGCATATGTTAATGGCGTTTCGTTTCTTTCGAGTAACCACGCGAAGAGAGAAAGGATGACAACGAGAGGAGGAAAACGCGGAGGGCTTCTTCGCCTCTTATTCAAGGATAAGAAGAGAAGGAGACGAACTCCGGCGTACAACGACAGGTTCATTCAGGGCGTTCTAGTCCGTTCATCGTAAGTCGTCGGACGCAGATGAGACGGGCGGCGTCTTAGCGCCTTCTGCAGCTCGGTTACGCGTGATGGTTGTTCTCTCGCATGAACGTTAGAAACAAAAAGGCAGCTTTGGCGCCCTTTATAAAAGGCGAGCTCCCGAATCAAAGGCCTAGACAGAAGGATTCCCTGAGAGTTATATTGTACTTCGTAACTTGCGCAAAGCCGCGGTGTTGCGTGAATTATCTAAGTGAACCCTGGTTGTCTCTTGTAGCGAGCGTTCCAATTTTGCGGTTGTCTTCTCCAACATTAATCGTGGTAGAGATGTCGAGCATGCATGCGTCGCGATCGACAGCGCGTAAGACGACCGAGCCTGTTGCAGTGTGAGAGCTTGGGCCGTCGGCCCAAGCGAATCGGCCAATAAGTACGCGCGCTGTTCGACGGCAAGGGAGAGCGAGAGCACGAGGTTAGCTATGCGAGAGCGAGCCGGCACTCTCCTGCTCAAGCCGCTCCAGCTCGGACGTCGTTGCAGCTCACTCCCGAAGTATGGATGAAGCATAAATGGTCAGTGAGTCGTTCTTTGTAAAACTGAGTCTTCCTCGTGGGTATACGTGCAGCTCTACGCGCGGTTTCGCGAACGCGGAGTTATTGTCATCTCGCGAGCGCGTGAATACCGGCGAGCTCGGATGCCTTGATGTCTCTGTTACGTAATGTCTTTTCATAGTTAAGGTTTTTCCGTAGTGCGAATAAGTACGTGAACGGTGTGTACCTCGGGTTACCTACTACGCGGATATCTTCGATAAAGGATTATCTCATAGTCCCGGCGCGAGTGAAGAGCTATCTCGTGTGCGGACAAAGGGGGTTTCTGCGTAGTTAGGGAATTCATGGCTATCTGGGATATTGTTTAGTGCGGTTGTGTGGCTCGGTTATACGTCGGCGAGAACAAGGGGGCCTCGCTCGACATCGCGGTAGTGTGATTCGGTTATATGCGGGCGAGGACAAGGGAGCCTCGCTCGGCGTCGCGGTATTAGGTTACGGAGAGAAGGGTGTCGTAAGTCGTCGGACGCAGACAGGCCCTCGGCTAAACGTAGGTTACACGGGCACGATCGAACTAGGTGTGGGCGATCGCGTCCATAGGTTTAAGGTATGTGAGAAGAGTCGGCGGACATACAGTGCTTGGTGCCAAGTGGGCAGATTGTGTGTAACCTTGAGACGCGCGAGAGTCCGGATGTCTTTTATCAGTGGCTATCTTTGCAGTTTAGGAATTAAGTAGCGATTTTATTGGCATGCGGTATTGAAGTTGGTCGAGCGGTGAAGAGACGCAGTTTTGCGTCGAGTTATTTTTGTAAATCGTGAATGGATACCTCGGGGCTGTCTTCACCCATATGTAAATTAGTATTAAGTCTGTGTTAATAAATAGTACACGGAAATAGAAATGTCCGAGTGGTGTTTTACATCCGAACCGCCCTCTCTCCTTTCCGTGAACGAGCCTTAGCTAGCCGGCTAAGACCCCTCCGTCTTGCACCCGACGAGTTTCGTTGGAAAGAGTCGCGAGACTCCACCGTTCTACGGGGAATGGCTGGCGCCTACCGGAAATCGAGGAGAGATTCCACGAGAGCAAGGCCGATACGTAACCCCTCGGCGTGGTACGGAAAACCGAGTGTTACTATACACACACACACACAAACACACACACACACATATAGATATACACACATATATATATATACACTAAAATGCACGGGCGTGCCGAATCCCATTTGCCATAAGCGTAACCGATAGTCCAGAAGCCGACGAGGCCGATCGAGTTATTATTTTTTTGATTGAACCATTTTTCGAGTTGCCACATTCATTTTAAAGTTTACTAAATTTCTGTGAGCTAGTGTAGCAAAGTAACTGAAAAAATTAATGAGGAGAGAAACAGAACAATACACAGTATTAGTACGATTTATGGTAGAATATGCGGGTCCTTCTAAGTACCTCCGACATCTGGCTCGACCGAGGGATCGAATTTTCCTCCGCAGCTACCCTTTTTTGCTACAACTTTCACTCTTTCCTTTCCTTCCTTTCATCACTGCGTAGTACGGGTGCTCAACTTAGTCTTTTCGGAATGAGAGAAATCAAGCAGAGGAAGAGGGAGAGTCGCAGCGCCACTAGTTGTGTTCCACTGAGTAAGCAGTACTGTACGAGTATACCTGGAGTATACATACAGCCAAGATCCACGGCTGTCGAACATGTGTCGCGTCTCTGCGCTTCAGGTAGCAAGGGTCACTAGAGGTATCATGTCAGCTTATCCTCAAAAAAAATTTACTACTTTCATCTATATTTTTAAACTGAAGCCGTTACTTTCATTTGATTGTACTCGCCATTCTGAATACTTTTTCTGAAAATTTTTTTCGGAAATCACGTTTACATGAATGTGAGGTTACTGCGTTTAAATTTGAAGGCTGTAGCAGCAACAGAACGGACCTTAAAAAGCCTCCAAACATCAAGCATTTTAGAGCAAATCGGCACCTGTTCACTTTCTTAATTATTATTATTTTTGGACCAAACTTTTTCCAATCGATTGGTATTTATACTGTAAGAAGATTACTGAAGGCAAATGTGAAATAGCTTTAATAGTTTGTAAGTTATAATAAAAAACGTATGAACACCTGCTTATTCTACGCTATTTTAGATTACAAACTTTAAATGTTCGTGGCAGCTCGAAAAATGGTTCAATCGAAAAAATAAAAACTCAGGTGCATTTTTGTGTCACCCTAATATACACGTGTGTGTGTGTGTGCGCGTGTGTGTGTGTGTGCTCTAACTTTTTTCGATTTCACATGGAATCACTCACACGCACGCACACACGCACACATATGGGTGATTCCATGTATAATTGAGAAAATCTTATGAATTTTTTCAGATTTTTCACCAACAAGGACCTTCGAGTTACAGAAAGTTAAAGTTCATAAAATTCATGTTTTTTTTAATTTTTTGCCAATTTTTATTAATTCACTGCTCTTCAGGGATGCTTTTTTTAACAAGAGTGCATAGAACACGTTTTTTAGCAAATTTCGTTTATTTAACAAAAAAATACTTTTAAAGTTATATATGTTATTTTTTTTAACATCACATTTTAACTCCAAAATCAGTGAAATTTATATTTTGATCTAGAGTTGGGCAATCAAAAAATTCATGAAAAAACCTTTTTATAGTCCAAAATTGCTCACAAAGTTTCAGAGTGAGTCTTTGTCCATTGAGAATGCGAACATTAGCGCGGCTAACTCGGCTAACTTTGGCGTCTCTTCTTAGTTAAGTTTAGTGATAGGAGTAAATTTCTGCGAGTGATTGCTACCTGTCGAGTGGCGAAAGTACATCGGTATTAGGAGCTTCGAGGCTACTGGTTTTGCGTCGTAATTAGTGAGAATCCCCCCACTAGGGGTTGTCACTTTCATGCGTGCCCTAAGGGCCAGTGTGGGGGCTCGTCTGACGGATCCAAGCGGCTGGCCTGGTCTCGGTGTCGGGAGTGAGGTGTCCCGAACCGGGCCGGTGGGGGGGGGGGTGTTGTCCCGGAGACGGGGACAGCGGCCGACCGCCCCCCGGGCTAAGGTAGGTTTCACCCAGACGTGGCGGCGAATCCGGACTGATGCGCGGTGCCGCCTCTCGAGTCCGGGAGTTGTTTCCCTGGTTTGGGATCCCCGTAAAAAGGACTCTTCCGGCCGGGCCTCTCCCTGGGACTGGGTCTGGGTCTCAGGGTTCTCGAGAACGGCCTTGCGGGTCCATCAGAGGCTAAGAACAACTACCCATCGCGTTCGGGAGGAGGCACGATGGATGTTTGATCCAACCCCTAATCTCAAGATGTGGCTGTCGTGCTGAGGGGACTGGTTGGCCAGCAGGGTCCAGGTGGTGGCAAACGACGCCCAGGAGCTGCAGGGTGAAGCCTCTGCGTGTGCACAAAGCCCTCCCGGACAGAGGGTAGCCCGAGGCTAAAAGGCGCCCCCCCCCCTAATGCGCGAATAGCGGACTAGGGAACACTATACAGCACAACGACACGGACACACACGAACAAGACATTACGCTGCAGGACCACTCGGATTCCCCAGAGCCGCAACCTCTTTCTGGGCCTCTCCAGCAGGAGCGCTCTCCACCTCACCGGAGGGTACAGCGGGAAAACTGAGTTAATGGCGCTCTTGAGCCGCCGGATAATTCAGAGGCCCGGACTGGCTTAACGAACCGGCCTGGCCGCCCCATCAGCCAGAGAAAAATACCGTTAGGCCTGCTGATGCCGGTTGGTGACCGGGTAGGGCCGCAGCAGGCTGGAGGGGGGGGGGGTCCGCCGAGGCCACTGGTGGGGGGAGGGGGCTCTTCAGTGGGAGGGACGGGAGAAGTATCGGAGCCGGGGAGGAAGGGTCTGCCTGCCATATACACACGCACACACCCGCTTCAAATGAACGGAAATGATGAGTACAACAAACGACAAGGTCCCAAAAGTGCCTGGAACCGATGGGCTTCCAAATAATATAGTAGGACCGCAGGCTGAGGCTGGCAAGCCGGAGGCCGGGGGTAAGGCAATCCCGGAGGTCTTGGGGGATACCCCGATGACTGACGGAAGGACGAAAAGGAAAAAACACTCGGGTACGGAGAGAAGGAGGAGAGTATTGGCTAGAAGGGAGGAGGTGGAAGTACCACTGACACCCTCTAAGAGAGCGCACTCTGATAGCTCGACTCGAGGGATCGAAAGAAGGGCTCAGCATTAGGCAGAGGGCGTATAGTAGGGCAGTGGCCACAGAACTGAAGGTGGTCATTGTTCCGCTGCTGTACCCTGACGCTCGACTGAGATTTTTTACGTACCTGACGGCGCCTACTTTCCCAATTTTTGGGAGAACTGGCAACAGAGGGGCGCGTTGATCCACAACTGCAAAGCGGCTGAGGACAAGTCGTGGCTGCTAGAAAAGATAGAGAAGTGGAAGGGCGAGGGACTCCAGGTCAAGGCGATTGGCATGGGGGAACTGGCTAAAATTACTAGGGCCTTCATCTACTGCCCGGAATCTAAAGATCCTAAGGTGCTGATCAAGAATATAGGGCGCCAAAACCCGACCCTCAAGGCTGAAACCTGGGTGGTGACCGGCTCTCAGAAAGCCACCAAAGGGGTCGAGGCCAGGAGAAGGGAGCAGATGGTGGTGAGGATACTCCTGGAAAGGTCGGAGGTCGAGGCGCTGAAGGCCCTTGACTGGCGACCTTTTCTGGGGAGTAGTAGGGCGCGTGTCGTCCCCCTGAAGGGAAAGGACGAAGGGCAAGGGGAGAAGATGGAGGAGGATGTCATGGAGGTGGAACCACCAGGGCAGAGGTGGGGGCAGTGGCTGCAGGGGAAGAAACCCTTAATGACAATTAGGGGGACGAGACAGGGTGCGGGCGTGACCATGGGGGCTGACTCTGTAGCAGCTACCACATTTGCGTTCTCGCAGATCAACTAACACCACTGCAAAAGCGCAACAGCTGTTCTAGCCAAACGCATGGCAGAGGTGGACACAGGTATCTGCCTAATCCAAGAACATTGGATTTTCAAAGGCAAGGTAACGGGTTGAAACAGTTGCAGAACCCAGATTAGGTGAAGGAGACCCTGTAAGAGCGTGTATCACTGTAAAAGGACTCCAAGTTGAGACAGTGCCTTGGCACTGCACGAAGGACCTGGCCACAGCCAGGGTGAAGTATACGGATGTTAGGAAGGATCTACTCATGGCAGCGATGTACTTTCCCTACGAGTTCTGATATAAATGAGAGAGGGGAAGGTGTGTTGGAATTTCTGGCAACCACGAACATGGATGTAATGAACGTAGGCAATAAACCAACGTTTGAGAAGTCGATAAGAGAAGAAGTTACCGACATCACTCTCGCAACGAGATCTCTGTGGTCAAAGATAGAGGGATGGAGGATTTCGGAAGAGGTTACGATGTCGGACCACAATCAGATTGTGTTTTATATTAGTGGCGAAAGTACGTTGGCAACTTACGAGAGAAACCTAAATAAGACCAACTGGCAAGGCTACAGGGAGAGCCTGGCAACGAGGATAGGTATCATTCCGAGGTCCTACGGGAGGGTAGAGGATATCGAGCATGGATGCGAGGTTCTTACCGAAGTTATCCTGAACTCGTATGAGGAAAACTGTGAACTCAGAAGAAGGGTCAAACTCAAGGGAGCCCCCTGGTGGTGTAAGTCCAGTAATAATACTCCGAAATAGGTCCAAGCGTACGAGAACGGAGGAGGATATGAATAGATTTAGGCTAGCTCGCAGGGAATACGAGAAGGCCATTGAAGAGGCCAGGAGCACGGGGTAGAGGAGGGCCTGCAGCGCGTGGACGAACCGTAAGGATACGACCAGGCTGTGCAGGATACTCTAGCATCCCAAGGGCACCTTGGCTGACACAATCAAGGTAGGCGATGATTGGGCGGAAAGTGCGGAGGATGCTCTCTCAGAGTTGCTCAGGAAGCATTTCCCGGACCAACAAGCGGAATATAGCGGAAAATAGGACATAGGCCTAGTGGACGTAACTGACGAATAGCCAGGCGCATCACAAGTAGAGAAAGAATAAAATGGGCTTTGGACTCCTTTGAGCCATAGAAAGCTGCAGGGTTGGACGAAATTTTTCCGGCTTTCCTGCTACAGCAGGGAGAGATGATACTCGGGACTGCCGTGGAGAAGTTATTTAGGGTTTGTCGGGCATACGGATACACACCGGGCAAATGGAGAAGGGCGAAAGTCGTGTTTCTCCCTAAACCAGGGAAGGCGCAGTATTCGATTGCAGGGAACTATAGACCGATCAGCCTGACCTTGTTTCTTTTGAAAGCGCTGGAAAGGCTGGTAGTTAGGTATATTAAAGAAGAATGCCTGGTAACGGTACCACTATACAGTAGGCAGCACGTCTACCAGGCGGGGAAATCGGTAGAGACGGCGTTGGCGGAGGCTGTATACCGAATAGAGAAGGCTATGGTAAGAAGAGGACTAGTACTGGCGGCTTTCCTGGACGTAGATGGTTCATTTAACCACACTGCCAGGGAAGCCCTGGCGAAGAGACTGGTGGAGCACGGTGTCTCTCGGACGGTGGTCAACTCGATATGGGGTATGCTGAGCAGCAGGGTGGTAGAGACGCACTGGGGCGCGAGCTCTAGGAGATGCAGAGTGGGGAAGGGATGCCCACAAGGGAGAGTACTCTCTCCTACTCTGTGTATGGTAGTGGACGGGTTGTTGAGGACGCTGGAGAATGCAGGTATATACGCGACAACGGAGATGTAGTGGCGGGAGTCATGCAGTACGCGTTGAGCCTCGTGGAGGAGTGGTGCAATACAGTGAGGCTAAGTGTGAACCCCAGGAAAGTGAACGTCATGTTATATATATACAACCAGGTACAAGACCAATATGGTGGAGGGGTTTGCCTTGAATGGTATTCCACTGAAACTGTCGAAGGAGGTTAAATGCCAAAACTCAACTGGGGTAAGCACATAAGGGATAAATGCGCAAAGGCTGTGAACACCTTCTGGCTGTCCAGGAGGACGATACGAACACGCTGGGGACTGGGACCGATCCAGGTCAGATGGATTTACGAATCTATCATAAAACCGAGGCTGAAGCACGGTGCCCATCGTATGGGCACATAAGAGCGACCAGAAGGGATATGCGGGGGCGCTGGACCGAGTCCAAGGGCTTGTGGTGCGAGAAATGGCAGGATCCATGAGGTCGACTCCAACGGTTGCCCTGGAACTCCTGCTGGGAATCCAACCGCTGGCCAGGAACATAAGGGCTGGTGCTTTCAAGGCATGCGTGAGACTCTCCGGAGCCAAGTCAAGTGATAGGTTCAGGGATGAAGGGATAATGAAGGAGATCATGAAAGATACTGATTGGAAGGAATTCGATAGGAATCACGAAACCATATAAGGTTATCATAGAGCAGACGTCAGAATGGATTGGGGGCACACACGATCTACTGAAGGTGGGGGAGGTGTGGTTTACGGATGGTTCAAAGACAGATCAGGGGGTAGGAGCAGGAGCGTGAAAGAAGGGCGGTACAGAGGAATGGGTTTGCAACCTGGATTCATACACGACTATATTCCAGGCAGAAATCAGGGCTATCTGAGAGTACTCTGACTGGATATGGAATGAGAGAAGCAACCATAGGTTTATTACCATATGCACGGATAGTAGAGCGGCGCTCCTGGCACTGGACGCGATCCGCATCGACTCGAGAGAGTGTGATGGGGTGTAGACAGTCTCTGGAGACGCTGGCAGGGCAAAAGGAGGTTAGGACAGTCTTGGTGCCTGAACACGCAGGCATCATTTGTAATGAAAAGGCAAACCAACTAGAGGGTAGGGACTCTCGACTGGTAAGGGCTAAGCTCTGTAGGATGGCGGTACCTGCCTGCGCTGTGGACAGTGCGGTGAAAAGGTGACTCCAGAAGGAGCTTGGGAGGAAATGGAGGGAGACATCAGGACTCAGACAAGCGAATGCATGCTGGGGGACGAACCACCTCAAGAATGGTTGAACGCCCTGAGGAGGTCAAGTAAGACCGAACTCAGGTTGACGGTGAGGTTCTTGACCGGACACTGGCGGGTGGGATACTACCTGTACAAGATGAAGATGCACGGAAGGAGGGATGCAAGGTGCAGATGGTGCGGGTGGAGGGAGGAGACCACGTTGCACCTCGTGTGCTGATGCCCGGCTTTTGCGGGCACGGGGTGTGGAGGGTACCCTTCGTCGATCCGGAATTTATGCGAGCGCATGAGCTTCGGTCGATGCTTAGCGTGATAAGGGCTATAAATAGGAAACTAGGTTAGGTTAGGTGTCCGTTAGGATGTTTAACAGTAAATGATGAAGGAACAGGAGGAATGTCATAATGGGCTAGATCTGAGTGCCAGATCTGGCACGTCCCCGAGTAGGGGCCGCCGGCATCACCTCCACTTACTGATACTGATAGTGAGAATCGTGAGTGCAGCGGATAATTCCGTCGGCGAGTACAAGGGGGACTCGTCCGACGTTCGCGAATAGAATAAAGGCGCGAGAGGTGTCGTAAGATGTTCGAACGCGGACAGGCTCTCGGCCGAACGTAGGATAGACAGGAGCGATCGAGCAAGGAGCGCACGATCGATCGCGGAGAGACCAAGTGTAAATGTATGATTTTTTTGCCTTCGGGCAAAGCGTGTGTGCAAAGTCTCGGAGACGAGAGTGAGTGCGAACCTTGATACTCATGACGTGTCACTAACCATACAATATAAAAGCGCTGAAATAAAATAAATATAACGAATTGCGTAACGTTGCGAACACGCTAGTTAGTCAGGTTGCATCTACTGATTTTCGTTCCAATCGTTCTTCGATACCTGAATATTTCGATTTCAAACTTTGCATATTGACATATGATACCAAGACAGAGGGCAACTATCTTTTGAATTTACGTAATTCGTTATATTTATTTTATTTCAGCGCTTTTATATTGTAAGGTTAGTGACACGTCGTGAGTATCGGACCTCCTGAAAACGTGAAAGAATTTATGGTCCTTGCTACCATGAGGCTCCCTGATTTCCGTTTGAATTGCATATTAATTGTTGTGAATTAAAGAGAGCTCTTTGTCCAGACAAGCGTTCTTTTATAACCCCCAACCGCTCGCTCACCCTACCGTAAATATCGGAACTGAGCTAGCCACTCAACACTTCGCAACCCCTACCTCCTCGTTGTGCTCGCTACGAGTCTCCTGGAAAGGAGCCGCGAAGTTCTGATGCTGAAGGACACCGTTTGGCGCCTAGCGGGATATGGAAGAGAGACTCTCCGGGAATAAGGCTGATACATAACGCTTGGTCCGCGAGAAAACCAAACGTTACACCACATATCTTGGGATGGATAAAAACTAACTTTTTTCAATTTTACATGGAATCACCCATATATATTATAACGTTGATTTTTCGTGCCGCGGTGTTATGTGCACGAGACCGGCCGTACGGATGGTACCTACGTTATATTTCAGCTTGCCTCCTCGAGTTCTCCTAAACCCGGTGGCACCAGGCACTTACCGGGAGATAGGCGAATTTGCTGGCTAGCTAATTCAGCCCCGCAACGCGGAAAGGAGAGAGGGTGGTTCGGATAGTAACTTCACGTGGTCAACTTGGAATTCACTCATTTATTCATCACTAAAACTTATTCTACAATAAAAGGTAACCGGGAGACAGCCGGGGCACAACAGCCACCGCACGCTTGATAAAAGAATACACGCTGTATCTGTCCGCTCCAGGAAACGCAACGCCGAGGAGATCCTACTTCGCACAACACCAAATTCCGCAAACGATACGAATACTGAATGGCTACAAACTCCAGATAACCGCCGAAGATATCCGACTCTCGCGCGTCTCAAGACCTCACTCACACGATTGCCCACTTGACAGCACACTCACTCTAAGTCCGCCGACTCTTCTTTCAAACCTTATGCCTATAGTCGCGATCGCTCACATCTAGACCGACCGCGGCTGTTTATCCTACTTTCGGCCGAGAGCGTGTCCGCGTCCGATGACTTATGACACCCCTCGTACCGTAACTTAACGCGAACACCGACCGAGGACCCCTTGTCCTCGCTGACGAATTCTACGAAGACTCACGCTATTCACCGCACACAACAAACACAGATAGCCGCGGGTTTCAAGTCACGCAGACAACCTCTGTCCATGTAGGTACGACGAGACAACCTTAATCCCGAGGTACCCGAGGTAGAACGCTCTTCGCACGAGCCGGGATGTCGAGACAACCTCCTCTCGAGGTACACGAAATAAAGGTAACTCTTGTTTCACGTCGGCGCGGCGAGACAACGATCCGTCGAATATATCCACGCGACAGGTACCCCGAGGTAGACTCCGTTCACGTACTGAATTTCACTAGACAACACACTTAAATAAGAGAAGATAGCCGCGCTCGCTGGTGTTCGCGCGCTCGCGAGACAAAGGGACTTCGCGTATACGAGATTACGCGTGGAACTGCGCAGTAGCCCGAGAGGGAACCCTAATACAATAAAAGGGCGACTCACTGACGCTTTCCTCTAATCCAGGCGACCAAGACTTCGTGATCCGCAGAGAACCAGGAAACCCACAGAACAGGTCCAAAAATAGCACAAGTAAGTAAAGAATTTAGCACAAAGGAATCCCTCAGGAGCTGGCTGCAACAACGTCCGAGCTGGAACGGCCGGGGCAGGAAAGTGCCGGCTCGCGCACTCGACGCGTGCCTCACACTCTCGGTCGCACGCACGGTCGGTTCGCGTGGGGCCGTCGGCCCGCGCGCTCGCGCTGTTACAAGTTCGCTCGCCTCCCGCATCGTCGATCGAGATGCATGCGCGCTCGACTTTACATTTATAGTCAATGCTGGGTAGATAACCGCGGAATTCAAACGCTCGCAACATACAGACAGCAAGCAATCACACAGATAATTAACGCAACCCCTGCACTAATTACATAGTACATTGCAACTCTCAGCGCATCCTTCTGTCTGGATCCTTGATTCGGGAGTACGCCTGTTACAATGGCGCCAAAGCTGCCTTTTTACTCCAAACGTTCTCGCGGGTGAGCAATCATCATGCGTAGCCATGCTGCAGAAGGCGCCAACGTAAGAAGACCCCGCCCGCCTTATCTGCGAGAGAGAACATCGAGCAGCACGTAGCGCCGCAGAGGGAGACACCGCCCGGCAGCACAGCACAGCCACGAGGCGTTGCGCGCGCGAGCGGCTGTCGCCATTTTGTTGAGCGTAAGAGTGATGAGTGCAAGAGAAAGACGATGAATAAAAGAGAGAGATAAAGCGAATGAGAATGGAAGAAAGGAGGCACGCGACGAACCTCAGGCGTTATTAGCAATAGGTGGAGGGCTGCGGCTCCATCCACAGTAGGCGTACGAGCGAGGAGAAAATACACTGTAAAGAAAATGTAAAGAAAATGTACAAGCACAGTTAGACATAGGGAAATACTCGAACAACAGCCAGACAGCCAGGACGAGTCAATTCAAATATCGCGCGAGCAAACATGCGAAATCGTGTAAATGCGTGATTGGTGAAAATGAGCGATCCTGCGGAAATGTCATGCGTGAGAGCGAGATAGCGAGAGACGCCGCGGCTGCGAAGAAGCCAAGCACAACAGGTAGATCAGTATCTCCAGGGACAGCGAGTGAGCAAGTACGAGTATGGTGTAACCAATAGCAGAGGCAACATTGAGATTCCCTCCGCAAGACTTACGTTTAGCTCATCCACAATCCTTTGTCGTGTTGAGAGCATATACCGCGAGAGTTTGCGCGGCGGAAGAGCAAATATCGGATTATAGCCAGGTACTCAATTCATTGTAAAATTTATGAGTGCGCGCTCGCGACATTACGGCCGGTCTCCGTCAGCCAGATCAGTAGCACGTACGTGTTACCCCTCCCCTCCCGTTATTCGATTTTATTCAATAAATGCCGGACAGTTAAAGGTTAAATCCGTGTAATTTATTTTGCATGTACATTCCCTATTCCCCTTTTCGAAATTCACAAGCCAAATAAAGCAGCCTCTACCACCGCTGCGTGCGTGCGTGCATGCGTGTGTGTGTGTATGTGTGTGTGTATGTATGTGTGTGTGTGTGAGAGAGAGAGAGAGAGAGAGAGAGACAGAGTTTTCCCTTAAAAGTTAGTAGAATTCGTAGTGTATGATAATTGATTTGTAATATTTCGATAATTTCGATCACTGAGTGATTTTTGATTATGAGTCTGTCTCCGGCGCTCTAGGCTGCGGCACGAGGGTTCATTTAAGCAAGTGTATTATTTATCGGCATGCATTTTGAGTACTTCCCCAAGAAGGTTTTACCGTTTGTTTATTTGTTAATGGTTTCTCGATATGATTATGATTTCGATGATTTCCCGTTCGCGTCCATTTCCGAAAATTTGCGTAGCTACGATCTTTTCTTTGGTGGAGACATTTAATCTTGTAACTCATAGAGTACATAGTTCGATGCTAGTTACTCTATAAGGACGAGAAAAGTCCTGTAGTTAAGATTTGTCGCGTATACGATTTGCAATGCGATATTTTTTATTGATCCGTTATTTTGAGACGCTATTATTTTGCATTTTTATATACTAAATGAACGTTTATGGTCTACGTCACATATCGTAAAGATAGTTGTACGTAACCATATGAAAATTCCCGATTAAGCTTTGGCGTGCACTGCCTGAGCTTTTCGAGCAATTTGTTCATCATTGTCGCGTTTTCTCGGAATTGGGTAGCAATTTGTTTGAGTTTAGTGTCTGGCAGAATCTTTTACATTTTATTCTCGTCGTGGAGCGATATTCGGTCATTAATTATTCGATTCGATTTACGTTTTAATTCATCCGAATTTCACGGTGACGGTTTTTTGATTGATTATATCGCTCGCACCTCGAATGCTATCTTCTATCAGAAGATCGGAGAAGTTAACCGAATTGCGATTTAAACGTACTAAGACTAAATAGACATGCACTTGTAGGAATCTCGAAGGTAACGATGGTCGGAGTATGCCATCTTCACAATACAAAAAAGCGCAGTTGCCTCGCATTCGATAGGCTACAATAAGCCGTTCGCCTTGTGGCGATTTTGTACATCGATGCTTGTCGATAGTTTTTACCCTTCGCATTCTTTCTATATTGGACTTTTCTGTATGAACGACGTTGTATCGACTAGAGCTGTAAGCTCCTGCATCGATTTATAATCCAACTAATATCACGTGTAATTTCCGAGTTTCCCGCATCCGGTACTCCCACAGGATACGAATATTTCTGCTGAGTCGCTATGTATCGCGTCGATTATCTCCATGTTCGTGCGAGTGTTTGTGTTTGTGTCGAGAAATAGTTGATTGTAATTGTGTTAGAATCGAGGCGTCGTCGCCACAGGACAATTTTGATTGCTTCGTCAGAAGTCATGGATCAAAATTTTATCCTCGCTTCACACTGTTTACTTCTTACAATCGTGTATTCGATATTTACTCACTCGTCGCACGTGCATTCTACGAAATTTGTCCGTGAAGATTTCATATCTGACGACGTTTTTGTTTTCCTCGCCGGATTAGCGGTCGTTGGTTGCTACGCTCGCTCGCCGCTGCTGCAGTGTTTACATCGTAGCGTTTATGTATTCGCGCTTCTCCGAATTGGCTCGACGAGGCAAGGATCGAGCTGGGTGAGTTGTGAGGCTCGGCTAAGCTCGCTCGTACCTGGACTAAACCTACTCTACAGTCGCGCTATGAGCACAACGGACCCGGGGTATCACCGCAAGAGAGAGAGAGAGAGAGAGAGAGAGAGACAGACAGAGGCGCGCAGATGACACTTACAGGTGTTGCTGGCGAACGCTGGACTCCTGGTCGGTGGCCTTTGGGTCGTACGTCTTCTTCTCGGCGGTCAGGGACTCGGTGCACAGGCGCCGGGAGCGAGGCTGGACAGCTAGTCGAGCAGCGCAGCTTGATCCTTCGTCCTCGGAGAGGTTCGCCTTGGCACGATCCTGGGAGGCACGGCTGGCGGTGTCAATATGTGAGCCCCGCGGTAGCGTTAGGCCTCCCAGCCATTGGTAGCGTCGGTGGCAGTCGCGTCTAAGTGTGTGTACTCTGGTCAAGGGCCGGGATCGGAATCTCTCGAGTGCTATCGCGCTCGCATAGTTTTCGGCACGCGTAGAGTCCGAGAACTCCCCACTCCTCTTTTTTGCGCGACGGCGTCTTCCTTAGCGCTGTCGCGTCTCTTTGTTTCTCTCTCTTTCCTTCGCGCTCTATATGCGTGATGATGTAGGTATCAATGCCTACTCTCTCTCTCTCTCTCTCTCCTTATACTTTTCCCTTCCCCTTAAGCGGTTTCGCATGCGGCTCCTGCCGCCTCGATTCTCGCCTTGCCGTGCGTATACAAGTATGTGTGTACGATGGCTTTGCGCTAGGCGCTTATATGTGCGACTATACGAGCGCCTTGTCGCAATATATATTTAGATTTATTTATTTTATTTTATTCTTATAAGCTTTTATCATTTTACTCTGTACTGTTTGCGATGAAACCTGTGCAGGTTGCGGTGGCAACCTTACGGAAATGACTTAACGGTCATGACTTTGTATTAAGGGGATATTTATCAATTAATATTAATTAATATAGTCCTATAATTCCTTCCTGCATCAATGTATTATACTGGTGCGCATTGCGCATGCATAATTAGAGAGAGATAAGTAATAGGATTTATCTTATTTCTCTCTCTATCGACCAGTCACGTTTACGGCTGGCTCTATATCTATATGGTATTTCCTCATATGTCGCAAGGGCCAAAGGAATTAGGCCCGCGCGCTATGTACGTTTAGATACAACTTGATCGCGCCGGCGTGTAGATATAATCGCGTTCGAGAACATCCTATATTAGTTACCGCCACGATGCCCGAGGTCACCAATAGTAAACGAAGAGTGGAGCTTTTGCGATCCTTGCCTACTACAGCTAGTGTGAAAAAAGAACGCCTTTTTCCCGTAGGTTGTTCAATAACTCCAAGCCAGCCTGTTCGAGCGTTGGTGCCACGAGGAGCGCGAGTGAGACGATACAACTCGTCGCGCGAGCATCCGTTGTATTCTTACTGTACCTCGTCGTTTTGATAAAGTCGCAGGTAATCGAGTATTCTCCGCCACTCAAGTTACTCAATTCTTCTTTGGCAAGGAAATATACGTGAATCTCTTCGCTGTCGTGCTTCGCGAACTTTCTATGCGGACAAATTATACTTATTTCAATATATGAGCCTACAACTCTTATTACTAGTTATTTTCCGAGTGTTTATTTCCTTAAGGGGTTATGCCTGAGTTAAACCTGTAAAAAAGACATTAATAAATAATAGGCTGAAAAAAATTATTTATTAATAATATAAAAAAAATCTTTCTCCTACTTAAAATGTAGGTATTAAACATATTTTTAACTATTTTCAAAAAATTATATATCTATACTTACATTGTAAACAATTACATGTATGAATCACTAATTTTCAGCACTTTTTTCCCTTTGCCGCAGGATATCTCAGCATTTAGATGATGAACTGACATCAGACAGGATGTAAAATCTTCTGAATATGTTTCTTCACTGCTTGAGCGGAAGACTTTTCTACAAAAAATAAATTTTAAATATTTAGTAACTCATAAGTTGATTATATCAGTAATTATAGTGAATATTACATATATTCATATACGCAACATTGACTTTTACCTTGTATTAGTCAATTCTGCTCCATTCAAGCAGTGAAGAAACGTATTCAGAAGATTTTTCATCCTGCCTGGTGTCAATTCATCATCTGGATGCTGAGAAATCCTGCGGTAAAGGACCTAAAATCATAAAAATGTCAAGACTGAGAAAAATGCATTTAAAGTTTATCGAAACACTTATGTATATTTAACTGGTAGTACTTAAATGAACTACTTGGCATATTTTTCTTATATTTTGGCATAAGATACGTATATATTAAGCCATGTATGAAAACCCGGGTGCTGTACATGTAGATATACTAGTATCGAAAGCTGAAATTGAAATGTAAGTTTTTAATACGCATTCAGTCAGCATGTTTTAGATGAATATAAATTTGGTCATTGCTTACCCATTACTTTATAGGATCATTAGTAATTACTGTAGACTTTGAGACCATCTAACACACAGGCATCTTCTCGTGCACATGATATTTATAGCCCATATACCTGAAACAATGAATACACACACAAAGAACAGATTCTTCACAAATAATATGTTGTTTATAGTACAAAACACTTATCTAAAGTTGAACACTAGTGAGACTCAGAAGTTATCACAACAGCTCAACATCCAGCTTGCACTAAACTACAGACAGCAGACGAAACAGCTGATGTCTGAATGCAAACTCGACTAGGCCGGTAAAACAGTGATTTCCTGTTCCATATGCTGTAAGGTGCCATGTTTTTAGGCGGTAATTTAAATTTGCATGTATGTTTTTTTACCCCTTTATAAGTTTGATTAAAAATTACAAGACTAAATTTAAATTCTAAATTTATTTTATTTTGAACATCAACGATTTCATAAAAATTAGCTATTACAGTACATAATGATTTCGTAATTAATTTGTGCTTTTTTTTTTAATAAAATTGCGCTTTCAAAAGGAATTTGTGAACACATTGAATGTTACATTTTCTATAAAAACGCAATTTTTTGAATAATCAAAAGCGCTATAAAACAAAATATGAATAATAGGCAATTTTGAAAAATTGTATTTTTTTGGTATTTTGCCTATAACTTTGTAACGGAATTCTTTCGGGCAAAAAGGACTAAGGCAGCTCATTCTGCAGTAAATTTGCCTTAAAAAAATCAAATGAAAAAATTTTGGATTTTTTAAAATTTTAACTCAGGCATAACCCCTTAAATGCGCAACCTCTTTTCGAACACAAATATTTAGCAAATATTTAACCGTGCTATATCTCCATATAAAAAAGTCATGACCAGATGTTTTGAAGCATCTGAAGACTGTATCCGTTTGGCGCAAGTTCTGCGCATGCGTCGAGGCTAGTCGAGAATTATAGACATCCGCTTTCAACTAAGTTTTATGTATAGCTGAAAGTTTATATCTATATTCTAATTCTAATTTCGCATTTCACTTTATATTGAAAAATTAGGTATGAGAGTATTATATTTTTATGTTGAGGTAAAAGTAAGATAAAAGGATGAATACAAGTTTTTCCGTTTGGTGACTGTGGCACAAGGCATCATACATAAGTCATTCCACGGGATACTGGAAACTTCTGGGGGCCTGGACTACCGAAAAATTTTGGGTAGGGCACACATACCAGACCTATTTTTTCTGATTTCTGGGACCCCTCCAAATAAGAAACCGTGCGAGTTACATCATTATCGGTTGCCACCCGGGTTTCCGATCGAACAAATGCAAAAATCTTCATACATTTTCTTTTACATTTTTACAAGTGCAGCTCAAGAGCTTTAAATTGAGCCGAAAATTTTTAAAATCGGATGTTCCGGTCACGAGTCACGCACGCTTCAATACTGCTAACTCTTTATAGGGCTCTCGCGAAACTAATCGATTTTCACTTTTTTTCAAATCCTCGAAATTTTTGATCCAGTGACTCGATTTTAAAGTTTAATATCTTAAATTAAAGCTTTTTTCCTCAACTTTACGATTTTCAGGTCCAAAATTGATTTTTCTTATCTATTGAGCTATATATATGCGTTCAGAAAACCAATCCGCTTTAGAAGCATATATATAGATCAACAGATTAAAAAATTTTAATTTAGACCTAAAAAACAAAAAGTAGAGGAAAAGAGCTTTAATTTGAGCTATCAAACGTTAAAATCGAAGCATTGGATTGACAGTAACAGCGATTTGTAGAAAGGGAAAAATGTCTGGTTTTTGGAAAAATCGAGCTATTTCGCGAAAGTCAAACCAAAGCACTTTTTTCATATGGTCATACATTTTGATGGAGTGATTCGATTTTGATGTTTAATAGCTTAAATTAAAGCTGTTTTCCACAGCTTTTTTGTTGATACAAATATTTTTTTGTAGTGAGCTATATATATGCTTCTAAAGCCGATTGGTTCTTTGAAAGCATATATATAGCTCACTAGATATCAAATTTAAATTTTCACTTAAAATTCAAAAAGTAGAGGAAAATAGCTTTAATTTAAGCTATTAAACGTCAAAATCGAATCACTCCATCAAAATTTATAAATATTTGAAAAAAGTGCTTTGGTTTGACTTTCACGAAATAGCTCGATTTTTCCAAATACCAGACATTTTTCCCTTTCTTCCAATCCCTGTTACTGTCGATCCAATGCTTCGATTTTAACGTTTGATAGCTCAAATTAAAGCTCTTTTCCTCTACTTTTTGGTTTTTAGGTCTAAATTAAATTTTTTAATCTGTTGATCTATATATATGCTTCTAAAGCGGATTGGTTTTCTGAACGCATATATATAGCTCAATAGATAAGAAAAATCAATTTTGGACCTGAAAATCGTAAAGTTGAGGAAAAAAACTTTGATTTAAGCTATTAAACTTTAAAATCGAGTCACTGGATCAAAAGTTTCGAGGATTTAAACAAAAAGTGAAAATCGATTAGTTTCGCGAGAGCCCTATAAAGAGTTGGCAGTATTGAAGAGTGCGTAACTCGTGACCGGAACATCCGATTTTAAAAATTTTAGGCTCGATTTAAAGCTCTTGAGCTGCACTTTCATTCTGTATATATAATGTAGAGTGCCAAGTCCCATAGGATTCACAGTAGACAAATAATACTCTCGACAGTAAAAATGCAAAAGAAAATGTATGAAGATTTTTGCGTCTTTTCGATCGGAAACCCGGGTGGCAACCGATAATGATGCAACTCGCACGGTTTCTTATTCGGAGGGGTCCCAGAAATCAGAAAAAATAGGTCTGGTAAGTGTGCCCTACCCAAAATTTTTCGGTAGTCCAGGCCCCCAGAAGTTTCCAGTATCCCGTGGAATGACTCACATACACTTCGACCATCTGATTCGATCTATGCTCGTATGCATACCTCTACCACGACAGCAGAAAAGATCTGCGTCAAGCAGAACGCAGGTCTTTTTGTAACAAATCGAGAAAAAGAGTTTTAGTAAATTCATCTGTAAAGCCTGAACTCTATATATTTGATTCCAGTCAGTCAATATTAAATTTTTTTTCGATTTTATTCCATTTTTTTTTTATTTTATGCAGATCTACTGAATCGACAGCTGAGTCAACTCATCATGTATAGGTATCTGCATACAGTTCGATAAGTTCTTTTTTTATGTAAAGATAAACATTACTTTTAATGAAAGTTTTGAATAATTCATAGTATATTACTAGTAGTTATACCAAGGCCAGTGGAGTAAGAAATGTCACAGATCACATGTAATTGTTCAATCACAGAAAGTTGACGCTTTCCGGCTAAAGGGCAAAATTATTTATTTTGATTGCTTAATAAATTTTTTCTAGATTAAAATAACTTTGCAATTAAGTTATTTCAATTTTAAAAGAATAATCATTATTTAAGATTTTTAAAATAAAAATCAATTAATCAATAATATTTTCGAGTATTATTAAACTAATTGTACTCTAATTTAATGTTCAATATTTTTAAATTATTGCATTGGCTCGAAGTGATGTTTAATTTCACCTTTCAACATTCAATATTATTAAATTATAAACAAACAGAGAAAAAAATTAAAGCGCGCTGTTCTTAGTCCAGTTGTTAAAACTGATGGTAAATGCAACATAATTACTATAAATACTTTGTAACATTCGGTTTGTCGCGGACGAAACGTTATGTATCGGCCTTGTTCCCGGGGAGTCTCTTCTCGATATCTCGGTAGGCGCCAGGCGGTGTCCTTCAGCGTCAGAGCCTCGCGGCTCCTTTCCACGAGACTCGTAACGGGAACAAGGCGGAAGTAGCGGTTGCGAGGTATTGAGTGGCTAGCTCAGCCCCGATATTTACGGTAAGGAGAGAGAGCGGTTTGGGGTTATAAAGAACGCCTGTCCGGACGAAGAGCTCTCTTTTATTTACCCAATCAACCAGCAAAATTAAACAAAATTTAGGTAGCAAGGAACATAAATCCTTTCACGTTTTAATTCTAGGTCTCGCGCAACGTAGCCACAACTATCTTATCCACAAAGTCTGTTGTTACCTAATTAATTTCTGCAAAAGTATCCAATGGCCTCACTTACTTAATCGCAAAGGTAGCCCTAGTCATACATTTACACTTGGTCTCACAGCGACCGATCATTCATACTTATCCTAATAGTCGCGATCGTGCGCACCTTGCCCGATCGCTCCTGTCTAACCTACGTTCAGTCGAGAGCTTGTCCGCGTTCCAACGTCTTACGACACCTCTCGCACCTTTATTCTATTCGCGAAAATCGGACGAATCCCCCTTGTACTCGCCGACGTAATTATCCGCAGCACTCACGATTCTCACTAAAAACGACACAAACAGGTAGCCCCGAAGCTCCTAATACCGAGGTACTTTCGCGCTGGACAGGTAACCCAACTCGAGGTAGCAATCACTCGCAGAGATTCACTCCTATCAATAATCTTAACTAAGACGAGACTTACCTGTAGAGATCAACTATTCGATGAATATCGACGCTGGAGCAGGTAGCCCCGAAATTCGATCGCTTGTTACAATAGGTAGCCAGTATTTACACAGATAATTCACGCACAACCAAAGTAATACGCAAATTACGAAGTACAAAATAACTCTCAGCATATCCGTCTGCCTAGGCCTTTGGTTCGGAAGTACGTCTGTTATTAAGGACGTTCTTCTATGAAAAAAATTTCACTATTTTTTTGTAAAATTTTAGACACAGCTTCCTCTAAGTATTCTGAATAAAAAATGTTAAGGTCATATAGTGGCAAGCCAGGTGAATTTGCGAGATATTTGATGTTAAAGTTAATATTGGTTCTTATGGAAAAACACTTTTTTTGGGACATTTTTCACTATTATGACGTGAGATCTCACAGACTATTGCTGTAATTAAACTATGTTATTCTGGAAGTTTTCAGAAACAGTTATCAAGTTTGTTTATATAGGCAATCCAGGCTCCTTTAAAAGATACAGCTATCGAAACATAAAAATTGACAGATCTTTCAAAATTACAGGAGAGAGCACGTGGACACTTGGCAACCCTTAGCTTAGCTGCCCTCTTTTTCGCTGTACTTCCCTCTCCCCCCTCCTCTCTCTTTCTCTCTCTCTCTCTCTTACACTGTCACTACGTACAACGTTGCCGCTTTGGCACTTTCTCTTCAAAACGCACGTGTTGGTGTATACGTACACGAGCATAGATGTGTTAGTGAGGGGTATACTGGTATAGTCGTAGTAAAAATTGTTCTTGCCGCACAGGGAAAACATTCGTACATATGGCATACAGATACTTCGTAAACTTTTGACAGGGACGATACTAGAAGAACGTCCTTAAGAGCGCCAAAACTGTTGTTTTACTTCTCACGTTCATGGGAGGGCAGCCATCACGCTCGTCCTGCTGCTACAGACGCTCACGTAGGGAACCCGCCGGTTCATCATCTACGTCCGCTCTTCGATGATGAACGGATTGAACGGCCTGGGTGAATCTGACTTGCCCTTGGGACCGGAGTTGGACTTCCGTCCTCTTTCCCTCATTTCTCCTCTCGCCTTGGAATGAGTGTCGGAGAAGTCCTCCGTATTTTTCTCCTCTCACTGCTATCTCTCAGCTTGTCGCGTAGTTGCTCGGAAAAGAGAACAAACGCCATTACCACATGCACGGAAATCTCATTCATACGGCCTTGAGACGCCCTTCCCCGGCAGCTCGGAACCCGATGTGACATGGCGACATTTTTCCACGTTACAACTTATAAAATAACAGAGTGAAGAACCTATAAAGTGAGTAAACATTTATTTTAAGAAATAATTTAAGGATTTTTAAATAAATTTGAAAGGAAGCATTTTATTAAGTCCAATTTTTACGTGAAATTAGTATTGTAAATAGTTATTGTTACGAAAAGAAAGGAAATTTTAGGAAAATAGTATATTACGATTCAAGTGGCCTAAGTGGCTGAATGCCATGCTCAGCAGCTTAGGCCACGCGTATCGTCTACTATTTTATAGCGCGCGTGACATAAATTCGCAACTTTTTTGAATTATTATTATCAAAAGAGGGTGCGTGGGGCGGGGGTTGGGGAGACGGAGGGGGGGATAAAAAAAAATAAATAAAATAAAATAAAAGATAAATAAAAAATTGATTTAAAACCTATTGAAGAATTCAAACGTTTCAATACACATGACGAAGGCGCCATCTGGAAGCACGTCATGTTACTGCATAGGAAGCTATATATATCTATATATATGCTCACGTATGTTTACGTTTGCTTGTGTGCGTGATCAAGCTTGTAACTTGCGCATTTGAAATAAAAAAAAGTTAACCAATAAAGCTAACATGATATCATCCAGTGACAGTGAAAATGATGATGTTGGGGACGTTGTTCCTGAAGCAATCAGAGAACTTGCGAAAAATATTTCATTAGATCTTTTGCCTAAAAAATCGAAGCAATTGTATACTGCAGCTTACAATAATTTTAAAAAATGGAGGAAAAGTATGGGCTCAAACTCTTTTTGTAAGGATGTTTTATTAGCATATTTTTATGATTTAGACAAAACATATGCTCCTCCTAGCTTGTGGTCTAATTATTCAATGCTAAAGGCTACGATTAACACATTTGACCACATAGACATAAGTAAATATGAAAAATTGATTCGTTTTTTGAAACAAAAAAATTTGGGTTACCAGCCAAAAAAATCATCAATATTTACAAAGGAGGAAATTACCACATTCCTTGTTCATACACCTGATGATAAATACTTAGTTACGAAGGTAAGTAAATCCTAAATACTCTTAAATAAAATAATAAATTGAAATTTTTTAATCATTTTTAGGTAATACTTATTTTTGGTATCGCTGGTGCTCTCAGAAGACAAGATTTTTGCAATTTGCTAGTCAACGAAGTTTCAGAGAGAGAAAATTTGCTCATTGTAAACATCAATAGGACTAAAAATAATGTTCCAAGAACGTTTACAATCACCAAGGATTTTTATTACATATGCAAACAGTACATAGATGCTAGGCCACAGTTATACACTCTTGATAGATTTTTTTTTAAATTTTCTAGTAATAAATGTGTGAATCAGACTATTGGTATAAACAAGTTTGGCTCTACGCCAAAAGAAATAGCCACGTACTTAGGTTTGCCAAGTCCTGAGTCGTATACTGGACACACCTTTCGCAGAACCTCTGCTACTCTTTTGGTGGAAGCTGGTGCAGACATAACAACGTTAAAGAAGCATGGTGGTTGGAAATCGACTGCTGTGGCAGAGGGCTACATAGCAGATTCGATAAACAATAAGAGAAAGATTTTCAGTCAAATCACTTCTGGCATTAACACAAAAAAAGAAGCAGTTGATAAAGTGGCTGACTCGTCTAATGAGAACAGGATACCACTTCGTTCACTAAATAAACAAATACCTTCCACAAGTATGTCTGCGCCAACCATTCAACAAAATCAGGATCCACCACTATCTCAACAGCGACAACAACTATCTCATCATGTCAAACCATCTAATATGCAGCCCAAACAACAAGTATCACTAAAACAACAGTCTTAACACGTCAAATCATCTTGTAATATGCAGCCAAAACTAAATCAGTCAAATCAACCGATCACAGATCACATAGATATCATTCCGGAAACTCCTAACTTAGATTTTTTTGCATCGACAAATTCTCCACCACCAGTAAATGAAACTCCAGATGCAGATCCTGAAAAATTTGAAGTCTTCTACGATGCTGACAGAGGATTGTGTTTTAGGAATGAATTTTTTTATGACAAAACAACTGAAAAAAAGTCATATGTATTTCACAATTGCAACGTTACCATTCAAGGCCATCCTGAACAAGCAATAATTTTTAACAACTCTAATGTAACGTATAAAGACAGTGCTAGTGACATTTAAATAAGTTAACTTTAGTTTTCAAAAGTTTCTTGTATTTCATTGTAGGCAATAAATAATTAAGTGTAATTTAAAAATTTATCAGAATAAAAGTATTTATAATAGAAAACTTAAAAGATATTGTTTAACTTATTAAAACCTATTGAATTTCTCAAAATAGAAAACACTGACATATATGTATGTGTAATGTGTATACTGCAGAGATTCCTAACCTTTAAAAATCCAATATTTTTCTAGTGTTGTATGCAAATGTACAATTTACTTTTTTTACTTTTATATGCTTCTAAGCTTATCAAAACTTCTACTGAAACGTTTAAAATTTATAAGTTATTACTATAATCCTATAATTTCATGTTCCTACCAAATATACAAACTATAATGTTGAACACTGCAGTGCATTGAGCTGTTATGTATGCTCGAAACTATAGTGGCATAAGGGGCATAAGCTGCGTTCGAAGTCACGACGTGAAGTTAGCTACCGTGGCGTAATCGACTACTTAGGTCGCAGAAAAACGTGGCTAAAATGCGAATTTAGGTCACACGGCGCTATAAACATTAATTTTCAAACGTTCCTATAATATTTTTTTAAGACATTTTTTTTTAGTTCAAAATCCATCACAACACAACTTATTATACTTGCGTACAAGTACAAGAATTAATTTATCAGGAAAGTCAAGATATGACTTATGACTTGTGGTGGCTCGACCGTCCTGTAGGACGCCTTGCACCTTATAATGACACCTAAAAAGGATGACCGCGAAATCGTATTTGACAAGAAAGGACGCCCGAAATCGCGATCGCTGATTCACTTTCTCTGCCACAGCTATGCGAACTTCTTGCACTCGGGGTCGCGGGCTAGATGTCAAGGAAGGAAATATATAAAAATGATAAAACATTGGAATTAACCACTCAACAGATTATTCAAGATAATTAGACTCTGCGGCTTGTCCTCGGGCGAGCTCACCGTATATAATGCGGGCTGTCTCTATTGCTAACACTCGCGGCGGAGATGAAGTAGTAACTCACTCTATCTGTCTCTATTAATGGCTGCTCGTCCTCACGTTCGGGTGATACCTCGTTCCCTGTTGGAGCACACACAAAAGATAATACTTTTCGAATCTGTCTTAACACACGGGGGATTCTCTCTCGTCGTGGATTCGCACTAATCGCTATGGTCACTCAATAGATGCTTCATGCATACCCATCCGCTCGCAGTATTGGGCAACCACGCCGGTTCGCGACGTCTCTCGGTATCTCACTCGCATTTATATATTTTCCGTTAGATCGCTCTCATCACCCAATCAAAATATCGCACTCATATAGCACAATGACACTCTGTCGCCCTCTCGCTTATTTCTCCTGTAGACGCACAAAATACAAACATGTTTTTCCTACATGTCTGGCTTTACACTCACTCCATTCGCAGTTTACAGCTATTAACGGTACGGCACGCTTACATTATTTCGAGTCGCTCACACGCGCGCTGTGGATCGAGCCGTAGCTCTCCACCTTTTCCTAATAACATGCACTCTGCGGTACGCTGCCTCCACTCTCGCCTGTCTGTCTATACGCACACTCCTCACATACATTCGCTATGCTTCTCACACTCATTCTCGTTCTCCCGCTCACAAACATGGCAGTCGCTCGCGCCGTTCGTCTCGTGCCTCGCATGCTAAGTACGTCTTGAATTCCCCCCTCTCTGTCACTCTCGATAAATCGACGCTGCGTTATGTTCCCATCTCTCTCGCCTCGTGCTGATGCTGCTCGGCGGCAGGCTGCTCGCGGCGCCGCATCATCCTCCTCTGGCTCTACTACGGGCTGTTTGCTCATCTCCTTGCTCTGAAAAGATCACCATTTATAAGACGTTGTTGTCTTCATCGTGTGGTATTCAGGCGAGCAGCTATTGACGGGATCCCCGTCACAAACTGTATCTACTGTATCAATAACAGAACTTGCACACCAGGTGCCAGGAAAGCATCCAGGTAAACAGGGTCGCCGAATACGCAATCCAAGTGATGTTCTCCGTAGTTTTTCCACAACTTGCTCACCAGATGCCGGGAAGGTATCTAGGTAAACTGGGTCGCCGATTACGTCGTCTAGGTGGTGCACTCCGTAGCTTTTTCCCACAACTTGCTCAGCAGATGCCGGGAAGGTATCTAGGTAAACTGGGTTGCCGATTACGCCGTCTAAGTGGTGCACTCCGTAGCTTTTTCACAGAATTTGCACACTCGGTGTCGGGAAGGTATCTAGGGAAACAGGGTCGCCGATTTCAGGTGATGCGCTCCATGGCTTTTCCACAGAACTAGGGCACCAGATGTCGGGATGGTATCTAGGTAAACAGAGTCGCCGATTACGCACTCCAAGTGGTGCGTTCCGTAGCTTTTCAAATGAACTTGCGCACCAGGCGCCCGGAAGGTACCTAGGTAAACATGGTCTCTGATTACGCCGTCCAGGTGGTGCATTGCGTAGCTTTTCTACAGAACTTGCTCACCAGGTGCTGGGAAGGTATCGAGGTAAATACCGTCGCCAATTCTGCACTCCAGGTGCTGCGCTCCATAGCTTATAGACAGAACTTGCACATCAGGTGCCGTAAATGTATCTATAGGTTAACAGGGATTCCGATTACGCATTTCAGGTGGTGCGCCCCGTGGATTTTTGACAGAATATGCGCACCAGGTAAAATTGCGAGATAAAATGCAAGAATTTGCGGCAGACTATTTTTGTCTTTGCAATTGGTCTCACAGAAAATGGGAGATGAAATGCGAGATAAAATGCGACGCTATTCAACAAACTAGTTTGGTCTATACAATTGGTCTTGTGAAAAGTCCATGACTAAATACGACCATTTTGAACAGAGTAATATTGTCTCTACGATTACTTTGGCAGAAAAAGCGAGACAAAATGCGATAAAATGCTCTTACCGCCTAATGATTTAGACATGATCTTTTAGTAGAGCAAAAAAGAAATTGGGATGCCGATTTGCATTCGTTGCAAGAAATATTTATGTACAAATATTCTAATTACGGCTAATGATTTGGACATTCTCTTTTAGTAGATCAGGAAGGAAATCAGGATCCCGATTTTCATGCGCTGACAAAAAAAAACGATATCTAGTATTTGTACAACATCTATAATATCAAATTGTTCGTCGTTACGCGCCAAAAATTCAGAATACCGACCTTTCTGAATCGCCCAGTTTATTTGCGAATCAAAAACAGAAGAATTCTAAACGTTGTGACATAAAAAAACGAAGTATCGTTGCATTTTGTGGAGCCCATGATAATTGGGATCCCGATTTTCATGCTACTCTACTAAAAACAATTGTATAAATGAATAGCGATCATAAAATATGAATATTCTTTTATAATCGTATGTGAAGGAAATCGGGATCCCCATTTTCTTGCGACTGCAGGAAAAGTAGAATACCATTGGCTTGGAGTGTACAAGAAAAGCACCCATTTCTTATAGTCACGATAAATTTCGACTGCCCACTCCATTTCATTAATTTGATTCAAAACCACAATAACGATATTGTTGTGCTGTTGGTAAGTCGCGACACTGGTTTCACTCTGTAGCTAGAAATCGATGAATGAGGGTCTTGAAGTTCTGCAAATACAAAGAAATTATTATTTTATGATCGCATCACAAGAAAATCGGGATTCCGACTTCCTTGCAACTATAAGAAAAGAAGAATCCCATTGGGTTGGCATGTGCAAGAAAAGCACAGGTCTCTCTGTGTCCGGGAAAAATTCGATTGCTAACTCGATTTCATTAGTTTAATTTAATACACAATCCCGATATTCTTGTGTCGCTGGTAAGTCGCGACACCAGTTTCAGTATGTAGCTGGAAATCGACGGATGAAGGTCTTAAAGTTCTGCAAGCACAAAGAAAGATAGATTATCAACAGCGAGGAAATCGAGATCCTGATTTAGCGGCTGAGCACAGAAATCTGGGACCTTAGGTTCGGATTGGGATACTACCATCTTTGTTGTCTTTTTCCCAATCAATTTTCGTAGCCGCTAAATCAGGTTCCTCTACGATCTTCTACGATTCATAATTCGAATTCATTTGTACTTGCAGACCTTCAAGACCCTCATTCATCGATTTCCAGCTACATAGTGAAACTGGTGTAGCGACTTACCTGCGGAACAAGAATATCGGGATTCTGTTTTTAAATCAATCTAATGTAATCAAGTTGGCAATCGAATTTTTCCCGGACACAAAGAGATCTATGCTTTTCTTGCACATGCTAATCCAATGGGATTCTTCTTTTCCTGCAGTTGCAAGAAAATGGGGATCCCAATTTTCTAGCGATGCGATTAAAAAACAATATTGATATTTTGTGATCGCTATTCATTTAGACAATTGCTTTTAGTAGAGTAACAAGGAATACGGGATTTCAATTTTCCCGCGATGCACGAAATGGAACGATACCACATTTTGTTATGTCACCACGATTAAAATTCTGTTTTTCTTTTTTGATTCGCAAATAAACCAGGCGATGCAGAAAGGTCGGGTTCCTGAATTTTTTGGGACGTATCGAGGCGGTACCAGCATTTTTACATTACTTTTATCGCACTTTATCTCGTTTTTTCTGTCAGACTAATCGTAAAGACAAAGTTAGTCTGTTTAAAATTCTCGTATTTAATCATGGAATTTTCACAAGACCAATCGTACAGACAAAACCAATTTGTTGAATAGTCTTGCATTTTCTGCGAACTCAATCGCAAAGATGAAAATAGTCTGCCGAAAAGTCTGGCATTTTATCTCGCAACTTTACCTGGTGCACAAGTTCTTTCGAAAACCTACGAAGCGCATCACCCGGACTACGTAATCGGCGACCCCGTTTACCTAGATACATTCCCGGCACCGGGTGTACTAGTTCTGCCGATAAGCTATGGAGCGCACCACCTAGAGGGCGTAATCGGCGAACCTGTTTACTAGCTACCTTCCCGGCGCCTGATGTGCAAGTTCTGTCAAAACGCTACGGAGCGCACCAGTTGGAGTGCGTAATAGGCAGCCCTGTTTACTTAGATACCTTCCCGGCACCTGGTGAGCAAGTTCTGTGGAACAGCTACGGATTGCACTACCTGGATGGCGTAATCGGCGACCATGTATACCTAGATACCTTCCCGGCACCTGGTATACAAGTTCTGTCGATAAGCTACGGAGCGCACCACCTGAAGTGCGTTATCGGCGATCCTGTGTACCTACATACCTTCCCGGCATCTGATGTGCAAGTTCTGTCGAAAAGCTACGGAGCGCACCACCTAGAGTGCGTAATAGGCGGCCCTGTTTACCTAGATACCTTCCTGGCACCTGGTGCGCAAGTTCTGTCGATAAGCTACGGAGCGCACCACATGAAGTGCGTAATCGACGACCCTATTTACCTAAATTCCTTCCGGGTACCTGGTGCGTAACTTCTGTCGAAAAGCTATGTAGCGCATCACCTAGAACTCGTCATGGGACTCTCTTCGTACTTAGACGCCCCATTGGTACCTAGTGCTCGAGGTTAGTCTACGGCGCGTTCCACCTAATCTCCGGTTGTAATAATCGTCCAGCGCACTAAGTGATATTCTTCTTGTCGGTATGGGTATACTTATGTATAAAGCGCATTCTATATCTATACCTATTTGTTTATGTTTATAGCCAACTATCCTAACCTACTTAAAAACGGCTTATTAAATAATGATTTTCTCAAAATCTAGTCATTTTTCCGAATTTCGCCCAGCAAGTCTTTTATTCAGGAGACCATCAACTACAACTTATCAAAGTTGCAGCTGATTTGACCGAGGCCTCATTTCTTATTATTTTGTGCGGGGTCCTTTACTTAGCATCAGTTTTTTAAAGAGGAATACTTCGAGCGCGAATTGGGTTATGTTTTGCACTCAATATATCAGTCATGAACTATGGATCATGGTAACCATATTCATGTTTACTTAGCAACCAATCGGAATTTCGTATTAAATGCTCCACATCAAAGGCTATCACTTTATTTAAAGAGTATCTACCATTTGTTGTTAACTTGAAACAGTAGTTCTGTACTTTTTAAACATAAAGTTCCTGCTGCTATTGGATTGTTAGGTGAGGCACAGATTCAATGGCTTCTGTTATAAATTAAATGCAAATTAATAATTGTAATCTTTCTTTACTCTTAAGGAACGCGATATTTTCGGACATTATAGACGTGATAATTATTGTACAGAATTTGAGTAAAAAAAGTTTTCGAATGTGTTATAAAAAAACGTTATTCTAGTATTTTTTAAACGTAGTTTCAAAAGGACCCCGCACAAAATATATGGGTTTGTGGGTCCCGGCTAAATTTGATCAAATTTTGATATGTTATAGTTTGTAACTTCCTGAACAAAAGTTCAAATGGGCGCAACTCGAAATAATGGACAGATTTTGAAAAAATAACGATTAAAGTCTCAGATTTGAGGGTTAGCGACGTCAACCGCTATATATATCTATAGATGTGTAAACAGCAACGTATAGATACTCGTTCGATTTTTACGCAACCGCATGGACTTAAAGCAAAAAAGAATTACACAAGTACGCGATTTACCTATGTGGCCGATGACAAGGTCCAGGAAGCGAGCGAATAGTTATTCGTGCACCGCAAAGATCTGCCTATGAAAATAAAAAAATTCCGATATCTAGACACAGTCTTTGCATACCGCGAAGTGATGTAGTATATAGAAGATTAAAGTCCAGGCAGCTGATACAGATTGTGCAATCAGTAGCTTTTCGACAAAACGTGTGCACCAAGAGCCGGGAAGGTATCTAGGTGAAACAGAATCACCGATTACGCCCTCCAAGTGGTGCGCTTCATAGCTTTTCGGCAAAATGAGAGCACCAGGTGCCCGCAGGAAGTCTAGGTGGACAGAATCGCCGATTACGCTCTCCAGGCAGTGCGCTCCATAGCTTTTCGGCGAAACGTGTGCACTAGGTGCCGGAAAGCTGTCTAGGTGAACAGGGTCGCTGATTACGCCCTCCAGGTAGTGCGCTCCATAGCTTTTCGGCAAAATATGTGCACCAGGTACCGGAAAGCTGTCTAGGTGAACAGGGTCGCCGATTACGCCCTCCAAGTGGTGAGCTTCATAGCTTTTCGACAAAATGAGAGCACCAGGTGCCCGCAGGGAGTCTAGGTGAACAGGGTCGCCGATTACGCCCTCCAGGTAGTGCGCTCCATAGCTTTTCGGCAAAATGCGTGCACCAGGTGCCCGCAGGGAGTCTAGGTGGACAGAATCGCCGATTACGCTCTCCAGGTAGTGCGCTCCATAGCTTTTCGGCGAAACGTGTGCACCAGGTGCCGGAAAGCTGTCTAGGTGAACAGGGTCGCCGATTACGCCCTTCAGGTAGTGCGCTTCATAGTTTTTCGGCAAAATGCGTGCACCTAGAGCCGGAAAAGTATCTAGGTGAACAGGGTCGCCGATTACGCCCTTCAGGTAGTGCGCTCCATAGTTTTTCGGCAAAATGCATGCACCAGGTGCCGGAAAGGTATCTAGGTGAACTGGTTCGCCATAGATTTTTAACAAAACTTGTGCACTAGCTGCTGGCAAGGTGACTTGGTTAATAGGATCGGCTGTTACGTACGTAAAATAGTGCGCTCCTAAGCGAAAAGGAAATGCTCTTCTGCAAATGAGTTATGTCTCTGCGACTGGTCCCGCAAAAAGTACTTGCGAGAAAAAATATACCAAATAGTGTCACATAAAGTATCCGTAAAAGTATCTCAAAAAGTAATCCCAACCCAATCCAATAATATCCCAAACAGTGTCGAAAAACGTATCCCCAAAAGTATCCCAAAAAGTATCCCAAAAAGTATTCTAAAAAGTATCCCAAAAAGTATCCCAAGAAGTATCCCAAAAAGTACCCTAAAAGTATTCCCAATTCTATCCACAAGTATTGCAATAAGTTCCTGAAAAATATCCCAAAAAGTATCCAGAAAAGTATTCCCAACCCATCCCACAAATAAAGAATCCCAAAAAGAGTTGGATAAGTATCGGAAAAGTACTCCAAAAAGTATCCCTAAAAGTATCCCAAAAAGTATCCCAAAAGTATCCCAAAAAGTATCCCGAAAGTATCCCAAAAAGTTTCCCAAAAAAATCCCAATAAGTATCACCAAAAGTATCCCCAAAAGTATACGAAACATATTCGCAAAAGTATCCCAAAAATTATTCCATAAAATATCACCAAAAATTCCAAACCCAACCAACCCAAAAGTTTCCGGCAATAAGTGTCCCACAAGCATCACAAGCTTCCCAAAACGTATCCCATAAAGTGTCCCAAAAAGTATACCAAAAAGTATCCCAAAAAGTATTCCAATTCGGATAATTTTGGGAATACTATTTGGGATACTTTTGGGGATACTATTTGGGCTGCTTTTTGGGATACTTTTTGGTATACTTTTTGGGACACGTTTTGGAACACTTTATGGGATACGTTTTGGGAAGCTTGTGATGCTTGTGGGACACTTATTGCCGGAAACTTTTGGGTTGGTTGGGTTGGGAATTTTTGGTGATATTTTATGGAATTATTTTTGGGATACTTTTGCGAATATGTTTCGTATACTTTTGGGGATACTTTTGGTGATACTTATTGGGATTTTTTTGGGAAACTTTTTGGGATACTTTCGGGATACTTTTTGGGATACTTTTGGGATACTTTTTGGGATACTTTTAGGGATACTTTTTGGAGTACTTTTCCGATACTTATCCAACTCTTTTTGGGATTCTTTATTTGTGGGATGGGTTGGGAATACTTTTCTGGATACTTTTTGGGATATTTTTCAGGAACTTATTGCAATACTTGTGGATAGGATTGGGAATACTTTTAGGGTACTTTTTGGGATACTTCTTGGGATACTTTTTGGGATACTTTTTAGAATACTTTTTGGGATACTTTTTGGGATACTTTTGGGGATACGTTTTTCGACACTGTTTGGGATATTATTGGATTGGGTTGGGATTACTTTTTGAGATACTTTTACGGATACTTTATGTGACACTATTTGGTATATTTTTTCTCGCAAGTACTTTTTGCGGGACCAGTCGCAGAGACATAACTCATTTGCAGAAGAGCATTTCCTTTTCGCTTAGGAGCGCACTATTTTACGTACGTAACAGCCGATCCTATTAACCAAGTCACCTTGCCAGCAGCTAGTGCACAAGTTTTGTTAAAAATCTATGGCGAACCAGTTCACCTAGATACCTTTCCGGCACCTGGTGCATGCATTTTGCCGAAAAACTATGGAGCGCACTACCTGAAGGGCGTAATCGGCGACCCTGTTCACCTAGATACTTTTCCGGCTCTAGGTGCACGCATTTTGCCGAAAAACTATGGAGCGCACTACCTGAAGGGCGTAATCGGCGACCCTGTTCACCTAGACAGCTTTCCGGCACCTGGTGCACACGTTTCGCCGAAAAGCTATGGAGCGCACTACCTGGAGAGCGTAATCGGCGATTCTGTCCACCTAGACTCCCTGCGGGCACCTGGTGCACGCATTTTGCCGAAAAGCTATGGAGCGCACTACCTGGAGGGCGTAATCGGCGACCCTGTTCACCTAGACTCCCTGCGGGCACCTGGTGCTCTCATTTTGTCGAAAAGCTATGAAGCTCACCACTTGGAGGGCGTAATCGGCGACCCTGTTCACCTAGACAGCTTTCCGGTACCTGGTGCACATATTTTGCCGAAAAGCTATGGAGCGCACTACCTGGAGGGCGTAATCAGCGACCCTGTTCACTTAGACTCCCTGCGGGCACCTGGTGCACGCATTTTGCCGAAAAACTATGGAGCGCACTACCTGAAGGGCGTAATCGGCGACCCTGTTCACCTAGATACCTTTCCGGCTCTTGGTGCACAAGTTTTGTCGAAAAGCTACTGATTGCAGAATCTGTATCAGCTGCCTGGACTTTAATCTTCTATATACTACATCACTTCGCGGTATGCAAAGACTGTGTCTAGATATCGGAATTTTTTTATTTTCATAGGCAGATCTTTGCGGTGCACGAATAACTATTAGCTCGCTTCCTGGACCTTGTCATCGGCCACATAGGTAAATCGCGTACTTGTGTAATTCTTTTTTGCTTTAAGTCCATGCGGTTGCGTAAAAATCGAACGAGTATCTATACGTTGCTGTTTACACATCTATAGACATATATAGCGGTTGACGTCGCTAACCCTCAAATCTGAGACTTTAATCGTTATTTTCTCAAAATCTGTCCATTATTTCGAGTTGCGCCCATTTGAACTTTTGTTCAGGAAGTTACAAACTATAACATATCAAAATTTGATCAGATTTAGCCGGGACCCACAAACCCATATATTTTGTGCGGGGTCCTTTTAATTAAGGCGTTCTTTAGGCGAAGCCATCTCAACATGGGAAGGTGCCGATAATTTTTGATTAAGAGAAATGAGGGAATATTTAGGTAAATTTATTAAAGATAGCGATTTTGAACTACAAATATTTGAGATTTATTCAGGCTTGGAGAGCGGTAAAAGTCTTTCGTCATAAAACCCCTCTCGATATGAAAGAAAAATGGATTATATTACAACATGTGTGTACGTGTGTGTGCGTGTGTGAGTATCTGATTACACTGTTCGTTGTATATTAAATTTCTCTCTGGCAAATTTACTTACACGCTCGCATCACGGTTTTTTTACGTGTATTGTATTAGGGTTTTAGGAAGGGTGCCGAGTATACCTCAACATCTCCTGCGGGCTCGTCAGACCATCTGTATGACCTGGCGCACTTTGCTGTAACAGTGAGGGCGAACCTCAGACTGCGCGATGCGATCGAATGATGTGTGTAATGTATACATATTGACAATCGCGGAATTGATACATGCATGAGCCGTGCATCTGTTTGCTACGAATTTGTAAAATTTGAGCTGAATAGAAAAAGTCAGAGCTCCAGAAAGGCGTACGCATTCATTCGACTGCACTAGACCGATTGACTGGGAGTATTTAAAACCAAATGAAGAAAACTCGGTTGCAATAAAAATCTGTGTCTCCAATCTCGATGTTTTCGAAGTACGCACGCATGGGCACGAACGGATCGTTTATTGCCCTCCGTTCTCTTCTGGTTTCGTGGGTGGGCCGAGAGAACATTAGGCGCATGGAGCTGTTGTATGATCGTTTTACAATTGGAAATAGGAATTAAAATACCCCTTCATCACATGATGAATTATTCGAAAATTTGCTTGAACGTGTATACTACCTGAACAAAAAAAAATGTACCCATATGATTTTTCGTAAATGGTACCAAATTTTTGGGCCAACACGACGATTTTACCATATTTTGGGGGTGCCCTTTCCAATGAAACCAACTGCAACATCGAGAACTGCAAAAATTAATAATCTTAATTTTTGAAAAAAAATTTGTTGAGCGTCAGTACTTTTATCCTCTGTAGAATAATCGATTGCGATGACGATGCAATGGTGCGCAGTCAAAATTGCATCGATTTTGTATTTTTAATTAAATATTGAAAATTGCGAGATCGCAAAGGAACATGGATAAGTGTAGAATAAAAATTGATGCGTCTCTTCGAGCCAAGTTGTTTATTTTAAAAGGCCAAACGTTTCGGGATATTTTTATCCCCTCTTCAGTGGCTAATTAGAAAAACAACTTCCGTGTTTTTACATTATTAGGAAACGGACCAGAAAAGGATTAATCGCATATGGCGGGCCTAGGACTCGAGAATTTTATTTTACAGAACGATTCCCCGGTGCCAAGGTGGTAATGCGGCACCGGTCGAGGCAAGACGTCAACCTCGAGCGGTGCCGCATTACCACCTTGGCACCGGGGAATCGTTCTGTAAAATAAAATTCTCGAGTCCTAGGCCCGCCATATGCGATTAATCCTTTTCTGGTCCGTTTCCTAATAATGTAAAAACACGGAAGTTGTTTTTCTAATTAGCCACTGAAGAGGGGATAAAAATATCCCGAAACGTTTGGCCTTTTAAAATAAACAACTTGGCTCGAAGAGACGCATCAATTTTTATTCTACACTATTCCATCATCGAGCGATAGATTCATTATTAAACGAACATGGATAAGATTGGGAGAATCGGAACGCGAACGGACCGCCATTCAATTTGTTTTCCACTATAGGGTTGGGTTGGGTTATGTAGCTGCAAATGTCGGTAACAGATATAGCGACACAACTTCGAAAATCGAGTCGGATGAGAAAGCCCTGTCGCAATGAATAGCAGTAAAATTGCGAAATTGAAAAAAGTTTTTTCTATTTTCACAAATTTAGCAAAATATCACATCGCTGCGTGAACCCCGACCTACCTCTCAAATACAAGGTTTTTTTACATAACAGCAAAAAATGAGTTAAGTTACCAGAGCAATTTTAACGTTGAATCTTATTTTCGTAAAAAGTGAGGAAAAAATAAATCAGCTAAGCGAAAACGCACTCGTACATAAGGAACGTAATTTTTGACATTCTCCAAATTTTGATAAACGCCGCGAACTTTTTGTCTGCTCTGTTTTTGAGGCTGCTGCGACGGGTGATGGAGAGACAATGCAGAAAACAGCTTCTCTTTTCAGTAACTTGCTAATACCGATGGAACGTAATTTTCACAATTCTCTAAATTTCGATTGATGTGGCGAACTTTTCCCCTGCTGTGTTTTCGAGGCTGCTGTGACGGGCGATGTACAGACAATGCAGAAATAGGCTTGTCTTTTTTGTAAGACACTAGTAACGAAGGAAGGTAATTTTTTCCATTGTTTAAATTTCAATAGAGCTTTTCAAATAATGTATTTTGAAAGCAGCTGCGACAGGCGATGGGTAGACAATGCAGAAAAAAAACTTGTTTTTTGAGTACCACACTCGTACTCAAGGAACGTAATTTTTTTGATTATCTACATTTCGAAAGATGTGGCGAACTTTTCAATTAAGGGGTTATGCCTGAGTTAAAATTTTAAAAAATCAAAATTTTTTTATTTGATTTTTTTAAGGCAAATTTACTGTAGGATGAGCTGCCTTAGTCCTTTTTGCCCGAAAGAATTCCGTTACAAAGTTATAGGGAAAATACCAAAAAAATACAATTTTTCAAAATTGCGTATTATTCATATATTGTTTTATAGCACTTTTGATTATTCAAAAAAATTGCTGTTTTTTAGAAAATGTAACATTCAATGTGTTCACAAATTCCTTTTGAAAACGCAATTAAAAAAAGCACAAATTATTTACTAAATCATTATGTACTGTAATAGCTAATTTTTATGAAATCGTAGATTTTTTTTTTATTTTGAATGTTCAAAATAAAATAAATTTAGAATTTAAATTTAGTCTTGTAATTTTTAATCAAACTTATAAAGGGGTAAAAAAACATACATGCAAATTTAATTTACCGCCTAAAAACATGGCACCTTACAGCATATGGAACAGGAAATCACTATTTTACCGGCCTAGTCGAGCTTGCATTCAGACATCAGCTGTTTCGTCTGCTGTCTGTAGTTCAGTGCAAGCTGGATGTTGAGCTGTTATGATAACTTCTGAGTCTCACTAGTGTTCAACTTTAGATAAGTGTTTTGTACTACAAACAACATATTATTTGTGAAAAATCTGTTCTTTGTCTGTGTATTCATTGTTTCAGGTATATGGGCTATAAATATCATGTGCACGAGAAGATGCCTGTGTGTTAGATGGTCTCAAAGTCTACAGTAATTACTAATGATCCTATAAAGTAATGGGTAAGCAATGACAAAATTTATATTCATCTAAAACATGCTAACTGAATGCGTATTAAAAACTTAAATTTCAATTTCAGCTTTCGATACTAGTATATCTACATGTACAGCACCCGGGTTTTCATACATGGCTTAATATATACGTATCTTATGCCAAAATATAAGAAAAATATGCCAAGTAGTTCATGTAGGTACTACGAATTAAATATACATAAATGTTTCGATAAACTTTAAATGCATTTTTCTCAGTCTTGACATTTTTATGATTGTAGGTTCTTTGCCGCAGGATATCTCAGCATCCAGATGATGAATTGACACCAGATAGGATGGAAAATCTTCTGAATACGTTTCTTCACTGCTTGAATGGAGCAGAATTGACTAATACAAGGTAAAAGTTAATGTTGTGTATGTGAATATACGTAATATTCACTATAATTACTGATATAATCATCTTATGAGTTACTAAATATTTAAAATTTATATTTTGTAGAAAAGTCTTCCGCTCAAGCAGTGAAGAAACATATTCAGAAGATTTTTCATCCTATCTGGTGTCAATTCATCATCTGGATGCTGAGATATCCTGCAGTAAAGGGAAAAAAGTGCTGAAAATTCGTGATTAATACATGTAATTGTTTACAATGTAAGTATAGATAAATAATTTTTTTAAAATAGTTGAAAATATGTTTAATACCTACATTTTAAGTAGGAGAAAGATTTTTTTTAGACTATTAATAAATAATTTTTTTCAGCCTACTACTTATTAATGTCTTTTTTACAGGTTTAAATCAGGCATAACCCCTTAAGGTATGATAAAAACTGCTGCGACTGGCGATGGATAGACAATGCCGAAAAATGCTTGTCTTTTCAGTAACACAGTCATACCGGAGGAACGTAATTTTTTACCATTCTCTACGGAGTTTAGGTGGTGCGCTACATTACTTTTCGACAGAACTTGCGCACCAGGGGCCGAGAATATATGTAGGTAAACAGGCTCGCCGATTACGCACTCCAGGTGGGGCGCTTCGTAATTTTTCAACAGAACTTGCGCACCAGATCCCAGGAGGGTATCTAGGTGAACAGAGTCGCTGATTACTCACTCCAAGTGGTGCGCTCCGTAACATTTCAAATGAACTTGCATGCCAGGCGCTGGGAAGGTATCTAGGTGAACAGAATCGCCGATTACGCATTCGAGGTAGCGCACACCATTGCTTTTTGATAAAATGTGTGCACAAGGTACCGGCAAAGTGTCGGGGTGAACAGGACCGTCGATTGCGTACTCAAGGTGGTGCGCTATATAGCTTTTCGGTAAAATGTGTGCACCAGATGCTGGCAAGTTGTCTAGGTGGATAGAATCGCCGACTACGCACTCGAGGTGGTGGGCTCCATAGCTTCTCGGTAAAACGTGTACACCAGGTGCCAACAAGGTATCTAGGTGATTAGGATCGCGGATTACGCACTTCAGGTAATGCGCACCATCGCTTTTCGGTAAAATGTGTGCGCAGGGTGCCGGCTAGGTATCCAGGTGAATAGGATCGCCGACTACGTGCTCCAGTTGTTGTACTCCAAAGCTTTTAGGAAAAATGCGTGCTCCAGATGCCCGCAAGGTGCCTAGGTGAAAGGGGTCGCCGATTACGCACTCCACATGCTGCGCTCCATAAATTTTTAGTAAAACGTGTGCATCTTTGCGATTCATCTTGAAGAAAATGCTAGATAAAAAGAAAGACTCTTCTACAAATTGGTTTGGGATATTTTTTGGGATACTATTGGGAAACTTTTTCGAATATTTTTGGGATACTATTTCGGTTTAGGATTCTGTTTCGGATACATTTTAGGATACTTTCTGGAATATTGGGTTGGATACATTTTGGGATACTTTTGTGGATAGTTTTTGAGATACTCTTTCAAGTACTTTTTGCGATACTTTTTGGGGATACCTCTAGGATAATTTTTGGGGTTTTTTTAGATACTTCTACAATACTTTACTGGATACTTTTTGCGACACTTTGGGATACTTTTGGGGATACTTTTTGGGATACTATTTGTGACACTTTTTGGGATACTTTTCGGTATACTTTTTGGGATACTTTTTAGGCTAGTTTTGCAGATACTGTTACAATACTTTTTGGGATAATGTTTGCGATACTTGTTGGGATACTTTTCATGATACTTTTTGGGATACTTTTTGGGATACTTTTTGGGACACAATTTGGGGTACTTTTTGTGATACTTTTTGGGGGATTCTTTTGGGATAATTTATCAGATACTTGTTGAATACTTTTCTGGATACTTTTTGGGATACTTTGTGGGATACTTTTTGCGATACTATTTGGGATAATTTATCAGATAGTTTTTCAAAGCTATTGGGGACAATTTTTGGGATACTTTTTCGGATAATATTTGGGATACTTTTTGAGACACTTTTTGGGACAATTTATCAGATATTTTTTCAATACTTTTGGGGATACTTTTTGGAATACTTTTTCGGATACTATTTTGGATACTTTTTGAGACTTTTTTGGGGATTCCTTTTGAGAACCTGTTTGGGATAATTTTTGCGATACTATTTGGGATAATTGGTCAGATCCTTTTTCAATACTTTTTGGGATACTTTTTGCGATACTATTTGGGATAATTTATCAGATACTTTTTCAATACTTTTGGGGATACTTTTTGGAATACTTTTTCGGATACTATTTTGGATACTTTTTGAGACTTTTTTTGCGATTCCTTTTGAGATACTGTTTGGGATAATTTTTGCGATACTATTTGGGATAATTGATCAGATCCTTTTTCAATACTTTTTGGGATACTTTTTGCGATACTTGTTGGGATACTCTTTGAGATACTTTTCGGCATAGTCTATTCATCGCCAGTCCCAGCAGCTTTCAAAATAATTGAAAAATTCGCCACATCTTTCGAAATGTAGACAATCGGAAAAATTACGTTCCTTCTGTACGAGTGTGGTACTCAAAAAACAAGTCTTTTTCTGCATTGTCTACCAATCGCCCGTAGCAGCTGCTTTCAAAATACCTTAATTGAAAAGTTCGCCAGATCTTTCGAAATGTGGACAATCAAAAAAATTACCTTCCTTCGTTACGAGTGTCTTACAAAGAAGACAAGCATTTTTCGGCATTGTCTATCCATCGCCAGTTGCAGCAACTTTCAATGTACCTTACTTGAAAAATTCGTCACATCTTTCGAAATGTAGACAATCGGAAAAATTACGTTCCTTCTGTACGAGTGTGGTACTCAAAAAACAAGTCTTTTTCTGCATTGTCTACTAATCGCCCGTAGCAGCTGCTTTCAAAATACCTTAATTGAAAAGTTCGCCAGATCTTTCGAAATGTGGACAATCAAAAAAATCACCTTCCTTCGTTACGAGTGTCTTACAAAAAAGACAAGCCTATTTCTGCATTGTCTGTACATCGCCCGTCACAGCAGCCTCGAAAACACAGCAGGGGAAAAGTTCGCCACATCAATCGAAATTTAGAGAATTGTGAAAATTACGTTCCATCGGTATTAGCAAGTTACTGAAAAGAGAAGCTGTTTTCTGCATTGTCTATCCATTACCAGTCGCAGCAGTTTTCAAAATACCTTACTTGAAAAGTTCGCCACGTCTATGGCAATTGAAACTATTGCAAAAATTTCATCCCTTCGTTACGATTGTGGTACTCAAAAAACAAGCCTTTTTCTGCATTGTCCCTCCATCACCCGTCGCAGCAGCCTCGAAAACACAGCAGACAAAAAGTTCGCGGCGTTTATCAAAATTTGGAGAATGTCAAAAATTACGTTCCTTATGTACGAGTGCGTTTTCGCTTAGCTGATTTATTTTTTCCTCACTTTTTACGAAAATAAGATTCAACGTTAAAATTGCTCTGGTAACTTAACTCATTTTTTGCTCTTATGTAAAAAAACCTTGTATTTGAGAGGTAGGTCGGGGTTCACGCAGCGATGTGATATTTTGCTAAATTTGTGAAAATAGAAAAAACTTTTTTCAATTTCGCAATTTTACTGCTATTCGTTGCGGCAGGGCTTTCTCATCCGACTCGATTTTCGAAGTTGTGTCGCTATATCTGTTACCGACATTTGCAGCTACATAACCCAACCCAACCCTATAGTGGAAAACAAATTGAATGGCGGTCCGTTCGCGTTCCGATTCTCCCAATCTTATCCATGTTCCTTTGCGATCTCGCAATTTTCAATATTTAATTAAAAATACAAAATCGATGCAATTTTGACTGCGCACCATTGCATCGTCATCGCAATCGATTATTCTACAGAGGATAAAAGTACTGACCCCCCACTAGGGGTTGTCACTTTGACGTGTGCCCTCGGGGTCAGTGTGAGGGCTCGTCTGGCGGGTCCAAGCGGCCGGCCCGGCCTCGGTGTCGGGAGTGTGGTGTCCCGAACCGGGTCGGGGGGTGGGGGGCGCGATGCACCCGGGGCCGGGAGCATCGGCTGACGGCCCCCCGGGCTGGGGGTAGGGATCACCCAGGCATGGCGGCGAAACCGGACTGATGCGGGGTACCGCCTCTCGGGTTCGGGAGTAGCTTCCCTGGCCTGGGATCCCCGTAAAAAGGGCTCTTCCGGCCGGGCCTCTCCCTGGGACTGGGAATGGGTCTTGGGGTTCTCGAGAACGGCCATGCGGGTCCGTCAGAGGCTAAGAACAACCCCCCAATGCGTTCGGAAGGAGGCGCAATGGGTATTTTTATCCAACCCCTAATCCCAAGGTGTGGCTGTCGTGCCGAGGGGACTGGTTGGCCACCAGGGTCCAGGTGGTCGCGAACGACGCCCAGGAGCTGCTGGGTGAAGCCCCTGTGTGTGCACTAAGCCCCCCCCCCCGACAGAGGGTGGCTCGGGGTAAGGGCCGGACCTCCCCTACCAAGCGTATTGCGACAGTGCTTGGTAGGGCACACTATACAGCACAAGAACACGGACACACACTACAAGACACTACACTGTAGGATCACTTGGATTCCCCGAAGCCGCGACCTCTTTCTGTGCCACTCCAGTAGGAGGCCTCTCTTCCTTTCCGGAGGGTATAGCGGGAAAACTGGGTTAATGACGCTCCTGGGCCGCCGGATAGTTTTAGGGGCCCGGGCCGGATTAACCAACCGGACCTGGCCGCCCCCTCGGCCGGCGAAAAATCCCGTAAGGTCTGCTGCTGCCGGCTGGTGACCGGATAGGGCCACAGCAGGCTGGACGGGGGGCCCCGCCGGGGCCACTGGGGGGGGGGGGAGAGGGGGCTCTTCAGTGGGAGGAGCAGGGGGGGTATCGGAGTCGGGGAGGAAGGGTCTGCCTGCCACACACACATGATACACCCGCTTCATAATAAAAAAAAAGCATGGAAGGAAAGAAAAAAGAAATGGTTCCAAAAGCGCCTGGAACCGAAGGGCTCCCTAGCCCAACTATAGAAGGACCGCAGGCTGAGGCTAGCAGGCCGGATGCCGCGGGTAATGAATTTCCGGAGGTCTCGGGGGTAACCCCGATGACTGAGGGAAAGAAAACAAAGAGGAAAAAGCCCTCAGGTACGGAGAGAAAGAGGATGGCGTTAGCTAGGAGGGAGAAGGCGGTGGCACCGCTGACACCCTCTAAGAGAGCGCACTCCGACAGCTCAACTCCGAGGGAGGTAAAAAAGGGCTTGGGTACTGGGCAGAGGGCGTATAGCAGAGCGGTCGCCACCGAACTAAAGGTGGCTATCGTTCCTACGCTGTATCCTGACGCTCGGTTGAGCGAAGGGGAAGCCCACGGGGTCCTCGACCGCATCGACGGGGAGATCACCGACGCACCGGACGATGCCTATTTTCCCAAGTTTTGGGAAAATTGGCAGCAGAGGGGCGCGTTGATACTCAACTGCCAGGCGAAAGAGGATAAGGCGTGGCTTCTGGAGAAGGTAGAGAAGTGGAAGGGCGAGGGACTCCAGGTCAAGGCAGTTGGCATGGGGGACCTCGCGAAGATGACTAGGGCCTTGGTCTACTGCCCGGGATCGAAAGATCCCGTGGTGTTGATCAAGAACCTTGGCCGTCAAAACCCGACTCTCAAGGCCGAAACCTGGGTGGTGACCACCTCCAACAGGGTCACCAAAGGGGTGGAGGCCGGGAGAAGGGAGGAGACGGTGGTGAAGGTCCTCCTGGAAGGGTCTGAGGTCGAGGCGCTGAAAGCGTTGGACTGGCGACCCTTCCTAGGAGCGGGCAGGGCCCATGTCGTCCCCCTGAAGACGAAGGAGGGGGAGGCTATGGAAAAGGACGATGCCATGCAGGTGGACACCGACATGGCACCGGGGGAAGGGGCGGGAGCCAGAGAGGGGGGTCCTCCTGATGGTAAGTAGGGGGACGGGACCGGGCGCGGACGCGATCACGGGGGCTGGCTCTGTAGCAGCAACCAAAATTGCGTTCGCGCAGATCAACTTACACCACTGCAAAAGTGCCACGGCGGTTCTAGCCAGGCACATGGCAGAGGTGGACACAGGTATCTGCCTAATCCAAGAACCTTGGATTCACGGGGGAAGGATAGCAGGTCTAAATGGCTGTGGAACCCAGATCAGTGGTACAATGAACTCGGTGAGGGCGTGTATCATTGTGAAGGGACTACAGGTAGAAACGGTGCCGAAGCACTGCACAAGGGATCTGGCCACGGCTAGAGTAAAGTATATGGATGAGGGGGGGATCAGGAGAGACCTACTCGTGGCAGCAGCGTATTTCCCCTACGAGGGGGAATGCCCGCCGATGGAAGTAGAGAATTTAATAAGGGAGTGTGAGAGGGACGGAACCGAGCTGGTAATGGGGTGCGACGCGAATGCGCACCACACGGCTTGGGAAAGTTCCGATATCAACACGAGGGGGGAAAGGCTGCTAGGATTTCTGGCGTCCACGAATTTGGATGTAATGAATGTAGGCAACAAGCCGACGTTTGAGAACTCCATAAGAGAGGAGGTTATTGACATCACTCTGGCATCGAGATCTCTGTGGACAAGAATAGAGGGTTGGAGGGTTTCGGATAAGGTCACAATGTCGGATCACAATCAAATCATGTTCCACATTGGTGGTAAAAGCACATTGGTAATCTATGGGAGAAATCCCAGGAAGACCAACTGGCAAGGATACAGGGAGAGCCTAGGAGCAAGAATAGGTGCCTTCCCGAGATCTTATGGGTCGGTGGAGGACATTGAGCACTGCTGCGAGGTTCTCACAGAGATTATCGCGAGCTCGTACGAGGAAAACTGCGAACTCAGGAGGAAGGTTAAACCCAAGGGAGCCCCCTGGTGGAATAAGTCGCTGGGGAAGCTGCATAAGGGCGTAACAAGGCTCCGCAATAGATCTAAACGAACTAGGGCGGAGGCGTATATGCAGAGGTTTAGGGAAGCGGAGGCCAGGACTATGGGGTGGAGGAGGGCCTGCAGCGGGTGGTCAGAACTTAGGGATACGGCCAGACTGTGCAGGGTCCTCCAACACCCCAAGGGAAACCTGGCTGACACAATAAGAGTAGGGGCGGACTGGGCGGGGGGGTGCGGAAGAAGCTCTCTCTGAGCTACTCAGGAAGCACTTCCCGGACCACCGGGAATGGGAGAAGGAGGAAAGTATTGGACATAGGCCAAGGGGATGTGACTGGCGTATTGCCAGGAAGATCACCCGCAGGGAAAAGATAAAGTGGGCCCTAGACTCCTTCGAGCCCTACAAGGCGGCAGGACTGGACGGAGTCTTCCCTGCTCTTTTACAGCAGGGGGAGACAATGATCGGGACTGCCTTGGAGAAGCTTTTCAGGGCCTGTCTGGCTTTTGGGTACACGCCCAAGAAATGGAGGAGGTCGAAGGTGGTGTTCATCCCTAAACCGGGGAAGGTTCAACACTCAGCCGCAGGCGATTATAGGCCAATTAGCCTGACAACGTTTCTGTTGAAAGCGCTGGAAAGGCTGGTAGATAGGTATATCAAGGAAGAAAGCCTGGTGACGACACCCCTACATAGTGGGCAGCACGCGTACCAGGCGGGGAAATCGGTAGACACGGCACTAGCTGAGGCCGTCTATCGAATAGAGAAGGGTATGGAAAGGAAGGGTTTTGTGCTAGCGGCCTTCCTGGATGTGGAAGGGGCATTCAACCACACAACCAGAGAAGCCATAGCGGAGGGATTGGAAAGGCACGGCGTCCCCCGGACGGTGCATAACTGGATCTGGGGCATGCTGAGTAGTAGGGTCATTGAAGCGCATTGGGGCGCGAGCACCAGGAGGTGCAGGGTGGAGAGAGGCTGCCCTCAAGGGGGAGTGCTCTCTCCCACCCTGTGGTGTCTGGTGGTGAACGGGCTGCTAAGGAAGTTGGAGGATGCGGGCATATATGCACAAGCGTCTGCTGATGACATCTTGATCTTGGTTAGGGGTGACGACGTGGACATGGTGGCAGGAGTCATGCAGTACGCGTTGAGCCTCGTGGAGGAGTGGTGTGAAACGGTGAGGTTAGGTGTGAACCCCAGGAAGGTGGAAGTCATGCTGTGTACAACGAGGTACAAGGCTAAGGCGGTAGAGGGGCTTGCCTTGAATGGCATTCCACTGAAACTGTCAAAGGAGGTCAAATACCTGGGCGTCACGATTGACTCGAAACTTAACTGGGGCAAGCACATAAGGAGCAAATGTAGTAAGGCGGTGAGTACCTTCTGGCTTTGCAGGAGGGCAATAGGAACACACTGGGGACTAGGACCGACCCAGGTAAGATGGATCTACGAATCCATCATAAAACCAAGGCTGACGCACGGGGCCATAGTATGGGCGCACAAATACGAACAAAAGGGGCATGTAGAGGAGTTTGATCGGATCCAAGGGCTGGTGATGAGAGGAATGGCGGGCTCTATGAGGACGACCCCGAGGGTTGCCCTGGAGCTTCTGCTGGGACTCCCACCGCTGGACAAGGATATCAGGGCCGGGGCCTTTAAGACATGTGCCAGACTCGCTGGGACCAGGTCTTGTGACAGGTTCAGGGATGAGGAGGTAATGGCAAGGGTCACGGAGGGCGAGAAGTGGGAGGAATTTGATAGGATGGGGGGGAGATTACTCTTCGACAAATCATATAAGGTACATTTACCGCAGAGAACGGAATGGGCAGGGGGCACACACGAACTACTTAAGGTGGGTGAGGTGTGGTTCACGGACGGGTCAAAGACGGATCAGGGAGTTGGAGCGGGAGCGTGGAAGAAAGGTGGCACCGAGGAATTGGTTTGCAGCCTGGATTCATACGCGACCGTATTCCAAGCGGAAATTAGGGCCATTAGGGAATGTGCCGATTGGATAAGGGACAAGGGAACCAACCATGGGTTGATTACTATATGCTCTGACAGTAAGGCGGCACTTCTGGCACTGAATGCAATCCGAATCGACTCGAGAGAGGTGATGAGGTGCAGACAGTCACTAGAGGAGCTGGCGAGAGGGAAACAGGTTAGGCTAGTCTGGGTGCCGGGGCACTCGGGCATCATCGGCAATGAAAAAGCAGACCGACTGGCGGGCAGAGGCTCCAGCCTGGTAAGGGCTAAATCCTGCAGGGTGGCGGTACCTGACTGCGTGGTCGACGGAGCGGTAAAACGCTGGCTCCAGAAGAAGCTGCTTAGGAAATGGACGGAGGCACCTGGAATCAGGCAGGCAAAACGTCTGCTCGGTGTCGATCCACCTAAAGAGTGGCTGAGTACCTTAGGGAAATCCGACAGGACTAGACTTAGGGTGGTGGTGGGATTTTTGACGGGTCATTGGCGGGTGGGTTATCACCTGACTAAGATGAGGTTAAGATGGAATGCAGGTTGCAGGTGGTGCGGATCGAAGAAGGAGACCACGTTGCACCTCATGTGTAGGTGCCCGGCGTTCGTCGATACGAGGCACAGGGTGTGGGGGGTACCCTTCGCGGACCCAATTTTTATGAGGTCGCTGGAGCTCCGTTCGGTGCTTAGCATAATGAGGAGCATAGATAGTAGGCTGGGTTAGGTTGAGAGGGGCGTCCTAAGGGATGTTTGACAGTAAATGATGAAGGTACAGGAGGAACGGCATAATGGGCTTGACCTAAGTGCCAGAACCGGCACGTCCCCGGGCAGGGGCCGCCGGTATCACCTCCGGGAACTTACTGATACTGATACTGAAAAGTACTGACGCTCAACAAATTTTTTTTCAAAAATTAAGATTATTAATTTTTGCATTTCTCGATGTTGCAGTTGGTTTCATTGGAAAGGGCACCCCCAAAATATGGTAAAACCGTCGTGTTGGACCAAAAATTTGGTACCATTTACGAAAAATCATATGGGTACTTTTTTTTATAGTCTGTCCGTAAGAACCCTAACAGTTCCGAAAAGCTAGGTTTTTATTTTTTGATTTTCAGCTATATTGTAAAATAAAATTAAAGTTATAATAAGCCAATAGAATTTCGAATTTACGATAGTCGACTCTCTAACTTTTGGTAGTGAAGCCCCTTTTCACTATTTCACTAATAAAGTTGTTACTTGTTAATATTTTGGCAGTTAAATTGATGCCTTCTAGTGTAATAGTAAATATTGAACTAATTTTTATCAGCGAAAATTAAACTGTTATCCATAATGAAAATTACTGTCATGTTTAAATTGTAAATAGTCACTAATTTAACAAGCTATTAAATGCTAACTAGTCAAATAGTAAATATTCAACTAATTTTTTATAGTGAAAATTGCTGTCATGCTAAGATGGTAAAGAGTCACTAATTAAAGAGTACATTGATGCTCACCTGTAAAATAGTTAATATTGAAATGATTTTAATAGTGACAATTTAATTTTTAAATAATAGAAAAAGACTCTATCATTCTACTCAAGCCAAAAAATTAATTTTTGATTATAGGCTCTACACTGCATATTCTTATATTGTGAGATCTCTATGCAGCGAAGCCTTCCAAAAATTTGTCGGCGTTTCGTCCGAGCTGTCAGAGTGGACTCCTCAGTAAGGCTGTAACAGCCTCCTTAGACGCCCGCCACTTCCAAAGGAAGCGGACTTTACATGTTCTCGGCGCGCGACTTTCTTTTGCGGAAGCATACTTTCGCAAAGAGATGTGACGGCCCCGCCTCTCGCTGCAAAACAGAAAAATAGGACACGGCTATAGCGCCACGAATTCTAACTACGCAGAAGCGGAAACAAGCGAGTCTCTGTGCCGACGCTCGAACGAAAGGCGCGCTTATACAAACTCGTAAATTCTTACTTTTCGGGAACCCGACAGCTTTCAAATGATATACTCGTGCAACATACGATACCTCAAGGGTTTTTGAAGGAAATCAAAGGTTTTTTGCGTGTCAACTGTAAAAAGCAATAGACTCATGCATTGTTCTAAAGTCATAAATTGGTTACTAGTGAGAGGAGAAATCCTTTAACTGACTGAATTTAAGTAACTCTACACGCGCGCGTGACTTAGACCTCGAAACCTTCATACGCGCGCGCGTGACCTACTCAAGTTCTCGCGCATAATCCTTTGAACCTTCCTAAAATATTCAGGAACAAGCAAAGTCATAAATATGTCATTGTCACCGCCGCGACTCAACATTCAAAATACTGCGTCATTACATACTATTGGTCACCGCTTTGACGTCATACGCGGACTAGACCAATCGTAGATAGGAATAATTTAGTTAAACCAATCACGAAAAAGGACTGAAAAAGTAAACGCCTTTACTTTCTCAGAATCCACGATTTTTACATACAAGCTTAGGGAAACTCGCGGGGACTTACGTCATTTTCTTAGAACTTCCACATTATGGAAGGGGTGAGGAGCCTGAGAGTACAAAAGGCCACTGCCCCAGCGAGGAGCAGATCATTCGGTCTCCTGAGCTAAAACTTATAGAATCTTCTCGATACTTAGTCTCGCGACAGTTATACGACTTTGAATAACTTCGCGACTCCACGAGTGCACGCAGTTACAAGTGCAGCTCGTCGGACAATAAATCTACACTAGTTAGACCTTTAATCGACGTTTATTTATTCACCTCCTTCACCTAAATCACCTGCGATGCGAATAAGCCGCCGAGACAGATAGTTACCCCTGTCGATAACACCACGACAGCCTGTAACACAGAAAGAGGCACGTCGCCATCTATCGGACACTTTAAAGAACCAGTGTCAAAATTTAGACGTTGAAATGACTCTATCGCTCGAAAGTAACATATAATAGAAAAAGACTTTATCGGACGAAACGCCGACAAATTTTTGTAAGGCCTCGCTGCATAGAGATCTCATAATGTGAAAATCACTGTGTGATTCACTGTTCAAAAAACGAATATAGAATATTTAAAATAAAAATATTCGCATTTTAAGCAGCGATTATTTACCGTCCAAAAAGTAAATATTTAATTTTGAACTTTTTGATTGTTAACTTTTTAAAAACCTGTATTAACTGCTTAAAACTTTAATATTGACTTTTCAAATGTTACTATTAACTATTTAGAACTTTAATATTCACTGCTTAGACGGTAACAAATGATTTACTTCTAAGACAATTGTTACAAATTGAAGCAGTGAATTTTTCACTATTTTATGTAGCATTAATACACTTTGTAACAGTGACCGACTTCTGACTAACTCCGAAAAGTCTCAATACGCTAAAAAAAATAGTGAAGTTTCAGTTTTACATTTAAAGAGTAGATAAATTTTTATGGTCGCAAATACTACACCGAAATGATCAAAATAGGACGTTTTGATTCTTCCATACATATGTAACGTCCTACGACGTTATCTATCGATCTTGATTTTTTTTAACTATATGATTGATGATTGGAAATGTATAATTTGGGAAAAAACAACAATTCTTTCAAAATTCAAATCATAACATCGATTATGTCAATGTCATAATATTCGTTGATTGTCACACTTTCGAAAGTAAGAGCTCAGCTGACGCTGAGCTTGCGAAACGCAGACTAAGCGTTATACTTTTGGAATAACCGCAATATTGTATGTAGGATTGCAAAATGTTTAATGATTAATATTCAATAATGTTGTGAATTTGTAAACTAAGTTTAGCGCTTAAAAAAAACACAATGCTCTCATTTCGGCAGTCAAGATTTCGTATCGACTCCGTCCACGCCGGTTCGAAAATTGGCGGAGTTTTGATAGTTTTTAATTCATTATCGTGGAAAATTACTTGTTTTTGTATTTTATATTTGTATTACTATTATAAAGTTTTCTTAAAAATAAATATAGTAAATGATATTATATTCTTAATGTGGTAAATAATTTAATTCCGAATCTTAAAATCTGTGAATCCTAAAAAACCTATACCTTGAGATCTGGAGTAATTCGTTTAGATCATTGGATTGTTTTTGAAGACACCTATCAAACAAAAACATTAACTGGACATTCAACAATTCTCCTCGAATAATAAAGGATTGTCAACGACATTGGTTCAAATAAGGTAAGTTCCGAGCATGTTCTCATAGAAAATACATTTATTTAAGAGATTTAGGTACTTATAATCGCTAGACTTTTATCGCTATAATCCTGACTATAGGCATTAAGTTGAGGTAGTCAGGACTTAACACATAAGTTTTAAATACATATATTTACCTTAAAAACTGAATTAAAGACGAAAGCTATTATTAAAAATGATAAAACGTACCTTTTACAAAGTAAAATGTTGGAAGTTCTAAGTTTAGATCTCCACGATAAGTTTTCTAATATTGTCTATTTATCAATAGGTTCTCACGCATCATAGTGCGTACATACAAAATATAAGATATTTTAAATTTTACGTTTGGAAGGTTGTGAAATCATAGAATAATTGGCCAAGCATAATTTAAGTAGTATTTATTGTTCGCAAAGTATAGTTAATGTACATTGAGAAAAGAATCTAGTAAATATTACAAAACGGTTCTATAATTTTAACTATATTGCCCAGTATAACGTACTCTCTTAAGGTCCAATAGTGAATACTCACTGATTGTCAGTGTATATTCACTATTTACTAAAGTGCAAACTCTACAACTGAGAAATAGTTAATATTCAATATTAATAAAAATGAAAAAAATCAACTCCATAAAATAGTGCATATACAATTTCGAAAGCAGTTCATATACACCTGGCAATAGTGTAAATGAACTAATTTGAAAAGTGCATTGCATGAATAAATTTTGCTAAAGAAATCACTAACTGAGACAGTGAACAATACACTATTGCAAGTAGTGAACAATACACTATTGCAAGTAGCGTATTTTTAAACTGCTAATTCACTTTTCAGCAGTATTTATATAAAATAGGAAATATTGAGGTGGGAATATTGGGATAAAAAAGGTACGCTTCAAATTTATTTGTAAATTAAAGAATTTTATTTTTATTTTATTAATTAAAGCAATAACGAATTATATGTAATTTAAACTTCTGAACTTATTAATGTTTCGTACATTTTTTAAATTAATGTATAATGATCTGGTGCTGGCGGAGGCAGTTTCAGTAATATTATATAAAAATGTTTCAATAAAATTAAAAAAATTTTTTAATTTCATCGCATACTCTAAATTTAATACATAGTATTATTTATTTAATAACAAGTCGAAGGTCGGAATAATTGTGGCCGAATTTCTGCGTTGACAAATCCTTTCATCTCGCTGGATGAAATATTGCATATTTGATTCTGACTCCACACATACAATATAGGGTTGAATGCTGGAGTCAGAATCATTCCTCTTTTCGGAAATAAAATTTTCAACGCTACTGCTGTTCTGAAAATAAATGATACAATTATATTATATGTTTTTAAATAAATTACTCGAAGATATTTTAAAAATATTATACTTACTGGAATTCTTTCAAAAAAACTTGAATATTGAATATGGCTACTCGACTTTTTCTTTTTACTTAAAATGCTATTTGCAACCTTCAGAAGTTCTTCTAGAATAAGAAGAGCCTTTAGAGAATCTGTAAAATGAAGATTAATTTTAATTACATTTAGTTAAATAAATTAATTTAAATCAAATTTTAATAATATAATATAAATCTTACCATCAGAAACATCGTCCTATTTCAGCATCAAAAATTTAATAAATTTGTAGGTAAGGAAGAAAAACACGTGGCCTATATGTAAATTGAAACACGTGCAGAAACATTTTCAATTAAATGGATTGTAGCAAAGAGCATCACGTTATTACCGATTGGGTACAGTTATAATATGTGTACATGCGCGCGCAATCTGTAATGTGAAAATGTTTCTGCCCGTGTTTCAATTTACATATCAGCCACGTGTCTTTCTTCCTTACCTACAAATTTAGTTACGCGTATATATTTTAGCCACGGAAGATCTTGATACAAGCATGTGTATAGAATACACACACACGCGCGCGCGCGCACACACAAATGCGCGTATGAGTGTATGTGTATGTCGTGCATATACGTGTGTGTGTGCGAGTATGTATGTATATGTGTGTGTGTGCACGTATGTCTGTATGTGTGTGCGTGTATATATGTGTGTGCGCGAGTATGTATGTGCATATATGTGGGAAGGATCGGGCATAGTTACAGGAAAACTAACGAATCGAACTCACTGGAGTAAAGTAAAAGAGTATATATTTATTTACACTACATTTAGAATACAAAGTCTGGTTGATACACTGTACTGCTAGAGTAACGTCACAAAACTGCACTGCACGAATGAGGTCGTCCGTAGCTTCGCTTGGCCCTTAAGTACCCCGCAAAACGGGTCATTAGCGCTAATGGAACTTTTCCCCTCTCCGGCCTTGCAGCGTCGGCTCTCTCCCGCGCCACTACGTCATTAGGGCCTGATCGTCGGGGGGGGGGGGAGGGGAGGAGGTTTCCCGCGCTGTTTGCAGCCAATGGCAAAATTCCCCGCGCGTCTCGGATTTTCCCCCTAATGCCAGCGCTTTGAGAAAGCGTTGGTTTCCCTCCCGAGGAAGCATCGAGAAGGTTCCCCACATATATGTGTGTGTGTGTATATGTATGCATGTGTGTGTATTATGCATGTGCGTTTGTATGTATGTATGTATGTATGTATGTATGTATGTATGTATGTGTGCATGTATGTCTGTATATGTGTGTATGCTTGTCTGTATGTGTGTGTGCATGTATAATGTGTGCGTATGCGTGTGTATGTGTGTATATATGTGTGTGCGAGTATGTATGTATATATGTATGTATCTATGTATGTATGTATGTATGTGTGTGTGTGTGTGCGCACATATTACTTACCTGAATTAAATTATGTAATGTTAATTGAGAATTTAATTTATATTACACTTAGCTCCATTATATGCGTATGATTTTTATACATATTTTTACACCTCCAAACTCACTAATATATACACACAAATATACGCACGCGCACACAGTCAGACGCAATTATTTGTATAAGAGGAAGAAGGTGCTTCGGCACGAACCGTTCGATATTTAAAGCACAAATAGAGCACTTCCCGCATTAATAAATTATTCAATTAAAATTTTTTGATTATAGAAATTCATTGTATAATCAGTGAATAGCAATTCTGGTTGTAAAAAATTATAAGTTCAAAACTAGCTCTTTTTAGCAGTGAATATTCACTGATTAATTAGTTAACAAATTAATTTCAAAAAACACTATCTTGCAAAGTCAATATTCATTAACCGCTTAGTGAAAAGTCACAAAGTGAATAGTGATTGCCTTTGCTAACATTACAAAAATATGTGATCTAAACACACTATTTTGTAAAGTCAATATTCAATAACCGCTTAGTGAAAAGCCACTAGAAGGGTAGTGATGCTCACGCAGAAAATCATGTTCCAAAAGCACTTTCATGCATAGTGAGTATTCACTAACCATTAATTAACGTATTAAACACCGCAAAATACTCACTACACTTGATAAATAGTGAATATTCTCAACACAAAATAGTTGCGAGCGATATTCACTACGTTAAAGAGTGAATAGTCACTGTTTCAAATGAGAATTCTAAAATTTTTCACTAATTCGGCAGTGAATTTTTCACTACTTCAATTGTGTATTTAAATTCACTACCACAAATAGTGAAATTTTCACTATTGGACCTTAAGAGAGTAGCCATATAAGTAGTGCACAAACTAAAAATATTGCAAGAGTAATTTTCAATAAAATTTATTTGTGTTCTAATAAAATTTACTAGGCTGAAATGTAAAATATTCATTACAGTACAGTAATTTTTCTGACTTGGTTTTTAATGGTTGCGTTACTCGACAGTACTGTAATTTTTATATTGTCTATATTGTAATTTTTTCGTAGAACTCTTTTCTCACTGTATGAATTAAAACTATAAGATAAACTTTCTTTCCCAATTTATAATAATATTGTTAATCAATGATTTTTATGATAAATTAAGCAACAACGTTTATTTTATATTTTTATTCATACACTGAAAAAAGATTTCTACGAAAAAGTACAAAACCGCTGCTAACTGAGTAGCAGCATGTTTTCTCAAAGAAAGTGCGTTCCTTTAACTGTTTATTATTGCAAATTATTGTTAACTAAAAATATATGAAATTGATTTTGAGTTATGAAAAACTAAAAGGACCAGTTAAAACATTGAAATGAACGACAATTTTCGATTTTATAATTTGCAACGTTACAAAGCCTTTTTGAAAAGGCAAAATTATATTAAAAATGTTCACACGGCCAAATTATTTAAATCTGATCTCAGATTCGGGAAGAGCAGGTCTTTTTATAAAAGAATATGTTGCTCTTTATAATTTTTAGTTAATTTTACGTCTTATACAGATCAAAATATCAATCGGCTGTGAAATGTCCACGTGGCCGTTAGCCAACAGTAAGGATAAAATCGTAACAATTAGACATATTTTTGAAGGAAATTTAATGATCTTTCAGAATGTGGGATTAGATTTTGTTCATCTATGGTATACACGAATAAAAAATGTAGTTTTTTGAAAAAAATAAAAATGTCCTATAAATTTTAAAAAGAAAATGTGGTAAATAGAATCCAATTGTCTCCAAATTGTGATAGGATCTAAGTTGGAACTCAATCATTCTGCACACAAAATTTGAGTTGACAAGGAATTAAGCGTGAGCTTCGCACGCGATTCAGATTACGTTTTGGGCTCCTTGTATGTATCAATCATAAACTATGAATTATGCTAACCATAATCACTTAGGCTGGAATTCATAGTCGACCCTCACCCTCACCCTCACCCTCAAACTTTTGAGGGGCCGTTACATGGAAGCCCGCATTTAAGAATGACAGTCTGTTATGGTAAAAGCTTGTCCTTTCTGACCCTGAGTGACCGTCATCACGTCATACGAAACGAAACTTTGTTATTCGTTTGATTAATACTAAAGTAAATTTATAAAAAGTGCGTACTCTTGAAATCTAGATATCACATATTAAAAAGCGGCATAGGTAGTCTTTTGTGTTTTCTTGTTGTTCATAATACAAATTTAAAATTTTTAAAAAATGATTAAATGATTATAGATATATTGTGATTTATATTAAGTGACATATATTGTGAACAATAACTCGCATTTTACTTTTTATGATTTTTAATAATGTTTTTAATAAATTATGCGAAAAAGTTAAGTAGATAATGATTTATAATTTTAATTCAAACGATAACCTCATGTTCGTGATAGCACAAAATGGCTTTAAAACGTTTTTAAAACGTATAGCTTGCAAACGTTAGTATATTTGTGAGATTTGGTTTTAAATTCTTCTTTTGATTTAAAAGATACTAAAATTAGTATGCAATTCAAATTTTCGCACCAATCAAGTAATGATATTATACATTTATCGTAGTTTTAATTCACGTAAAAAAATTATTTATTCATAATAAGTTGTATTTTATTTATTTGCAAATAATAATTGTATTTATTGTATTTATTTTTAATAATTATTTTTTAGTAATTATTTTTAATTTTCGTGCCAATCAAGTAATGATATTATACATTTATCGTAGTTTTAATTCAGATAAAAAAATTATTTATTTATAATAAGTAGTATTTTATTTATTTGCACATAATTATTGTATTTATTTTAGTATCTTTTTCAACTGAAATATTCGAATTTTCGCGCGATTCTAATTCTGGACTTCTGGTGAAGTCTGGACACCATTCTATTAAATGCGGGCTTCCATGTAACGGCCCCTCAAGAGTTTGAGGGTGAGGGTGAGGGTGAGGGTCGACTATGAATTCCAGCCTTAGCATCACTTTTTTAAAGAGGACACTTCACGCGTGATTTAGGTTGTGTTTTGCACTCAATATATCAGTCGTGAACTATGAATCATGGTAACCATAGTCATGTTTACTTAGCACATACATACATACGTACATACATATTTTTCTCACTGAAAAATACATAAACCGTGGAATTCATCAGAATTTTCAATTTCAAAATTTGCACCGTTAAGTAGACAGTATTGGTTTCTCAAAGAGCAAGCTTTGTAAGTATAAAAATTACAATACTATCGAGTAACGTAGCCATATAGTATTAAAGCCATAAAAATTACTATACTGAAAGGTAAAATTTACGAGTCAGTGTAGTAAATTTTATTGGAAAAGCTATAGGAATATTTTTAGTTTGTGCTCTGTATGGCTGCGCACTTTTCTTCGTGTACTGTAGCGTCGCATTTTCTCGCGTTCCTCTTCTTGATGAAAAGAGGTAAGTTCGTTTCGTATTTAGAACCCCCTTCGATTTCAAGTAGCGCGATGGTTAATTTCATCAAACGCGACAACGTTTTAAAAGTGTAGAAATGGTAAATAGCAACAAAAGCGAGTAAATCGTTCTCTGTCGAAGTCCGAGTGCAAAGTGCAAACTAAACTCCCGTGAATTTCTTGGCTACTCATCAGGTTTGGATAAAGGACGGCTGAGGGACAGGTAAAACCTTCGATATGCTCGAAGGTTAAATAGGCAATTAGGCTTCAGGTATGAGCGCATGGGAAATAAACATTTTATTCCAGGCAGCTGTAAGGTGTGTAAATCGAATGTGCTAAAAAGATGGGATGACGTAAGCTCGTTATGTTGTATTTATATGAATTCATTACTCTGTATTCCAGCTCATTGTTAAATCCATTCTTTCTTATGTATGTACACCCGAGTGCAACTAATTCTGCACAACTGACGGTCACCGATACCAGAGATGACTAGAGAGATTGACAGAGAGCGGGGTTTTCGTACGACAAATTCCGAACGAGCTGCCTCGAGGAAAATACGCACCTCCATATGTTGCGAAAAGTAAGAGAGAGCAAGGGGGCTAGGGTAAGAGTTATAAAAACTGCTTCAAAAAAAAAGGCCTCAGTTTCGGGCCTCGGTGCAGTTTCCTCTGTCCTGCGCTAATCCCCTTAATGACGGTCAGTTTTGACACAAGCGAAATTTAAACTTTTTAAAAATGCAAATTTTCGAAAATCACATATTTTCGTGAATTCAAAAATTTTGCAACAATTAAAACAAAGTTCGAATTGCAAAAATCGGATAATTCTAAGTTTTATATTTTTAAAGAAAGGATGAAATACATTTGCAAGATATAAAACTTAGAATTATCCGATTTTTGCAATTCGAACTTTGTTTTAATCGTTGCAAAATTTTTGAATTCACGAAAATATGTGATTTTCGAAAATTTGCATTTTTAAAAAGTTTAAATTTCGCTTTTAAACTGCACCGTGGCCCGAAACTGAGGCCTTTTTTTGTAGCAGTTTTTATAACTCTTACCCCAGCCCCCTTGCCCTCTTACTTTTCGCAACATCTGGAGGTGCGTATTTTCCTCGAGGCAGCTCGTTCGGAATTTGTCGTACGAAAACCCCGCTCTCTGTCAATCTCTCTAGTCATCTCTGCCGATACGTATTTGGGGAAGTTTGCATGTAATATGTTGAAACGGAGAAAGTGGGAACGAGAACGCTTATTGACTAATCCTGGACAAAAAACATTTATTTTTAAGTTTAAAAAAATGCAACTACTTCCCATGATGTGTTTTGCCCATGATTAGTCAATAAACATACTATACCATTCAAAAATTCTCTTTCGCGCGTTCTCGTTCCCACTTTCTCCGTCTCAACATATTACATGCAAACTCCCCCAAATATGTATCGGTGACCGTCAGTTCGTCAATTGTGCAGAATTAGTTGCACTCGCGGGTGTACGTGTACGTCGTGGTGTACGTCTGTCGTGTCACGTGTGTGAGGCTTTACAATCAAATAATTGACGGATGTTGGGAACTTGGGAGACGAAACAAACCAATCGTGCCTTTTTATTAGAGAATTGAGAACAGGAATTAACGTACGAAAATCTACTACGAGATACAGGCATAGCGATATAATGGTATAATAATCAACGTATAAGTATGCACGTAATGTAACATACTTCGTTGACATAACATTAATATCGCATCGGGCAAAAGCCGACTCGCGCAGCGCGCAGTCGCGGAGTCGCCGCAGTCTACCAGAATTCCCATTCGCAAGGTTGAAAATGGCGTCGATCGCGGGTGTGAGAGTCTTTGTACGAGGCACCGGTTTGCTCAGGAAAACAACGGCCCGGCTGACTATTAGGAGTCCAGCCGTTTCAAGTCAGCTCAACCAGAGATTCATCCACGCAATTAGGAGGCCGTCGACGCCAATCCTTGACCAGGTAAACCATACGCTCGCCTGAAATCTTGGTCCTAAGAACAGGCCATCGATGGCTTCTATACCGTAACTAATTCTTTTCCCCTCTCGTATTTTGATATGATTGAGCATTATGTAACTGAAAAGCTCGAATATGTCTTGCATTTATTATAATTTCTTGCGTGAATCTTGCAATGTCTTCTTCATTCTCGCATTTATACATTCGTTTTACGTATGATCTTGGTCGACGGCAGTGAAATGAAAAACCGTTTTTCAAAAGAGACCACGCGTGATCATGTCGATAATCCTTATCGCTTACTTTTTACCCCTACCTCGATAATTTTTTAGTGTGTGCCTTCAACACTGACGATTTAAATGACACGTTAGCGTGAAAGATCTCTCCCTACAAATTATTATCAATGACATTGTTAATAAATTTATTTAAATTGAAAATTTTTTGTTTATTTTCTTTGCACTGGTAATTGTCATTGCTTAACTCACATGAATCTTGGTAAATACAGATTACTATAAACTATGATGCTCGACGATATGACCATATTGCCAGAGAAAAGCCCTCGATTCAAGAAATTCAAGATCGTGTTTTAAAAGTTGTAGCTGCCTATGACAAAGTCACCGCTGATAAGGTTAATATATTTTTCGCTCTTGTGTATCTTATATTTTTCAGAGCTTAACGGACCCATGCATCAAGCAGGTGTGCCAGTACAGTGATAAACCACCGCTCACATTGAATTTTATCCGTGATCGAGTCCTTTTGGTGCTTAAACTTTATGATAAAATAGATGCTTCAAAGGTATTTACCTTCAATTAGCGTCTGTGAAGGATGTTTGTAGAGATATTTTTATCAATCTATGGTTAGATCTTGTTTTACTTAAATATTTTAATAATAATGGTACATGAGACATTTCTTTAATGTTTCTATAAGTATTCATCATTAGCAATTAAGTACTATTCTAGAAACTTTATTAGCAATTAAATTTAATTAAAAATATTATTGAAAAACTATAAATAAAAATATCACTCAACATTTTTTTCAACAAAAGGATAAATGGCTAACACCTAGCTTGATTCGTACTGTCTGCTAATTGTACAAATGTATACTTTTATATGGTAAAACATTCATGTAATAACTTAGCTGTTTTTACCTTTCTTTTTATAAAAATAAAAGTGTGCATTTGTGGTGCAGTATTGCTGAACTTGTTCTCAGTCGTTTTAAAGTTTTTTAATTTTACAGCTCTCTGTAGAGTCTCATTTTATAAATGACCTTGGGTTGGACTCCTTGGATCATGTTGAAGTTATAATGGCTATGGAAGATGAGTTTGGTTTTGAAATACCAGATATGGATGCTGAAAGACTTGTAACACCAGCTGCCATAGTGCGCTATATTGCAGACAAAGAAGATATTTATGAATGATACTGTTCTGATTAATTTATAAGAAAATCTTAGTCAACGTTTTATTGCTTAAGAAAAACTCAAAAACTTGCAAAAGCAACACTTTGTTGCGACTTGTTTCTTTCCTGTATATAGACCATGGTCATTATGTATGAATAAAAATGTCAAGAATTGTTAGATTAAAAAAGATTTTTTTAAAACAAAGAAACCTTTTCTTAACTCATATCTTATATCCAAAGTTAAAATTTCATGAAAAAAATTTCAAACTATGCTAAACAATTTTATAGCACTGCTTCCTCTAAATTAGTTAGATTTTTTACTCTAATCATACAATGCAAAAATGGGCTGCTTGCTGATGGTATGAAGAGTAAGCAATGTTATAAAACAGTATATGATACTTGTTATAACTTGTCCTTTATAACACCCATATTATGTACTATTCTAAATGTCCTAATATCGAGTTTTAATGTAAGGTATCACTTATATCGTTATCATAAATAGCGAGAATTGCAAGATTTTTAGTAATAAAATACAATGATACGCAAAACCACATTTTACTTATTTTAAAAGTAGTGCCACAGCTATTCAGTGCTACTGCCCTACCAGCTACATAACATAACCTCTCCATATGTCAGTAGGCTGTCAGCAGAGAATCAATTAAATAGTTTCCTCCACCAGAGGGTGAAATACAAGTTTCAATTATTTATAAATATATATTATATCGTAACAAAGGGTTTACCTTAGGCTAGCGTATACTGAGTCTTATCTTATATACAGTTTACACCTACAAAATTGAATCTATTTTAAATAATCTTTTCAAAATTTTACAATTCGCAGATGATATCGTAATTTATATTCAAAGTGAAAATTTGTCTCAGTCAATAAATAAATTGGAATTTGAAATTAACAAATTAGCTGAGTTTTTAAAACTAAAAGGACTCGAGTTAGCTCCCGAAAAATGTCAATTAGTTATTTTTAATAAAACTAAAAATAATATCAAAATTAATCCACTTAGTCTAAAAATTGATAATAAAACAATTAAACCATCGAATAGTGCTAAATTTTTAGGCATGATTTTAGATCGAAAACTTATTTGTGAAGCTCGTATTTATATATAAGAGTTAAATGTAGTCTAGCAATAAGAATTCTTAGTTGTCTTCGTAAAACCTGGTGGGGTGCAGACCCATCAGAATTACTTTTATTGTGTAAGTCATTAATTCGTTCTAAGATGGAATATTGTGATTTTTTTAATTTCCCCTTCTGCAAAAACCCATATTGAGAAATTACAAAAAATTTAAAATTTAGCTATAAGAATTGCAATGGGTTATTAACAAAGTACTCTGATAAATATTATTTCTTCTGAATCTAAAATTCCACTTTTGCAACAGAGATTTAAGTACTTAGGTTACAAATTCATTAAAAAAAAAATGTTTTATACCAACAATTATATTATACAAAATCTTGAAAAAACTTCAAATTTGGCCCAAAATTTTATGTACGAAAACAACTTTAAAAAATCATTAATAGTAGAGTATTATGATAATTCATGGTTTCATAATGATTTAATTATTAAATCTAACTTTTTTTTATAAATTTAGTTATCCAAATGATTTTAATTTCTTTAAAATAAAAATTGATTTGAATTCTGGACGAGAATTTTAAATTCTTATAGTCCAAATGAAAAATTTGTTGAAATGTTTAAAGGAAATAACAATGAAAATAAAGATATAATACATATTTACACAGATGATTCTGAAATTCCCATTAATGGAAACTCTTTTGTGGGATTTGCTATATGGAGTGAACATGAAAAATATAACTGACAAAAAAAATACAAGATTTAGCCTCCATTTTTACAGCTGAATGTTTAGCATTAATTAACGCAGTTAACATTATAAATGAAAGTATAGATAAAGATTTTATAATCTTTACTGACTCTGAAAGTGTTTTGAAATCTTTAAGTAATTACTATAATTCAGGTTATGATTCTCCTTTAATTTCATAGTTAACAAATAAATTGTTTATATCTAAAAACTTAGACAAAAAAATTAATTTGGTTTAGATTCCTTCCCATAAAAAAATTTTTGGTAATGAATGTGCTGATATCGCTGCAAAGACTGCTGTAGATAGTGGTGCTTTGTTAAATGTGCAAATTCCTTATTCAGATCATATTTGTAAGTATAAAAGTGAATGTGATTTAAAAAATAAAACCATTCTTATTAATTTGAGCAAAGATAGGGGTAACTTTTACTTTGAAAATTATTATTCAAATAAAAGAAATCCTTGATTCAATGACTTTGTTAATTTACCAAGGAAAGCTATTACTTCGATTAATAGAATATAAGAATTAGTAATCATACGTCTTTAAATAGATGTTTATTTAAATACCACGTTGTTGAAAGTGATCTATGTGCTTGTGAAAAAGAACCTGATACAGTTGAACATATTTTTTGGCAATGTGAATTCTATGATAATGAAAGAAAAACAATGTTAAATGAATTGCGTAAATTTCAAAAATATGGACCTTATTCTATTGTTCCTATTTTATCAACTGTGGATAAGAAATTTATTTCTACTATTGTGGATTTTACTGTAAAATTTAATGTAAATATTTAAATTATAATTAATAATCTAGATAGTTTATTTATAATTATATGAAATTTGTATTTCGCGCCTTCCCAGGCATTTATGTACAAAAGTGTCATGGCTGTATACTCTTATCTTTCTATCTTATAAATATACTAGGGGATCATTTGCACGCGTAAACGCGCGCGTTGGTTTTGTGGTATGTGAATTTTAAATGTATTATGTGTAGTAGGTTAATGTATATTAGTTTATTAATATTATGCTTTAAATAATTCAGTGGCTTGCAGGAAGAACCACTTAACTGATATTTTGCGAAAAAAATTTTTTTATGTCGAATTTGTGGTGCTCTTAGTACCCTTTTTCATTGTACAATAGTAGGATTTACACCATTGGAAAGGGCATGAGTTAAACTTTAAAAATATGCCCCGTCCGAATTTTTTTAATCGCAAATTGTATAAGTTACGAGCCCTCAAAGAAAGTGACCACATAACCACTTATCTGCAAAGTTCCCGCAGAACCACTTAACTCGAGTAATTTGTTTAGTTTGCGCGTCGAGAAAGAAACTATTTACAAATGTAATACTACGGTTGTATCCGTATCAGATACCTAATGAAATGAGCCAATACTTAGATATTTTCTCTGACATTTCGATCTTACGTATTACTCCAAACATTGAAATCGCTTTTTCTCGGAAACACGAAAATGTCACTTAAGTGGTTCTTCCGGTATGCCACCGAATTATTTTCTACAAATTAAATATATTTTAAAATATATTTTTTATATATTTTAAATATATTTTTATTAAATTGATGATTATTAAATAAAACTGATAATTTAAGAAATTTTACTGTATCAGAAGTTGCAAGTATAGAAGCACTGCGCATAATATGCTCGAAAACACAATAATCACTCTACAGTTCTTATATCATTCAAAACTTTGTATTAACCCTTATTTTCTTTCAAAAATTCGATTAAAACTAGGGCGCCACATTCGACCTTCGGGCCTGCAGGTCTCAGTGGCTTGCCGCCTTGCATCGCGAAGCGATGCAAGGCATGCAAAACGCGAAGCGAAACGCGCGAAGTTTTGCATTTAAGGCACGACCGACACTCTTTGAGAAATAAATAAAGAGTTAATACAAAGTTTTTAGTGATATAAGAATTGTAGAGATCAAAGGCAGTGTCACCGCGTGAACTGTGTCAGAGGAAAGTCGGTTCACTTCACTGCTTTTCCGCAAAAAGAATTGAGAAATTAAAGAACAGAGAGACAAATTAATTTAAATAATATTTAAGATATTTATTGAGAGGAAATATTTTTCTTAAAGTTGGGCAATTGAATAATATAGAGATTGAAAGGATAATAAAATGCGTCTCTTCGAGCTAAAATGTTTATACTACGCCAGACGTTTCGGGGTAATTTTACCCCCTCATCAGTGGCAAGTTTAAAAAAAAATGAGTCGCGCGCTACATCGACGACGTGAAAACCGCAGACGGCGAAAGGATGACGCTCGAAAAACTTTTAACAAAAGTAATAAACGCGACCGGTGCCACATTACCATCGAGTGGCACCGGTCGCGTTTATTACTTTTGTTAAAAGTTTTTCGAGCGTCATCCTTTCGCCGTCTGCGGTTTTCACGTCGTCGATGTAGCGCGCGACTCATTTTTTTTTAAACTTGCCACTGATGAGGGGGTAAAATTACCCCGAAACGTCTGGCGTAGTATAAACATTTTAGCTCGAAGAGACGCATTTTATTATCCTTTCAATCTACCATCATCGAGCGATAGAGTCAGTTTCAAACAATATAGAGATTGTTAATGGCTATTACCTTTCCTATAGACGAAAAAGAGCCTTATACGAGCTTGTTTAAAGTTGAATTATTGAGTAGAATAAAGATTTTAAAGCATTTCAAAGAAAATGTTTGTAAGTAAAATTTGTATTAATTTGAAACCTGAATAATTTTCATAATTCAACTCAAGAAAGACAAGTATTTAAAAGAGCAGAGAATCGAGAAATTAAAGAACAGAGACAAATTAATTTATAGTATTAATTAATTTATAATATTTTAAAGAATTTGTGAGAATGTTTTTTCCTTCAGTTAAATTTTAGATAATGTTAAAGCTGTGAAACTCGCGCTTCGCGCTCACCCGATCCTCCTACGTTCGTGCATGCTTCACGCTCACCCAGTCCTCCTGCGGTACTTTCCTAGGGATCAGAGTTTCTGCTAGTTCACCATTAAGTCTTTTAATGGTTAAAATTTTATAAACGTGACGTTATATAATTTTTTGAATTGCTAGAAAACTCTATAAAGTAAAGGCATTCAACAAATTTGAATTCGCCACCAAACATGTTGCCAGAGATATGTTGCGTTCCACACCGTCGGGTCGGGAATGAAGATTACTATTTGATCGGTAAAGTAGAAATTTATGTGAAGCAGCCAAACAGCTGTTTTTCATCCAGCTCACAAGACACTATATAGATCATATCAGTGCAATTTGTCTGCTAGCTGCTGCTGTAACAACTACCGGTGTGTATAACCTCATCAATGGTGCTTTTAATACAAGAGCTTTCAGCTTCTACAGAGTACAGCAATTATTCAGATGAGTATTAAAATAAGTAATAATAATTTATTCGCAAAGAGCTTTTTGATGTGAAACATCTATAGGCGCGCCTCGAGGAGTAAAACCGTACTTGAAAACAAAAGAAAATTCCGACCAAAAAAATCCTAACATCTGGCGAAACGTTCTAACCCCCCACTCCGCCTACGCATACAACATGCTTGTCGCGTGCCGAGTCTTCTCTTCACGACTAGGACTGCTAGCAGGCTTCCCCCTCCACTTTCTAAGGGAGGTTCCACACGGGGAGCACAATATACAAGGGAATACACGTATATAGATATAATACTCTTACTACACGAATAGATGTCGCATATAGCACTCAGTGTGGAAACTCTCTAAGATGCGCGATGCAGGCCCATCTCGGCGGCAACTAGAGCTCTCTTCCCCCTCTACTCGCTCTCTTTAGGGCTTTTCTCTGAGAGAGTGAGAATGCATTTGTGTATGTCTGTGTATGTGCCAGGTTTAGCGCGTATACTATCCCTTATAAGAAGAGAGATGGACCCGTGGGCAGCGCCATTGGCCTATCTAAATCCATGTATAAGAGAACAGCTGTTGCGTATCAAAAAAAGTCCGAAGAGGTCTGTTCCGTTGTTCTATTTTTCTCGCGCGAAGACAACGTCTTAAGTTAAAGATCGACTGTGCGAACATACTGTGCCCCACCAATTATAACAATATACTGATTACCATAATGATTGAGTATTATAAAAATCAAATAATTGAGCGATATAAAAACTGTGAATCGTTGATTTAATAAAAGATCAAAAAGAATCGAGAAATTAAGTTGAATTTCCAGTGATATTTCATCAAAAATCGAAAAATTTTTGTTTGCTCACGATAATCATTTTTCACTAAAAATGTTTGTTTACTTTAGAATTTGCCATTTTATGATAATCTATAAATGTTTTTCTTAACAAAAATGCTGTTTATGAATAAAAGTATTTATATTAGTTCAAAATCGTTCATGCGCAAGGCGTTTCAAGGAATCCTTCTGAAAATTTTTTTAGAGGTTCTTGAAAACAATTAAAATAAATGTTGGAATTTATATTTACGGTAAGAATTAAAATAAAAATTATTAAATTTTGATTAATATTTAAAATTCATGTTTTTCATGATTTTAGTTGTTAATTAAATGTTTGAATTATTTCTGCTGTACATGCATAATTACTATACTAAAAAAATTCCAAGTTTTGTGCAGTCTGGCTTAAAGAATATGTATGAATTCCAGTTCGCATGAAATATTTTGAAGATCTTTATATTTTAATAAAAATTCTTATATTTTGTGACATTACTTAAATATCATTGGGTAAAATAAGCTAAAAACATACACAAAATCATCTTTTTGTATCACAGTCATGATCTTTAAGTTTCATTACGTTCGGAGCCACAGGTGAAAGAAAAGTACAATCACTGAAGATCCACTTTAAAGAACAGAGAGAAAAATTAATTAAAATAATTAATTTAAATAATATTTAAGATATTTATCGAGAGGTAACATTTTTCTTAAAGTTGTGTAATTGAATGATATAGAGATTATTAATGGCTATTACCATTCCTGTAGACGAAAAAAAGCCTTACGCGAGCTTGTTCAAAGTTGAATTATTGAGTAGAATAAATATTTTAAAGCATTTCAAAGAATATTTTTTGAAGTAAAATTTGTATTAATTAAAAACGTGAATAATTTTCATAATTCAACTCAAAAAGCAGGTGTTCTATAAGTATTTAAAAGAGCAGAAAATCGATAAATTAAACAACACAGATACAAATCAATTTATTCTGCTATATACCTGGACAAAATTTGTATATTTCAATATTAGTCATATAATTTACAGAGAAAAAATCTATGCAAGAAGTATTTTAAATTTTAGATAATATAAAAGTTGTTAATAATTGAATTATCAAAATACTTATTAAAGAGAGAATAAAATGAAGAAAATACAGAGTAAAGAAAAAAATTTTACTTTAATTTTTTTGCGCAGTGCTTCTATACTTGCAACGTCTGATACAGTCAAATTTCTTGAATTATCAGTTTTATTTCATAATTATCAATTTAATAAAAATATATTTAGTATCTTTTATTTGTACAAAATAACTATACATTATTGAATCAATATTCATTAACTTACATTGCAAATAATTACACGAATACAATATATATTATATACACATATAGTACTTGAATTACATATTCCACAAAACGAACGCGCGCTTACAGGTGGATTTTTTAGGCGTATATTTTAAAGGCGAAACTCAAATTATTGCGATATAGTAGGTAAAATTGCAATCATTTTAAAATTTGTTCTGAGGTATAATGTCTAAAGGTGTAATCATATTTTAAAATCTTATACAGTTCTAAATTTTTATAAGAAGGTCAAATTGTAATATTTTTGTAAACAAAAAGGGAAAACGTTATACAATATATATCGGTCATTCTTCCAAAAGTGGTGTTTTTTATCTTAAAAAAAAAGTGAGCTGTCTCGGGACAGTTGACAGATGTGAAACATCGACTTTGATAATGATTGAAAGAAGTTTATCGTAAATGAAGAATATTAAACAGAAATAAATGTTGTTTTACATCAACCTAAAAATTACATGTAATTGTCTATAAACTTTATTAATTTTGATGTTTCTCATCTTCGAGGCGTTCCGCGACGACTCATTCACATAATATAAGAAAATTTTGAAGATGCTATGTCAGTCCGGCCAGAGGTCCGACGCTTGGGTCCTGTAGGTGCATTTCGAGTGCGTTTGCGAATTCATTGCTCTATCCTTCTCTCAATTAGCAGAACATTTTTTCCGCATTCTATTTGTATAGTATACGCGCTAAACCTGGCACACACACAGACATACACAAATGCATTCTCACTCTCTCAGAGAAAAGCCCTAAAGAGAGCGAGTAGAGGGGGAAGAGAGCTCTAGTTGCCGCCGAGATGGGCCTGCATCGCGCATCTTAGAGAGTTTCCACACTGAGTGCTATATGCAACATCTATTCGTGTAGTAAGAGTATATCTATGTACGTGTACTCCCTTGTATATTGTGCTCCCCGTGTGGAACCTCCCTTAGAAAGTGGAGGGGGAAGCCTGCTAGCAGTCCTAGTCGTGAAGAGAAGACTCGGCACGCGACAAGCATGCTGTATGCGTAGGCGGAGTGGGGGGTTAGAACGTTTCGCCAGATGTTAGGATTTTTTTGGTCGGAATTTTCTTTTGTTTTCAAGTACGGTTCCACTCCTCGAGGCGCGCCTATAGATGTTTCACATCAAAAATGGACCACATAAAAAAGACCGATTTGAGGGTAACCGATGGTGGCTTTTTGTTATATAAGGTACAAGAAAACATAATTTATTTGGAAAATACTACAGTTGTGATTAATTTTGTCCATAAGATTGGCATAGGAGGGGTTGTTAATGACACGTTAATGACATGTTACGTTATTATTTGAAATGTATTTTTCAAAAGTGAGAGAGAAAGTGTCTGTAGAAGTTTTTGAGCCTCATGCCTCAAAAAAAAAGAATAAAACAGAGGATGAGATAATAGAAGCAAAAAAAATTAAACTTCAAAGGAAAAGAATGGCTAATCATAAGTTTTATGCAAAAAAAAAAGGAAAAGTTAGAAAGACGTAGTCAACTTAGTGTTGCTTCTAATTTATGTATCTAAACGAAATAATTAATCATGATCGTTCTTATCACAGAAAAGACTTTCCTATTACATGTAATCTACGCATTAATGAAATTGTTAATCTTGCGATCATATAATCATAAGAAAACCTGTCATGACAATCAAAGCGATATAAGGACTCCTGTAAAATTGCAAGATTTGAATGTCAATAGTCAAAACCACTTGAATATTCCAGAAAACTATCCAGAAATGTTATTTTACAAAATAATGATGATGTTCCAAATGAATTACAACAGCTTTTTAATTTAGAACATTGTCTATCTTCACAATTTTTCCAACATATTCGTTGGTTTAATAACTTATTTTCCTTTGCATCTTTTAATGCTAATATTGTTAATTTTGGTAATAGACGCTCTGGGGTCAAGAACTAAAAAAACAAGATCTCGATTCACCTCAAGGGTTACAATTACGTTTTTCATTAAAGCCTGGAACTGACAATTAACGACGTTATCATTTTCAATGGACAAACGAAGTTGCGCTTGTTTGAAGATCTGCCATAGCTGACCTCAACATATCATTGTGAGAATTTTTTTTTCTTCAGTGAAATTTTAAATAATGTAAAAGCTGTGAATAATTGAATTATCAAAATACTTAAAGAGAGAATAAAAGAGAATACAGAGTAAAGAAAAAAAATTTTAGTTTTATTTTAATCGAATTTTTGAGAAATAAATAAAGAGTTAATACAAAGTTTTTAGTGATATAAGAATTGTAGAGATCAAAGGCAGTGTCACCGCGTGAACTGTGTCAGAGGAAAGTCGGTTCACTTCACTGCTTTTCCGCAAAAAGAATTGAGAAATTAAAGAACAGAGAGACAAATTAATTTAAATAATATTTAAGATATTTATTGAGAGGAAATATTTTTCTTAAAGTTGGGCAATTGAATAATATAGAGATTGTTAATGGCTATTACCTTTCCTATAGACGAAAAAGAGCCTTATACGAGCTTGTTTAAAGTTGAATTATTGAGTAGAATAAAGATTTTAAAGCATTTCAAAGAAAATGTTTTTAAGTAAAATTTGTATTAATTTGAAACCTGAATAATTTTCATAATTCAACTCAAGAAAGACAAGTATTTAAAAGAGCAGAGAATCGAGAAATTAAAGAACAGAGACAAATTAATTTATAGTATTAATTAATTTATAATATTTTAAAGAATTTGTGAGAATGTTTTTTCCTTCAGTTAAATTTTAGATAATGTTAAAGCTGTGAAAAATTGAATTATCAAAATACTTAAAGAGAGAATCAAAGTTAATATAGAGTAAAGAAAAAAATTTTTAGTTTTATTTTAATCGAATTTTTGAAAAATAAATAAAGAGTTAATACAAAGTTTTTAGTGATATAAGAACTGTAGAGTGATTATTGTGTCGTCGAGCATATGAGCAGTGCTTCTATACTTGCAACGTCTGATACAATAAAATTTCTTAAATTATCAGTTTTATTTAATAACCATCAATTTAATAAAAATATATTTAATATATTTAATTTGTACAAAATAATTATTTAAAGAATAATATTAATAAATTAATATACATTAACCTACTACACATAATACATTTAAAGTTCATATACCACAAAACCAACGCGCGCGTTTACGCGCGCAAATGATCCCCTAGTACAAATAGAAAGCGGAAAAAATGTTCTGCTAATTGAGAGAAGGATAGAGCAATGAATTCGCAAACGCACTCGAAATGCACCTACAGGACCCAAGCGTCGGACCTCTGGCCGGACTGACATAGCATCTTCAAAATTTTCTTATATTATGTGACTAGTAGACACGTCGTGTATTTCGAAAAGTTAATGTGATCAACTTTTCTTGTGTTTCATTCGTCTAGTTGACGCAATTTAATTGTCATAAATCAAAAATTTTGCAACAAAAAAAAAAAAAAAAATGATTCGTCGCGGAACGCCTCGAAGATGAGAAACATCAAAATTAATAAAGTTTATAGACAATTACATGTAATTTTTAGGTTGATGTAAAACAACATTTATTTCTGTTTAATATTCTTCATTTACGATAAACTTCTTTCAATCATTATCAAAGTCGATGTTTCACATCTGTCAGCTGTCCCGAGACTTTCTTTGTTTATTTGTTGATTTTAGGTATGCGGGTGGGAAACAGAAAGATAGGACCATTATATTGACTGTATGGAGTGGAATTTTGCATGCCTTCTAAGAACTTAAAGTGTATTTAATAATGGCAAGTATTGCAAATAACTGTAATCATTAGTTTAATATGAGTATGAATTGGTAATGATAATTTTTATTTTATTTTCAGCTTCTAAAATACTATTATCAACCATCATGATGTACGCGCACCATCAAATATACATTATTCCATGTATATTTGAATACACAAACCAAATCAAGTTATGTCGGATTGTTTCTGTAAGTATCACTGAGTTTATTCATATGATTTATATCATAAACTTCAAGTGCCTTTTACTCAGTTTAGTTTTTTCATGATATTTTTCCTCTTGCCGCAGGTTTTCTCAGCAACGAGTGGATCAATTGGACTGGAATTTTAAAGAAACCTTCGGAATAGGTTTCCGAAGTTCATGATTTTTGGTAAGTAAACACCTTTAATTGTTTTCAAGGATTATACTCACTTAATGCATATGTGTAATGCATAAAAGTGATGTATAATACTTATATATTGAAGGGGAAGTATAGTTTTTAGAGCACATATACGTGTTAATTTTTTACAGCACTAAGATTTTTCTTTTTTTTTCAGATTTTAACCCTGTTATAATTCCTTAATTTTGCAGAGATAATCAAGACCAACTGAAATTTTTCTTCAAAAAAATCAGTTGTCGGGTTTTACAACATTTTGAATAATTCTGAATGTATAATTATTCTAGTCAAAAATTGTATTTTTAAAATATCTACAACTTTTATGTTGAACGTTTTTATGTGCAACGTAAGCCTAAAAAGTTTTAGTATGTTAAACGAATTATTTTAATGTGAAAATTCGATTTTAGCTTGTTAATTTGAATTCTAAGCATTTTTGAGTGTTCATGTAAATAGGAAAAAGTTGTATTTTGTTGAGATGTACAACATTTCCGTTTAACTTTTTTGTGCAAAATGCTTAGAATTTGAGTTATAACCAAAAAACCGTTTTTCGAAAATCCAAAAAATGCCCGCATATTTTTTGTATATACGGAATCAAGCCCAATTTTACACTGTCACGATATTAACATAAGGAGAGTTTATGAAAAAAATTTGGCTTAATTGGAGTTAATTTCGCAGAGATAATCGAGACCAACTGAAATTTTTCTTCAAAAAAATCAGTTGTCGGGTTTTACAACATTTTGAATAATTCTGAATGTATAATTATTCTAGTCAAAAATTGTATTTTTAAAATATCTACAACTTTTATATTGAACGTTTTTATGTGCAACATAATCCTAAAAAGTTTTAGTATGTTAAACGAATTATTTTAATGTGAAAATTCGATTTTAGCTTGTGAACATGAATTCTCATCATTTTCGAGGGTTCATGTTAATAGGAAAAAGTTGTATTTTTTTGAGACGTACAACATTTCCATTTAACTTTTTTGTGTAAAATGCTTAGAATTTGAGTTATAACCAAAAAACCGTTTTTCAAAAATCTAAAAAGTGTCCGCATATTTTTTGTATGAATGGAATCAAGTCCAATTTTATACTGTCACTTTCTTAACATAAGCAGAACTTACAAAAAAAAATTTGGATCGATTGGGACTTACCTGACTGAGATAAACTTATTACAACATAATTAATTAAAAATACATGTAAAAATAAGCATAAAGAGCTCTCATTTGAACAATTGGCCGGTAATCGCGAAAGTAAAAAAAACGTTTTTTTTGTACATGGAAGAGTTGTATTCTCATAAATTTTCAGCCCGATTGGTCGAAAATTGGCTGAGTTATCGCAGATTACAATTTTTGCGATGATAAAACTATAAGGTATTCCCGCCTTGCGGTCGAGCCTAATAAAACTAAAATTTTTTTTCTTTACCCTGTATTCTCTTTTATTCTCTCTTTAAGTATTTTGATCATTCAATTATTCACAGCTTTAACATTATCTAAAATTTAACTGAAAAATTCGTTTATTTTAAGTGTAAAAATTTATTAAATAAATCAAGTGCTATCTATAAAATAAAATTGTGTACAGTGTAATATTTATCGTGAAAAGTGTAAAAACAGTGTTATGTGCGTGATTTAATAAAATATTCTTATTAAACGATGTAAAAGTATAATAAAAGATCGCGCTAAGTTTCAGATTCAAGTATGCAAAATAGAAAAAGAATAAAAATAATCTTCTCAATTATTCAAAATTTTCGGAATAAAAAAATTTAAAATCATGGAAGTTATAAAAGGAAAATTTGTGAAAGTGTTAGAACATAATTCGTTCTACGTAATGTGAGAAAATTTGTAAACTTAATCTGCTCTATTTCGACTCGCGCTAAATCGACCCTATAAAATGACGGGTATATAAGAAGCTAATGAGAAATTTCGTGTGCAAATGTATCGTTACACTTCAAATGCTAAAAGTATATTTTAATTCGGAAATTAACCTAAAATAAATTATTTAAATAGTTCATACCTTTAAAATATAACAAATTTTTAAGCATTACAGTCTATAACGAAAAAATTTTAAAACATATTAAAAGATATTAAATTAACTATAAATAAAATGCTAAAACGTAAATTAATAATTCGCGGTTTATATATGAAATAATCCAGACGTGTAAAGTCACATTGTAACGTGCCAGGTCTATTGACTAGGATATTGAGTTAGTTATTGACTATATTGTTGCATGTTTAGCGTTAACATATGTCGGTAGCGTATTGGAGTTTTCGGCCGGTCTTGCGTTATACATTGGGCGGCGGCTGATTGCTGCAATGCGCGAAACCGATTGAGACATCCGTAGCGCGCGGCAGGCGAGTTGCTGACTTGCGCGTCAGCGCTCCTTGCGACCTACTGATCTGGAGTCGGGTAATATGATTTCTGGTGGCAAATTATGATTGGTCGAGGATATCGTGCGACGTATGTTCTGTAGAAATTAAGTGTGCTCCGCCTGAGGCTTTATAAGCCCCGGAGATGCGCCGCACCAGGCCTTTTGCAGAGTGAACGCGCGAGTAGTCGTTTGGGTAGTCTCGCTGAGTTAGTAAATGCGTGGAAGCATTTGACTGACATATACATCACCTTTTCATATTCGGCTACGAGGGCTCAACCCTAGAAAGTTGAGTAGTCCCGCTGGGTATTGACAAGAGTGAGTATAGACAAGTTAGATCTCTATTATTTGAAGACTCGGCTACGAGGGCCTGCCGACCAAAGTAATTAGCTAGGGAAGGACCGCCAATAAATCTGGCGAAAGTGACTAAAACTCACAGCTTAGTTAGGACCAAAATATTTGCCACGAGAAGTCGTGTAGCCCAAGTTAGAATAGTTATTGTTATTATGGAAACCTAGAGAACTTCTATAATAACAATTCTTAGACGATAACTCCAGGTTAAGTAAAAATAAGACTTCATGTAAAGATTGATTAGAAGTAAGTACCGAACGAGACAACAGTGTTAACACGAACAACCTTTGTAAGAACCGGACTGTACAATTGGGACTCTGAATAAACAGAACAAAAATAATAATCAATATAACATCCTAGAGAGTATTTATTTATAGAATAACCAATTGTCATAAATTAAGTCCACAAACGAGGAAGAGGACGAGAAAGGGTTTAATCCAAAATCAGCGTGTCCGCGCTACAGTTCAACGTGTCTGCGCTACTGCTCAGCGTGTCCGCGTTTCTGCAACGTGTCCGCGCTACAGTTCATCGTGTCCGCGTTTCTGCAACGTGTCCGCGCTACGGCATCGTGTCCACACTACTGCTCAGTGTGTCCGCGCACTGTATAACGTGTCCGCACATTTGTATATTGTGTCCGAGATACTGCATCGTGACCACGCTTCAGTTTAGCGTGTCCGCATTATAGACAGAGTGTCCGCGCCATTGTTCGGGAACAAAATAATAACCAAGTAATTAACAATTACAGAACATAAGACTTACGAGTCGAGGCTAGATTCCAAAACGAAATATAGTGTACCTGCGCGTCCGTATTTACGACCCGTAAATTCGGTCTTTACAACATTATTAAAACCATTCGGAAATAAATAAAAACAAATTGTAATTTAAAATAGTGATCATGTGAAAGTGTATAGTAATGTTAAAATAATATGTTTCGAGGGTGTACGTATATAAAAACATTATATATAATTGATAAATCCAAGGTGTTTAAGAGCAATTGGTAAATGAAATAAGCTGTAAATATACAACGCAGTCTCTCTCGTTATCAAAGGGCCTTCTCATTTTAATATTCTATAGATAATACTTTGTAAGTTTTTATAATCAGATTTCGCTATAAATGTATAGAATTAAGTAGAGGAATGGTAATAATAACAATAGAATTATTCAATTTTCATAAAGTTAAAACTTTTGAGTTCACGATTTTAGAATAATCGACTACTCGAGAGATGTGTAAAGGAAACTCGATTGCGCGCACGATGTACCAATTGCATATTTCGACACGAGTATTGATTTGACTGATAATAAAATAATAAATTGCTCATAATTCATTTTAAATTCTTTAGATTTGATTTTGTCATAAATTTCATACTCATTAAATTATTCGACGTTCTGTTAATATTCTGGGTAAACAAATCGGGCACTTTTTAATCCAAAAATGGAAACCTTTCATAAAGCTTTAGTAATTAATAAAATTGTTGCATAGACGAATAGCGTAAAGAATTTTTGGAAAGATTGAATAAAATGTGAAGTAAATTTCTTAGTAAGACTGCAGCTGAAAAGAAGCAACTTCGAATGCATTTTACATAAATCTGGAGATGAACGTCGTCATGAAACAAAGTAATATTTTTTAAGACAATGACAATTTCCTTATTATACTTGTGAGTATAAAAGGTCGAGCAGAGTTTCCTCAGGGGACAACAGCGGTTACTAGCGCCAGTTCAAACCCCCGAATGAGGATACATGCTGGCAAGTAGCAATCCGAAGATAAGTGCCTGTTGCAGCCACTGAGGATGCAAAAGCCATAACAGTACGGGCGTTTTACAGTTTTACTAGCGATATGATTGGAATCCTGACAACCGACGATAATCTGTATGTATGTGTGTATATGTATGTAGATGTACTACAACATATCTATGAGTGAAATAAGACGAGTGCGTGGAAGTGAGTGCAGTACAAGCTGCGCCTTCGGTGGGGTAGTGTATCAGTATCGAGAGGTCACCTAAGCCAGGAGGACTGCAATACTGCTCACTAAAAGTAGCGCCTACGAAAAAGGGCTACGAATCTCGTCTTCTTATAAGTGATATGGCGCTGCCCACGGGTCCATCTCTCTTCTTATAAGTGACTAGGGGATCAGTTGCGCGCGTTGGTTTTGTTGTAATGTATATTAATTTATTAATATTATGCTTTAAATAATTATTTTTTACAAATTAAATATATTAAATATATTTTTATTAAATTGATGATTATTAAATAAAACTGATAATTTAAGAAATTTTACTGTATCAGAAGTTGCAAATATAGAAGTACTGCACATATGCTCGAAGACACAATAATCACTCTACAGTTCTTATATCACTCAAAACTGTATATTAACTCTTTATTTATTTTTCAAAAAATCGATTAAAATAAAACTAAATTTTTTTTCTTTACCCTGTATTCTCTTTTATTCTCTCTTTAAGTATTTTGATCATTCAATTATTCACAGCTTTAATATTATCTAAAATTTAACTGAAGAAAAAAACATTCTCACAAATTCTTTAAAATATTATAAATTGATTAATACTATTAATTAATTTGTCTCTGTTCTTTAATTTCTCAATTCTCTGCTCTGTTAAATACTTGTCTTTCTTGAGATGAATTATGAAAATTATTCAGGTTTCAAATTAATACAAATTTTACTTAAAAACATATTCGCGCATATGCTCGAATACACAATAATCACTCTACAGTTCTTATATCACTCAAAACTTTGTATTAACTCTTTATTTATTTTTATAAAATTCGATTAAAATAAAACTAACTTTACTCTGTATTCTCTTTTATTCTCTCTTAGCTTTGTATTAACTCTTTATTTATTTTTCAAAAAATCGATTAAAATAAAACTAAAATTTTTTTTCTTTACTCTGTATTCTCTTTTATTCTCTCTTTAAGTATTTTGATAATTCAATTATTCACAGCTATAACAGTATCTAAAATTTAACTGAAGAAAAAAAAATTCTCACAAATTCTTTAAAATATTATAAATTAATTAATACTATAAATTAATTTGTCTCTGTTCTTTAATTTCTCAATTCTCTGCTCTGTTAAATACTTGTCTTTCTTGAGATGAATTATGAAAATTATTCAGGTTTCAAATTAATACAAATTTTACTTAAAAACATATTCTTTGAAATACTTTAAAATCTTTATTCTACTCAATAATTCAACTTTATACAAGCTCGCGTAAGGCTCTTTTTCGTCTATAGGAAAGGTAATAGCCATTAACAATATCTATATTATTCAATTACACAACTTTAAGAAAAATATTTCCTCTCAATAAATATCTTAAATATTATTTAAATTAATTTGTCTCTCTGTTCTTTAATTTCTCGATTCTTTTTGCGGAAAAGCAGTGAAGTGAACCCACTTTCCTCTGACACAGTTTACACAGTGACACTGCCTTTGATCTCTACAATTCTTATATCACTAACTAAAGGGGCTGATGACAGGTTGTAGGAAGCGATTACAATTTTATTCATTTTATCGGTATATCATTACTGTAGCACATAAAAAGTGGTTTATTTATGAAATAAGACACCATATAGTAAATCAAAATCACGGTTTTTGTTTAAACATCTAAAAATAAAAAAATATAAGCATGTTTCTTAATAGTTTCCAAATTTTTATCAGGATCCTATTATGAAACAGTAAAAACTCTATTTCTCATAATTAGGAGCCCGATTTCAGCGTCGTCTCCCATTTATGGAATAACCTCAAATACGTTTCGGAGCACCTTTCGACTTTGGAATCTCGGAGTTTATGTTATTCATGGTTCATACAATCTAAAACAATAGCTGAAAGTGATTTGTACATGTATATGGAATAATTTGATTGAAGTAAGTGAAGAAAACTTGATAAACGCCATCCTAACCTCAAAAATTTTTTGCATTGTACTTGAAATACTTTTAAATATTGATTTTTTTTCTTAATTGTGTTTGTTCTAGACATGAAAAGGAGTAAAAATCTGAAAAATCATACTACAAAAAATAAAATTCAAAATAAAAAGCGCAAGACTGGACCATCTACGTTGAAAAATGAAGCTGTAAAAAAGCAATCTCAGACTCTCTACAAAAGCTCAGAATCTCACTCTTGTCAGGGCTCTGATTTGTGAAGAAGACTTGCGTCAGTGGTTTTCTGAAGTAAAAGAATACTTAGAAAATAAAGGTTTAATGGATTTAGATGCTTCCAGGATATTCAACTGCGATGAAACAAATATACAGCTACACCCAAAATGTGATAAAGTTTTAGTTGAAAAAGGTGCTCGAACAGTCTATAAGATGATCAATGCACCTGAGAGAGAAAATGCTACAGCTCTCTTTATGTGTAGTGCACAAGGTACGAGAGCACCACCAATGGTTTTGTACAATTACAAGGAACTACCAAAGAAAATTATAGAAAATAGCCCTGAAGGTTGGGGTGTTGGTCTATCTGACAGTGGGTGGATGAACACTGAAACTTTCTATGAATACATGACTCGAGTGTTCTATCCGTGGTTAATAAAAAGTGGAATTGAGCTTCCTGTTATAGTCTATATGGATGGGCATGCCTCACACGTTACATTGCCATTAGTCCAGTTTTGTATTGACAAAAAAATTGAAATTATAACTTTGTATGCTCATTCAACGCATATACACAGCCACTTGATATAGCTTTTCTCCATCCGTTGAAAGAGGCCTACAACAAAAGAGCAGTTCCTGTATGGAAAAAAGGTCACAACAAACAACAATTAAAAAAGGAGGACTTTGCCAAAGTTTTAAGATTAGCCTTAGATTTGTTTCCTGAAGAAGAAAATGTTGTTGCCAAAGGCTTTGAAGCTGCTGGGTTATACCCATTTAATCCAGATAAAGTAGATTATAATGTATTAAGCAAAAAGAAAAAAAAAGTGAGCTGTCTCGGGACAGCTGACAGATGTGAAACATCGACTTTAATAATGATTGAAAGAAGTTTATCGTAAATGAAGAATATTAAACAGAAATAAATGTTGTTTTACATCAACCTAAAAATTACATGTAATTGTCTATAAACTTTATTAATTTTGATGTTTCTCATCTTCGAGGCGTTCCGCGACGAATCATTTTTTTTTTTTTTTTTTTTTGCAAAATTTTTGATTTATGACAATTAAATTGCGTCAACTAGACGAATGAAACACAAGAAAAGTTGATCACATTAACTTTTCGAAATACACGACGCGTCTACTAGTCACATAATATAAGAAAATTTTGAAGATGCTATGTCAGTCCGGCCAGAAGTCCGACGCTTGGGTCCTGTAGGTGCATTTCGAGTGCGTTTGCGAATTCATTGCTCTATCCTTCTCTCAATTAGCAGAACATTTTTTCCGCTTTCTATTTGTATAGTATACGCGCTAAACCTGGCACACACACAGACATACACAAATGCATTCTCACTCTCTCAGAGAAAAGCCCTAAAGAGAGCGAGTAGAGGGGGAAGAGAGCTCTAGTTGCCGCCGAGATGGGCCTGCATCGCGCATCTTAGAGAGTTTCCACACTGAGTGCTATATGCAACATCTATTCGTGTAGTAAGAGTATATCTATATACGTGTACTCCCTTGTATATTGTGCTCCCCATGTGGAACTTCCCTTAGAAAGTGGAGGGGGAAGCCTGCTAGCAGTCCTAGTCGTGAAGAGAAGACTCGGCACGCGACAAGCATGCTGTATGCGTAGGCGGAGTGGGGGGTTAGAACGTTTCGCCAGATGTTAGGATTTTTTTGGTCGGAATTTTCTTTTGTTTTCAAGTACGGTTCCACTCCTCGAGGCGCGCCTATAGATGTTTCACATCAAAAAGTAAAAAGAAGGAGTCAATTAAATCTAATGTTAATGCAGAGGAGAGCCAAAATAACCGTATGAAAGTGGAGCAACATTTATTACTACACGGTTTTGAGAAAAACTTATCACCTTCGCTGCTCAATCTATTTAAGATTTCCGAGAAGTCTGAAGAGTGGCTCGGGTGCACTGAAAATAAAGGGTTATTTACATATTGGCTTGCACTGAAGAAAAAGCAAAATGGTTAGATTTTGGCATATTAATTAAATAATGAAATAATTTTTTAGATTTTTGTGTAAAATTTGATGATTTCAATTATAATATTTTCATTATATTTAGGTACAATTATCCTAGCAGATGATATAAATGTAAATAGTAAATTTGTAAATGTACCTATCATTAAGAATATAGAAAAAGTTAATTTACCAATATCCAAAAATGTATGCAGTACACAAGTATTGGAATCAGACGATGCATTCGAAAGAATGCTGGCCATGCCAGCTTCTAATGTTCTGCAAGATTCATCGGAAGGCACAAACAAACAACCACAAGTTATAGAATCTCAAGATTCGTTTGAAAGATTGCTGAACGAACCATTTATCATTCAAGATGTTCTAGAGGTAACCGGTAACACATCTGTACTCGAAGAATCAAGTTTAACAGAACATATTGTTATCTCTAATGAAATGGTAGTCGAAGAAGTTGTTGTACCTCAAGATGAAACCAATTTTGATGAACTGCTTGCTGTCGATGATAATTTTGTTACAAACCATTTACCAACTTCAAGTTTTACATTAATAGATAAAGGTTTGATTTTCAATTTGTATAAATTTAATTATGAATTTTGATACAGCAATTTGTAAATTAATTGTAATAAATATTTTCAGTGGGTAATGAGTCAGTAATTGAAATTCTTCAAGAAAATGTCAATGAAAGCAGCCAACTAAATGTAATGCTCCCGGAGGAAAAGTTGAATAAAAAAAATGAGAATGGTAAGAAAATGTGTTCATTCATTTAAATTGTGTTTAAATTCTGTACTTCTTATATAAATATTAATGTGCTTATGACTTTTATGTATTCAGAAAAGTCACCGGTGCAACAGAAAAAAATTTCTGACTCGCCAGTGCAACAGAAAGAAAATTTGCAGTCACTGGAGCAACAGAAAGAAAATTCTCATTCACCGGAGCAACAGAAAGAAAATACTCATTCACCGGAGCAACAAAAAGAAAATTTTGATAACAGTTTCATTCTCCCTATCCAGTACTTACCAAAAATTAAAAAAGATAGGCTTACGCAGAAGGGTAAAAAAAATTGCCCGCAGTAGGCACGTCAGAGGAGTGGCTAAAAATTCAAGCTGAAAAGGAAGAACAAAAAAAAAAAAAAAATAAAAGAGGAAAAATTGAGGAAGAAGAAGGAGCTCCAAGATCAGAAGAAGCAGTTAACAGAAGAAAAAAGGAAACTGCAAGAGCAAATGAACTTGCTGCAAAAAAAAAATAAAAATAAAACTAGAAACAAAATAATTTTAATATTTTTGTCTTAATTATACTATACTTCGATTCTATGTAACTATTTACATTTATATAAGTTGAGTAGTAGAATCAATAATTGTTTGAAACTGACTCTATCGCTCGATGATGGTAGATTGAAAGGATAATAAAATGCGTCTCTTCGAGCTAAAATGTTTATACTACGCCAGACGTTTCGGGGTAATTTTACCCCCTCATCAGTGGCAAGTTTAAAAAAAAATGAGTCGCGCGCTACATCGACGACGTGAAAACCGCAGACGGCGAAAGAATGACGCTCGAAAAACTTTTAACAAAAGTAATAAACGCGACCGGTGCCACATTACCATCGAGTGGCACCGGTCGCGTTTATTACTTTTGTTAAAAGTTTTTCGAGCGTCATTCTTTCGCCGTCTGCGGTTTTCACGTCGTCGATGTAGCGCGCGACTCATTTTTTTTTTAAACTTGCCACTGATGAGGGGGTAAAATTACCCCGAAACGTCTGGCGTAGTATAAACATTTTAGCTCGAAGAGACGCATTTTATTATCCTTTCAGAATCAATAATTTATTCAATGTTAAATTATTTTTAAAATGCGTGCAAAATTGTTTGAAAAGTTTAAATTTGTTTAAATAAATACTTTATTTTTACCAAATAATATATATTTTTATTATTTCAGTGTTTTAAAATAACCATAAAAATATTTTTAAAAATACTTGCATGATCCATAACAAGGGAGACGGTCTAAAAATAATGATCCATAATAGGATCTAGCGATTTATTTACAATTTAATTTATAAATAATTTAATATAATTTTAAATTAAAATCTGAAGCCATTTCTGGATTCTGTATGACATAGCGCTTCTATTGATATATACTAATATATACTTATATATAATTTAGGTATTTATAATTTGAGTAGAAAAAAGAACCCGAATTTTGATCCATAATAGGAGACTTTACCTTATATAGATATATATGGGTGGTTCTCTGACAAATCGAGCGGTCGATTTTTTGACCCTATCGAAAAAAATTTTTAAAATGTTCCTAAGAGACACATGAGTATCCCTGAATTTTTTCAGATTTTTTGCATCAAGTATCTTCGAGTTACAGAGGGTCAAAGTTGATGAAATCACGTTTTTTTGCTTTTTCTGGCTACTTTCATTAATTTGTAGATCCTCAGGGAAGCATTTTTCACTATAGAGATATATAACATTTTTTTCTGCAAATTTTCTAAACTATTCAAAAAAAATATTTTTGATGTCGTATATATATGTTTTAAGAAAGTTATAAGTCATTTAAGTCTTAAAATCAAGTTTTAGGAAAGTTCGATCATCCGGATCATAACCAAAAAATTCATGAAGATACCTTATTTCAATTCAAAAAAGTCTGCGAAAGACCCAGAATGTCAGAGGCCTTGGTTTCTCTGTAAAAAATCATTATATCCGTTCATATATGAAAAAAATTTAGTTTTATTGCTATATAGAAGAATTTAACCAATTTTATCAATTACGTAAATTTTTTTATAATAATTTCAGTCATTAAAAAAATGGTAAGGTTAGTGAAATGCTTCGATATAGCAATAAAACTAAATTTTTTTCATATATGAACGGATATAATGATTTTTTACAGAGAAACCAAGGCCTCTGACATTCTGGGTCTTTCGCAGACTTTTTTGAATTGAAATAAGGTATCTTCATGAATTTTTTGGTTATGATCCGGATGATCGAACTTTCCTAAAACTTGATTTTAAGACTTAAATGACTTATAACTTTCTTAAAACATATATATACGACATCAAAAATATTTTTTTTGAATAGTTTAGAAAATTTGCAGAAAAAAATGTTATATATCTCTATAGTGAAAAATGCTTTCCTGAGGATCTACAAATTAATGAAAGTAGCCGGAAAAAGCAAAAAAAACGTGATTTCATCAACTTTGACCCTCTGTAACTCGAAGATACTTGATGAAAAAAATCTGAAAAAATTCAGGGATACTCATGTGTCTCTTAGAAACATTTTAAAAATTTTTTTCGATAGGGTCAAAAAATCGACCGCTCGATTTGTCAGAGAACCACCCATATATATATATATATATATATATATATATATATATTCTGTAGCTTACAGGAAGAACCACTTAAACAACTTTTTCGTGTTTTCGAGAAAAAGCGATTTCAATGTTTCGAGTAATATGTAAGATCGAAATGTCGGAGAAAAGATCCAAATATTGGCTCATTTGATTAGTTATCTAATACGAATACAACCATAGTATTAAATTTGTAAATAGTTTCATTCTCGACGCGCAAGCTAAACAAATTACTCGAGTTAAGTGGTTCTGCGGGAACTTTGCAGATAAGTGCTTATTGCGGTCACTCTCTTTCAGGGCTCGTAACTAATGCAATTTGCGATTAACAAAATTTGGGCGGGGTATATTTTTAAAGTTTAAGTCATGCCCTTTCTAATGGTGCAATTGGAATTTTCGAAAATTGTGATTAACAATGAGAAAAAACGGTTTAAAGGAAAAAAGCATGGGTTTTCCACAATTTTTTTTTAATTCGAGATTTCAAGAACGTTTTCATTTGCAATGTATTTGCAAGCCCTCTAACCAATGGAATAAATGTCCAAACCTAAAAGATACGTGATTTGGGGGTTGATTTTGAACCTTGGTGTGGTCAAACTGGTGCATATTATAATTGAAAATTTTTTACGAAGACTTTTACGAATTTTTTATTCAGAAATCACGCACTTTTGGAAAAAATTTTCAAGAGTAATAAGTTCTTAGAATCAGCTAAAGAATACGTACGAATTTTATCAGAGCGATTTCAGTATTTTTTTTGTTTTTGCAAATTGATAATTTTTGAAAAATTTAAAAACATTAAAAAAATTTTTTTTAATTTAAAAATCCGACGAATATATCGGTATAGTTAATTAGATATGTATTATACAGCTTTAATGTACTCCATACGGTGTATCTCGCACAAAAATAAAAGAAACGAGTGCACTTAAGTGGTTCTGCGGTAACATTTTTATGAGAGACGCAGTTAAGTGATTATGCAATCGGCTGTCGTTTAAAATATTTGTGCATTTCGGAAATCCTCCTATTGTACAATGAAAAAGGGTATTAAGAGCACCTCGAATTCGACATAAAAAAATTTTCACAAAATGTCACTTAAGTGGTTCTTCCTGCAAGCCACAGATATATATAATAAGTATTAAATAAATTAAATAAAATCTTCAAATAATCGCTTCAAAGTTAAACTTAAGTCTTCGATCGCTGCATCAACATAGCTTTTTAATTCATTTTTCAATTCTGCCATGCCTCGTAATGTATACCTCTTGTGCTAAAAATTAATTTTTTTCATTAATGATTAGTAATACTTATGAAAAAAAAACAAATAATACTTACCATCGCTTTTTTTTCTTTAGTCTCTGCTACTTCTTGATCATCAGAAATTTCGTCCTCGGACAAAGTAGCCATCAATTTGTCCCACAATTCATCCTGGGTATATGATGAACAATTTTCAGCTGTAGAAACAAACGTTGATTGCATGCTTGTAGAAGGCACTGCCGCAGAAAGAGGTGCACTTGTTGCTCCCGCGTGTCCTTTTGCAGTGTCCAGGAAATGCAATCCCCCTATAAAAGTCAAAATTTTAAGTGTAATTATTATGTATATATGTATGTGTGTGCGCGCGTGTGTGTGTATAATTACCCTTGAAATTTTACTATATATATATATATATATATATATATTATATATATGTATATAAAAGTAAAATTTCAAGGGTAATTATGCATGCACACACACACATATATATATATATATATAATTATATATATAAAATACACACATTAGTATCTAATACAATGAAAATTTTATACTCACTAGTAGAACAATTTTGTGATGTCAATGATTGCATTTCAAGTCGCTCCTTGGACAATTTAGACTCTGCTGCGGTGATCAGTTTTGAAGGCGGTTTTAAAAGTATATTGGATATAACTAGTGGCTTCTTACGTTGAAGCTCTAAAGCTGTTCCCTTCTTTTTCGTTGGTAGTTCTTAAAAAACAAACTTATTTATCATAATGAAACATTATTATAATATGTATAAAATCAAAAGAAACTTACTTCCTTTACTTTGAAAACTACCGTTGTGCGTTAAAACCAACAGAGCAATTTTTTTTTTTTGGTAGTTTTGCAAATCAGCGTATTGCTCTGGGGCCAGTTCATTGTGCTTTCTGGCTTTCAATACCAAATATTGCCAAGTCTGCAAATACATTACATGTTAATGCAAATTAAATTTTTTATTTTAATAACAATTAATTAGTTTTAATTATATATCTTACACGTAGCCATGCTGGATACTCTTTAAACTTTCCCTTACTGTTCAATTTTGAAACAATACTTTTTAAATATTCATCGGAAGTCATAGATGATGTGAATGATGATTCGTAATATTTTTTCATTTCTTCAGCTATACAATTTAGTTGACATAGTGTAGGCTTTGTTTTATTCGGCCTTCTAAACAAATAGTAGGGTATGATTAAAAATTAGTTTATATCACATACAATTTTATAATATATATAAGTATTTACAGTTTATTTTTATGACTTACATTTCCTCACTTGAGTCCACCATTTTAATGTAAGAAATGGTATTAGAATAATAAAAAACTAAGAGGACCAAGTTCAAGTATTATCAAGGTTAAGTATGATTGCAAGAGATTTGCAATCGTTTCTTATTTTTGATATAACAAAATTGACGAGACGAGGGAGCCACGTCATCTACTTAAGTATCGAAAAAAAAGTATGCGCACTCTGACGTAACTTGTTTATATACAACAAACAAACAAATAAGCATATATTCTATTCATACCTAATGAAAATAAAGAGATAAACAAAACAAAAGTCGAAGCAAAAATCGAATCTTTTTAAATCTCCAAATGACGACGAGATATTTTTTAGACAGCCAAGAGACTTCCTATAGCCTATCTACTGCCAAGCAACCCGTTTTATTAATGTCGTCAAAATTCATTAAATAAGCGCTTAATTTGACAACTAAAATTTCTAGCTGCTTTTGGGAAAGAAAAAAAACTAGTGCGAAATTCAAGCGTTTCCCTATGTCCCCAAGACAATTAGAAAGAGGAATATTAATTTATTAATTGTTATTAATTAATTATTATTTATTCTACTTAGAAAGAGGATTCTGTAAATACTTATATTATGTAAATAATTTTTTGAGCGAGTATCCCGGTCTGTCGTGGTTCGGCATCGATCTCGGACTTTCATAAGGTGACTAACTGCTGCTTATAGCTCGCCAATATAATGACCGGTCCAGTAGTTCTCAGCTGAGTATTCTCACTTGAGCCTTGACGCGTCCCTTTTGGCTTCTGGCTTTATCCGTTACTGTTGCTGCTGACTGAACATGTCGGACTGCTGGTCTTGCTGCTGCTGCTATTGTTGCTACTGACTTTGGAAAGCTGCACCGTTATCCTTTTGATAGAGTAATTGTGCTGAGGGCTAGGACTGTTCAGGTACTTGCAGGGTCCACTTCAGGGTTCAGACTTGCAGGTGTCGTCGTCGGCGGACTTTTCGCCTCTCGAAAAATTAAAAATAGTGCAAGTTAAGAATTCTTTCCAATTCCTCTTGTCCATTGTTGAAGTCAATATCGTGATTGTCTGCATCGTTATTGATGTGGTTTATATCGGGAATATCTATAGGTGCTCTGTAAATAACGATTTTAGTTTAGTTTTTTTTAGTTTAGATTTTTGAATAACACTGTGTGAGAGTAAATTTCGGTAGTTTCGTCGGTATGCCGAACGGTTTCCGACCAGTTCAGATCGTTACAAATAGTTTAATACTATAGTTCAATTGCAAACATGCGGATATTCATATCATAATAACACAGAGATCAAATATACACAGAGTTCAAATATAATGTTTACTGGCTGCGCTTACTCTCACGCAAATAATCGTATATTTATGAACATAGAGAGTTCTAAATATAATTAGATATTTTTATTTGTTGATACTGACCCGTGCAATTTTCGAAAATTGTGTAAGATTATTGTTGCATTAATAATTTGGCAAGCTTTCCAAGGACTGTAAAAGATTTTTCGGAATCGATTTATAATCTTCCATGTACCAGATAATATTCCAATGGTTTGCTCTACTTAGCACCTCGCGTGAACATGTTCTTCGGTGTATCTACTAGCTGGGGATCCTTCGACCGCATTAAGAACTGGCGTTAGCAAATACGGTGACAAAGCATATCCACTATCTCCTAAATAGTGAAAAAAGAAACCAACATATGTATAGGTATATAGAATCACACAAAATAAATTATAAATCGTATTACCAAGAATACAATAAAATCCTTCATTTTGTACAATTTCTTGATTGTTTCTTAACGATTGCATATAATGTCGGACTTGACTGAAATTCCAGTTGAACTGATCATTGTTACTTCCTGGAACGATACGGGCACTCCTAATAACATAATTGCAATCTACAACTTGTAAAAGATATTTTTAAATGATAAAAAACGAATATTATAACAAGTTTATACAATCGAACTTTCAATTTGAACATTAAACCCTGGCCCATGCCGGTAATTATAAAAAGCCTCTTCATTTTCAGAAGGACGCTTCTTACACACTATAAATCCGTCAACTAAACCAATTATTCCTGGAATTCTTATCGTTCTCTGAAATCTATGATAAAAAAATACATCGATATAACATATTTATTAACTTAAATAAGATATTCATTATAATTTCTATACTCAGCAGAAATGAGTTGTCTTTCTTCATGCGAAGTTGGGAATTTAATGAACTGTGGTCCCAATCGCAATACTGCTCTCAAAAATAGTTTTAAATAATTACTAACAGTAGGTTGAGCCATGGGGTAAGAATAATCATTTCCACACCCTCTTTGGAAGCTTCCTTCAGCAAATAGTCTTAGCATAGATAGAACTATCAAATGTACCGGAATCGAATTCCTTCCTCCAATCAGATTTGGTCGTAAAAGATTAATTAAGTTCATGGCAAGATGGGGTGGCATCATAAACAAATTTAAGTAGAAAAATGAAAAAAAAAAATGAATATTTGATTTGGTCTTGGAAGCAATATCCTAGTAGTTTCGTTGTAATTTTAACAAGTTAATCCATTTATTGTGAATAATATTAATGATATTACAATTTATAAAGGAGTTCAATACATCTTAATTACCGATAATATTGCACAAATATTTGTCCAGGTACCATAAATGGATTTGATATATCCCGCAATCGCCTTCTGATGGTTCTTAATTGACGCACATCTCGATTTAACTCCGGATCTTCGTTACCAATATTACCATTGTCCATTTTACAAAGTTATAAAAATACTAATGATTATAAGTTACTCAACTTTGTAATTACAATTTTATTGGTTAAACACGTTCATCGTGCAGCATCGTACATAAACATCAACGCACAAATAATATCTATATTCTATATACTATATATGTAACATCGTAAGTGGTGTATATACTATACATATTATAGTATAAAGTCGCTATCACATTTAGATAAATATAACATTACAATAATAATATCATGTATACAATTATTTGTTTGTGGAAATAATTTAGGTTTACATTTCTCTTATATTTGCTATTAACTCAGCTGTAGCTGCAAAGCGTTCGTCATTCTCGTTCTCTTCAATTTGCCTTCGCATCGGTTGCAAATTTTTGTACTCGCAATAAGGTCCAAGGAATATCAAACGATTAAATACTTCTGTCTGGTCAATGTTCAAAGACTCAATACCATGCTCGATGAATTTACGGTTTACACGCGCAAATTTTTTTCGCAGCTGTTGCCATCTCCTTTGCACAGTGTGCTCTGTAATAACACACATGTAAATTTATTTCTAACCGTATCAAAAATTGGCTCCTCTTCAATTCAGGATTATTTAACAAACTTACCCTCATCAAATTATAAAAATTAAAATGTATAAGCTATTGCAATAAATTAAAAATACTCACCCGTAATGTTTGTCCATCCAGGAGCATATAATTCATTCAATTGTATTGATAGTCGATTGAAAAAGTTGTTCCTCAGAGTTCTGTTGCCGTAATGAAATGCATCTTTATTAAATAAAAAACGGTTTTGGCTGGCTTTTTCTATTAGCGTCAATTCTGGCATAATATAGTATATTACGTGCCTAGGGAGGAAAAAACTTGGAGAGTCCATATCTCGTGTATATTGATAACCGAGCCGAAGGCGAGGGTGGCAAACACGAGATATGGGCTGTCCGAATTTACTCCCGTGGTGCGTATACTATTTTTCTTCACACTAGCGCCGAAATTACCAATTTCGCTCCTGGCGCCCGGGAGCGAAAGTGGTACTTTCGGCGCAGTGTGGAGCAGTGCGTTTGCATATTAAATCTACAAAGGCCGAAGTATCGATTTAACCCATGATTGAATCTAGTAATTATAGAAACATATATTTCGACAATTGTTAATTTCATTAATAATTTTTGTTAATTTTGTTTTTATCTGTATAGCAACAATTGAGAAACTGATTGGTTTACCTATATCATTGCGAAATCGCCAGTATGGCGATGGCTCAAAATTCGCATGAGAGGTAAGATTAATTCTGTACATGCGGTTGCTTGATTTTCACATTTTACAAAGTATGTATTATTTATTACATAATCATTTAATCATTTTGGAGACAAACAATGGGATCTGATCAAAAAACATATTTAATTACGTACATGCGGTCACATACGTATTTTGCAAGGGGCCAAGTGACAAAATTAGGTCCAAATGGATACTAAAAATCTAAAGAAATGTGGAAGAAACTAAGTATAAAACTAAATGATATTGGTCCCGCTGTCAAAACTGATGCTCAATGGATGAAAGTAAATGCAGTAAATCTATATCTACTTCAAAATATTTATTTTTTTTATCTTAATAGACATGGTCTTCATTGGGATTACAAGCTAAAGGTAAAGTAAACAAATTTTTGAAAGTGTACAAAAAGACAGGAAACAACAATCCGATAAAGCAAGAAGTGAGTGAAGAGGATTTTCAAATAAATAACATATTTGGTAAATACGGAACTGGTATGCCAATAATTGAAGAGTTGGGGTTCGTGCATGTCAAAAATAATGGTAATATTTATTTCTGTTTATAAATAAATCATCAATATAGTAAAAATCTTCTCTACATAAACGTATAAGTATATTATTGTATTTGTAGATACCATTACTGCTCAGAAAGTAGCAACTCATTTTCTAGGATTCTCTCTTAAGTTCAATTAGTGAAAAGTCACTGCAAAATAGTGTATATACACGCAATTTTTGAAATAGTGTAAATACACTAATTTAATAGTGTAAATACACATTTTTAACAGTGGAAATAAACTATTTTAATAGTATAAATGCACTGTTTTAATACTCTTAATATACTATTAAAATAGTGCAACTACACTATTGTAATCGTATAAATATACTATTTTATCAGTGTACTAAAGTGTCACTGATTTTTGAAAGTGGATAGATTATCGATAACAATAATCAAAATGCACTCATGAAATAGCACTTTTATACTATTTCTCGTAGTGCATGTTTCACTTGATTCATGTTGTCACTGGTTCCCATATTGCAAAGAACATTAAGGGGTTATGACAGGGTTAGAACCTAGAAAAAAAAAGAAAAATTATTAGTGCTGTAAAAAATAAACATATGTAGGTGCTCTAAAAACTACATTTTTCATTTGAAATCTAAGTATTATACATCAATTTTATGCATAAATAATATGCATAAAGTGAGTATAACATTTAAAAACTATTAAAGATATTTGCTTACCAAAAATCATGATTTTCATCACTTTTGTTTGTTTGCCGCATGTTTCTGATGGAACCGTACTATCAATCCTGATGAATCAAAGTGCCAAATCTTCCTTATGAGTCTGGTCTCAGACTAAGCGGAACAGATTCCTGAAAAACACAAAATTAATATAATTAATTAAACATATATTAACAATATTAGTAATTATAGTGAATGTTACATATGTAAACATACGTAACATTCACTTTGAACTTATCTTTGCCAATTCTGCTCCGCTCAGTTTGTGATCATACTCATAAGGAAGGTTTTTCAATTTGGTTCATCAGGATTGATGGTACGGTTCCTTCAGAAAGCTGCGGCAAGTACACAAAAAGCATGAAAAAACTAAATTTGAGTAAAAGGCATTTAAAGTTTATAATGTAAATCATACAAATGAACTCAACTATACTTACAGAAACTATCTGGTATACCTTGATTTGCTTTTGGTACTCAAATATACATACAATAAAGTATATTTGGTTGTACGCGCATGTCATGCTGTGGGATAATAGCATTTAGAAGCTGAAAATAAAATAAAGATTATCGTTAGCTATTCATAATCAAGTTATGTTTATGAATTACAATTACATACTCCAGACAGTCAATATAAACTCCCATCTTGCTGGCTTGCACCCGTATACCTAAAAGCAAAAAATAAACCAACAAAGAAAAAGCTCATTATGAACACAATTATAAGTAATTAGTTTCCAATACTTAGCTGAATAATTTTTGTACTCTGCAGAAGCTCTTGCACTTTTACAACACCACTGCGTCTGTATAGAGAACTATCTTCACTACTCAAATAGTGATTTTTCAGATACTTGTAAATTTTAGAATCCACCTAGTCACTGCGTCTGTGTAGTGAACTATCTTCACTACTCAAATAGTGATTTTTCAGATACTTGTAAATTTTAGAATCCACCCAGTCACTGCGTCTGTGCAGTGAATTGTCTTCACTGTTAAAATAGCGATTGTTTAGATACTTGTAAATTTTAGAATCCACATACGAGTGTGTGCGTGTGTTTATGTGTGTACGTGTGCCTGCGTGCTTAGGTGTGTATATTTTGGAGGAAAAAAACTTTCTCTGATATTTATTATAACGCGGCAAAGATTTTAACGCCAAAAGTTTTGTCGGTACATTTTGGAGAGAATACTTTTCTATTTTCTTTCAGTCTTTATGTACATACTTCAAGTATTTTCATTCAAAATTTGAGGATGCGATTTTTAACTTCTTAAAAATTGCGTCGCAGCATTTTGGAGGAAAACTCATCGGTATGGGATATGTTCAATTAGTAGCGGTACGTAGTACTAGGCATGCATGTGAAAGAGAGAACGTGCACGTGAGTCGTCATCGGCAAGCGTTAAGACCAGGTGTATGAAAGAAAATGATGATGCTGAATACCCGCGCTGGACGGCGGCCATCGTGGGCATATATGTATACATGTGTGTATATGCATACATGAAATACACACACGCACACACAGGCATACATACATACATATGTACATACATACATACATACATATGTACATACATACATACATATGTGCATACATACATACATACGTACATAGATACATACATACATATGTACATTCATACTCACACACACTCACACACACACGCACACACAGGCATACATACATACATATGTACATACATACATACATACATACATACATACGTACATAGATACATACATACATATGTACATTCATACTCACACACGCTCACACACACATATATATATGTACATACACATACATATATATATATATATATATATGTATGTATGTATGCGTGTGTGTGCGTGTGTGTATTTCATGTATGCATATACACATTACACATGTATACATATATGCCCACGATGGCCGCCGTCCAGCGCGGGAATTCAGCATCATCATTTTCTTAGTCTCCACCTCCCGTCGCCTTTCGGGTTTACCATCGCGTTCCTATTCTGCGATGTGTCCTGCACTATATGATCACTGTGATGCCCTCGCATAGTCCTAGGCTACTCTCAGTTTCGCGGTCCCCACCTTACTCTCCATGAACTATTTCTTTGATACACCCGGTCTTAACGCTTGCCCGTGACGACTCGCATGCACGTTCTCTCTTTCACATGCATGTCTAGTACCACGTACCGCTACTAATTGAACATATCCCATACCGATGAGTTTCCCTCCAAAATGCTGCGACGCAATTTTTAAGAAGTTAAAAATCGCATCCTCAAATTTTGTATGAAAATACTTGAAGTGTGTACATATATACACATGTACATAAAGACTGAAAGAAAATAGAAAAGTATTCTCTCCAAAATGTACCAACAAAACTTTTGGCGGTAAAATCTTTGCCGCGTTATAATAAATATCAGAGAAAGTTTTTTGCCTCCAAAATATACACACGTAAGCACGCAGGCACACGTACGCACATAAACACACGCACACACTCGTATGTGGATTCTACAAGTATCTAATTTACAAGTATCTGAAAAATCACTATTTGAGTAGTGAAGATAGTTCACTACACAGACGCAGTGACAAGGTGGATTCTAAAATTTACAAGTATCTGAAAAATCACTATTTGAGTAGTGAAGATAGTTCACTACACAGACGCAGTGACTAGGTGGATTCTAAAATTTACAAGTATCTGAAAAATCACTATTTGAGTAGTGAAGATAGTTCACTATACAGACGCAGTAACTAGGTGGATTCTAAAATTTACAAGTTCTTCAAAAATCACTTTATCAATAGTGAAAATTCACTAGAGATATAGTGAAAATTTTTTTTCAAATTTTTTTCAAATCAACACTTTTTCAAATAGTCCGTAGCCACTGAAAAGTTCTTTAAAATTCCCTTTTCAAACAGTAAAAATTCACTAGAGATTCAGTGAACAATAGGCACTTTTCAAACAGTCCATAGCCACTGAAAATTTCTTTAAAATTCACTTTTTAAATAGTAAAAATTCACTAGAGATTCAGTGATCAAAGGGCACTTTTTCAAACAGTCCATAGTCACTGAAAAGTTCCTTAAAAGGAACTTTTTAAATAGTGAAAGTTTACTAGAGATACAGTGAACAATACACACTATTTGAAATAGTCCATAACCACTGAAAAGTTCCTTAAACAGAACTTATTAAATAGTGAAAGTTCACTAGAAATACAGTGAACAATAGGCACTTTTTCACACAGTCCATAGCCACTGAAAAGTTCTTTAAAATTCACTTTTTAAACAGTAAAAATTCACTAGAGATTGAGTGATCAAAGGGCACTTTTTCAAACAGTCCATAGTCACTGAAAAGTTCCTTAAATGTCACTTTTTAATTAGCTAATTTCACTAGAGACACAGTGAACAAAAGTCACTTTTTCAAATAGTCGATAGCCACTGGAATTATAGTAAATGTACAGCAACTTATGAAATAGTGAAGTGTTTCAGGAATAGTGTATATTCACTAAACGAAATAGTTGCTAGCTTTTCATGAACAAAATACACTATTCTATACAGTGCATAGTCACTGATTCATATTAGTATACTACTGTTTTCACTAGTTATACAGTGATCATTTCGCTATTTCTTCAGTGAAAACTAGGTTCACTACCATGATTAGTTAAATTTTCACTAATTGAACTTAAGAGAGTTGGATAACTGTAATGAACATCAGTAAGTTTTACATTTTTTTATATAAAATAATTATCATTTGCTAAAGGCTACAAAAAATCCTTATGTAGTTTGTCACAAACTTCATACCATATTTTTTATGTTGCAGAAGTAGTATAAGGCCTAAAATAATTCAGCTTGACTATCTTGTCGATAAAATGACATATTTCTATGAAAAAGGAATATTGAAACACGTAAAAAGCGAACGATTTATAAGAAATCTTGTTCCCAATTTGAATAAAAAAAGAAATGTTCAAGTTTATTCATCTTGGCTATAAGTAAGTTATATAAATATTCACTTATTGTTCTTATAGTTAATAATTGAATTATTCACATGCATAATTAATTTAATAATAGATTTGGAAAAATTTGATTGAAAATGCAAAGAATGATATTAAATTAAAACACGAAGACTTCATTTATTTGCATAATTACAAAAAAAAACTTAGCAATTGTACAGTAAATTTTTTGATCAAACTAGTAAGTTCAATTTTCATTGTTCTCATATTATAAAATAATTTATTATATTAATTTTATATATATATAATTGTAATTCATATACACACACACACTTAAAAATTTACTTTTACAGGGGGATTGAATTTTCTGCACACTGCAGAAGGACACGCGGGAGCAACAAGTACACCTCTTTCTGCGGCAGTGCCTTCTACAAGCATGCAATCAACGTTTGTTCCTACAGCTGAAAATTGTTCATCATATACCCAGGATGAATTGTGGGACAAATTGATGGCTACTTTGTCCGAGGACGAAATCTCTGATGATGAAGAAGTAGCAGAAAGTAAAGAAAAAAAAGTGATGGTAAGTATTATTTGTTTTTTTTCCATAAGTACTACTAATCATTAATGAAAAAAATTAATTTTTAGCACAAAAGCTATACATTACGAGGGAACAATTTGATAGCAGCATGGCAGAATTGAAAAATGAATTAAAAAGCTATATTGATGCAGCGATCGAAGACTTAAGTTTAACTTTGAAGCAATTATTTGAAGATTTTATTTAATTTATTTAATACTTATTATATATATAATATAATTTATTGAAATTTTCGTGTACAGCCAAAATAAAATCTTTAGCAGCCGAATTTCAATGCTGCTTTCTGTTTTGTGCGCGAATGATCGACCGTCAGCTTTGTCAGCATTGATTGTCATTAAAACCATGTACTCGAAGTGTGTAGAACGACATATAATAGAGTAGACGACATATGGTGTATATAAGCGACATATAAGATGTTGTCTACATATCCCTTATAAGAAGAGAGATGGACCCGTGGGCAGCGCCATTGGCCTATCTAAATCCATGTATAAGAGAACAGCTGTTGCGTATCAAAAAAAGTCCGAAGAGGTCTGTTCCGTTGTTCTATTTTTCTCGCGCAAAGACGACGTCTTAGGTTAAAGATCGACTGTGCGAACATACTGTGCCCCACCAATTATAACAATATACTGATTACCATAATTGAGTATTATAAAAACCAGATAATTGAGCGATATAAAAACTGTGAATCGTTGATTTAATAAAAGATCAAAAAGAATCGAGAAATTAAGTTGGATTTCCAGTGATATTTCATCAAAAATCGAAAAATTTTTGTTTGCTCACGATAATCATTTTTCACTAAAAATGTTTGTTTACTTTAGAATTTGCCATTTTATGATAATCTATAAATGTTTTTCTTAACAAAAATGCTGTTTATGAATAAAAGTATTTATATTAGTTCAAAATCGTTCATGCGCAAGGCGTTTCAAGGAATCCTTCTGAAAATTTTTTTAGAGGTTCTTGAAAACAATTAAAATAAATGTTGGAATTTATATTTACGGTAAGAATTAAAATAAAAATTATTAAATTGTGATTAATATTTAAAATTCATGTTTTTCATGATTTTATTTGTTAATTAAATGTTTGAATTATTTCTGCTGTACATGCATAATTACTATACTAAAAAAATTCCAAGTTTTGTGCAGTCTGGCTTAAAGAATACGTATGAATTCCAGTTCACATGAAATATTTTGAAGATCTTTATATTTTAATAAAAATTCTTATATTTTGTGACATTACTTAAATATCATTGGGTAAAATAAGCTAAAAACATACACAAAATCATCTTTTTGTATCACAGTCATGATCTTTAAGTTTCATTACGTTCGGAGCTACAGGTGAAAGAAAAGTACAATCACTGAAGATCCACTTTAAAGAACAGAGAGCAAAATTAATTAAAATTATTAATTTAAATAATATTTAAGATATTTATCGAGAGGAAACATTTTTCTTAAAGTTGTGTAATTGAATGATATAGAGATTATTAATGGCTATTACCATTCCTATAGACGAAAAAAGCCTTACGCGAGCTTGTTCAAAGTTGAATTATTGAGTAGAATAAATATTTTAAAGCATTTCAAAGAATATTTTTTGAAGTAAAATTTGTATTAATTAAAAACGTGAATAATTTTCATAATTCAACTCAAAAAGCAGATGTTCTATAAGTATTTAAAAGAGCAGAAAATCGATAAATTAAACAACACAGATACAAATCAATTTATTCTGCTATATACCTGGACAAAATTTGTATATTTGAATATTAGTCATATAATTTACAGAGAAAAAATCTATGCAAGAAGTATTTTAAAGAATTTAAGAGAATATTTCTTTCTTCAGTTAAATTTTAGATAATATAAAAGTTGTTAATAATTGAATTATCAAAATACTTATTAAAGAGAGAATAAAATGAAGAAAATACAGAGTAAAGAAAACAATTTTACTTTAATTTTTATGCGCAGTGCTTCTATACTTGCAACGTCTGATACAGTCAAATTTCTTGAATTATCAGTTTTATTTAATAATTATCAATTTAATAAAAATATATTTAGTATCTTTTATTTGTACAAAATAACTATACATTATTGAATCAATATTCATTAACTTACATTGCAAATAATTACACGAATACAATATATATTATATACACATATAGTACTTGAATTACATATTCCACAAAACGAACGCGCGCTTACAGGTGGATTTTTTAGGCGTATATTTTAAAGGCGAAACTCAAATTATTGCGATATAGTAGGTAAAATTGCAATCATTTTAAAATTTGTTCTGAGGTATAATGTCTAAAGGTGTAATCATATTTTAAAATCTTATATAGTTCTAAATTTTTATAAGAAGGTCAAATTGTAATATTTTCGTAAACAAAAAGGGAAAACGTTATACAATATATATCGGTCATTCTTCCAAAAGTGGTGTTTTTTATCTTAAAAAATGGACCACATAAAAAAGACCGATTTGAGGGTAACCGATGGTGGCTTTTTGTTATTTAAGGTACAAGAAAACATAATTTATTTGGAAAATACTACAGTTGTGATTAATTTTGTCCATAAGATTGGCATAGGAGGGGTTGTTAATGACACGTTAATGACATGTTACGTTATTATTTGAAATGTATTTTTCAAAAGTGAGAGAGAAAGTGTCTGTAGAAGTTTTTGAGCCTCATGCCTCAAAAAAAAGAATAAAACAGAGGATGAGATAATAGAAGCAAAAAAAATTAAACTTCAAAGGAAAAGAATGGCTAATCATAAGTTTTATGCAAAAAAAAAAAGGAAAAGTTAGAAAGACGTAGTCAACTTAGTGTTGCTTCTAATTTATGTATCTAAACGAAATAATTAATCATGATCGTTCTTATCACAGAAAAGACTTTCCTATTACATGTAATCTACGCATTAATGAAATTGTTAATCTTGCGATCATATAATCATAAGAAAACCTGTCATGACAATCAAAGCGATATAAAGACTCCTGTAAAATTGCAAGATTTGAATGTCAATAGTCAAAACCACTTGAATATTCCAGAAAACTATCCAGAAATGTTATTTTACAAAATAATGATGATGTTCCAAATGAATTACAACAGCTTTTTAATTTAGAACATTGTCTATCTTCACAATTTTTCCAACATAGAGAATAAAAGAGAATACAGAGTAAAGAAAAAAAATTTTAGTTTTATTTTAATTGAATTTTTGAAAAATAAATAAAGAGTTAATACAAAGTTTTTAGTGATATAAGAATTGTAGAGGTCAAAGGCAGTGTCACCGCGTGAACTGTGTCAGAGGAAAGTGGGTTCACTTCACTGCTTTTCCGCAAAAAGAATCGAGAAATTAAAGAACAGAGAGACAAATTAATTTAAATAATATTTAAGATATTTATTGAGAGGAAATATTTTTCTTAAAGTTGGGCAATTGAATAATATAGAGATTTTTAATGGCTATTACCTTTCCTATAGACGAAAAAGAGCCTTATACGAGCTTGTTTAAAGTTGAATTATTGAGTAGAATAAAGATTTTAAAGCATTTCAAAGAAAATGTTTTTAAGTAAAATTAGTATTAATTTGAAACCTGAATAATTTTCATAATTCAACTCAAGAAAGAAGTATTTAAAAGAGCAGAGAATCGAGAAATTAAAGAACAGAGACAAATTAATTTATAGTATTAATTAATTTATAATATTTTAAAGAATTTGTGAGAATGTTTTTTCCTTCAGTTAAATTTTAGATAATGTTAAAGCTGTGAATAATTGAATTATCAAAATACTTAAAGAGAGAATCAAAGAGAATATAGAGTAAAGAAAAAAAATTTTAGTTTTATTTTAATCGAATTTTTGAAAAATAAATAAAGAGTTAATACAAAGTTTTTAGTGATATAAGAACTGTAGAGTGATTATTGTGTCGTCGAGCATATGCGCAGTGCTTCTATACTTGCAACGTCTGATACAATAAAATTTCTTAAATTATCAGTTTTATTTAATAACCATCAATTTAATAAAAATATATTTAATATATTTAATTTGTACAAAATAATTATTTAAAGAATAATATTAATAAATTAATATACATTAACCTACTACACATAATACATTTAAAGTTCATATACCACAAAACCAACGCGCGCGTTTACGCGCGCAAATGATCCCCTAGTTTAATTCATAATACGGCTCCAGGGGCCGGATCCCAACTGTATGTGGATGTATGTCGTAAGTGACGGTCATGAGGAGTTATACAACACGTATACAACTCCTCTAATTGTTCCAACTTCCAATACAACCCCAATGAAGGAGTTGTAATATTATATATAGTTGTATTTGAAGCGGATATGCCAGCAGTACACTTTCGCAGTGAAATCAATTATAAAGGAAAAATGGAGCATAAAATCTGCCGAAGGAACCATCACTCACAGGAAACATTGAAACTAATTATCTTGATCAATAAGGCAATAATAAAAGAAATGTTCCCGAATCCCGACGACCGTCCTAATGACACGTCACTTACGCGGTTAAAATTATCCCACATACAATATTCACAGTTGGGATCCGGCCCCTTGCATAGTCGGTAATTGTTTGAATCATCATGCATAGGAGTTCTCGTGTTTATCATTTAAAAGTTTCAATATAACTTATAAACAATCTATCACTTCGATAATTATTTAAACTTTTTTTTACATAATATTATCACTTATGTCTAAACTATTTTTATTTTTACCTCACAAATGCACATTTCCATTTGCAACTGTTTTAGACACTTTTAGAGAAATCATGAGTTACTATGCAGTAGCGAAAGGACGAAATCCTGGAATTTATTCAACCTGGTAATGAGAAAACAGTTTTCATTTTTTATATAACCCATAAGCAATTATTTAATACTTAATCTACATCAATATATAACAATTTCTATCATTAGGGATGAATGTAAGGTACAAGTGCACAAGTTTTCAGGACCAATATACAAGAAATTTGGTTCAAAGAGTGAAGCAGAAAGCTTTATAAAAGCAAACTCAAATTCCTCTTTAAAAAGATTACGATGTACCAGCGACATTGACAGTGATAATAACTCAGAGATTGTGAAGCAGAAGCAATTTAAACATGACAGACCACAGGTAATAAATACAGTGGACCTGCTAATATCATTGCTGTTAATTAATAAAATAGAACCTATAAATTTTTATTTTAATGCTGAATGATGTTTGCAGAGCGAAGATAGTTTTTCTGTTGACTTAAATGGTTATGTGGAAGTTTACACTGATGGTGCTTGTACGCGCAATGGCAGGGGAAATGCTAAAGCTGGTATTGGAGTTTGGTTTTCTGAAAGAAATGCTTAGTAAGTAATTTACAATACGTATACTTCTATAAACCTGTACGACAATACCACAATTTCCAAATATTCATGTCTAGTAATATATCTCAACCAGTAATTGGTAGAGCAACAAATAATATGGCAGAAATTCAAGCTGTCACAATTGCTGCAAAACAAGCACAAAAAGCTGGTATAAAAAAACTCAAAATAAACACTGATTCTCAATTCTTAATATCATGTGTAACACAATGGATGCCTAAATGGAAAAGATGTGGATGGAAAACTTCCACTGGAAACCCAGTAATAAATAAAACAGAACTCTTAGAAATGGAAGAAGCACTAGCACCACTTAAAGTGTCATGGGTTTGTTAAATCATTCTTTTTCATAGTTTGCTCAAAAACTGTTATAGTACTCTAAAAGATGAATGTTTTTTTTAGAATCATGTTAGAGGTCACAAAGGAATTCATGGAAATGAAATGGCTGATCAGCTTGCAAGAAAAGGTGCAGAACGATATTGAGAAAGATACATTTTATTAACATAATTAAGAAATTTAATATTTTTACAATAAATACATAAAATAATAATTATCTAAGTGCAATTATCCAGTTAACTTCTGTTTTGATGTACTTGAAATTCTCTTTCTTTGCTGAGGTAAAGGAGATATTTGTCTAAGTAATACATATATATCTTCAGGTGAAACTTGAAGCGATAAAAATTCAATCAATATTCTGCAAAATAAAAGCGTTAATCCGATATTAAATTATTTTAGCAAAATAACATTGCTTTAACTTTCGTAATTATAACATTAAAATTTACCTATGAACTCCAGGGACTGCATAAACTCCAGCTAATTCAGCTAAAGTAATTAATTCAGCATAATCATTCTGTGAATATGACATTTTAACAAAGTATTAACTTTTGAAAAACGTTGAAATGAGTATCAACAGACTTGACACTATAATTTTCTTGAATGGAACTAACCAAAACACAGAAAGCATAGACCTCTGAGAGATGTATTCTGGACTTTCCGAGCAAAACATAAAGAAAAATTTGTCAAGAGCGCCACCTGTCAGCTAAGAGCTTATAGCAGAGATGAGTAGAGTCGTAGAGAGATCACTGAGAGATTGCTAGACACGCAGACGCAGACTGAGACCAGCGAGTTTTCGTCAAGTTTCAGTCAAAGCCAGTCGAATCTCAACTGAAACTCAAGATGCAGCGAAAAATATAAGCAGGCGAGGGAGGTGGAGGGCCATAAAAAGTCGAGCTTCGGAGCCGTTTTTTCCACCCGCTCTTGAAAATGCCTACGGCTTGCTCCTACCTGACCGCCGCCGAGACGGAGACCATGTGTCCCTTTCGAGCTAATCCTTTTATGACGGTCAGATTTCGCGCAAGCAAAATTCAAAATTAATTAAATATGCACATTTACGAAATTTTTCTATTTTTATCTAAACAACAGTTTTTCAACAATTAAAATGCAATTCGAATAGTAATTTTCTGATAATTTTAAGTAACAACATCTACTTTGTAAGAATTGTATGTTGGTTTTCCTAGGTTTTCCCACCAGAAAACCGAGCAGAAAGCATACAAACAATAATAGTAATAGTTATTATAGTACAAATAATAATAATAATAATAATAATAATAATAATAGTAATAGTAATAATATTAGTAATATTAATAATAATAGTAGTGATAGTAATAATAAGGGGTAAAATAATAATAAAAAAAAATTATTATTCATTTTATACTTTCTGATAGGAAAATTATCAGAAAATTATTATTCGAATTGCATTTTAATTGCTTTACTACATTTTACTGGCTTCGACTGAGACTTGACGAAAACTCGTCTCACGAAAACCCCCGTCTCTAGCAATCTCTCTACCAAGCTCTCTACTCATCTCTGCTTGCATAGCTATAGGTAGATCAGTGTGAACAGTGCCACATGACATGAGCGCCACTGATTAAAATATTAAATTTGAGGAGGAAACGCGCAGTCGCTAGTCGCGCACGTTTCTTTTTGTAATTCAAACTCGCGCGCTCCAATTTTTATCGCAATTTGTTTATAATTTAATAATACTTTAAAGTTATTTTAAAGTTTTTTTTTAACTTGATTGCAAAGTTATTTTATTCTAGAAAAAAATGTATCAACTAATCAATATAAACAGTTTCAGAATTGTTTAATAATGAATCTATCGCTCGATGATGGAATAGTGTAGAATAAAAATTGATGCGTCTCTTCGAGCCAAGTTGTTTATTTTAAAAGGCCAAACGTTTCGGGATATTTTTAACAACTTGGCTCGAAGAGACGCATCAATTTTTATTCTACAGTTTCAGAATTATTCAAAACTTAAAAAATCAAAATAATTTTTAAGAGCAACAGTTTCTCCTGGTTTATCTTTATGTTTAAAAAAAACTTATCAAACTGTACACAAGTATACCTATGCATGCAGAGCTCATGAACCAATTGTTGATTCTTTTGTGCATAAAATTAAATAAAACGTCTTTTTCTCGATTTATTGTTACAAAAAGACCTGCGCTCTGCTTTCACGCAGATCTTTTCTACTATTACTATAGGGTATATCATTAGTGCGCGCACGCACGGGCGTTGGTTATCATCATATGGTAATGAGATATAATTTTATGTAATAATAATAGGTCATTTTAATATTTTATAAATTAATAGAAACATATATTGATGAATTGAACAAAAGGTATATGGGTCATTTTTCTAAAAGTGGTGTTTTTCATGTTCGCAGTCTAAAAACGGACTTTTTGGAAGCTATTTGATTCAGGAAACGGATAAAATACTTGTAATAAATGAGGAATTGAGGATACATATGTAAACATTTTCTTTATGCGTGTATCGTTGGTTGCAGTTTATAAGGCTAAAATGTCATTGCCGTAACATGTCTTCTAAGACTAAATCACAACTTAAAACTCGTAAAACTTAATCACAACTGTAGTATTTTCCAAATAAACTATGTTTTCTTGTACCTTAAATAACAAAAAACTACCATCGGTTACCCTCAAATCGGTCTTTTTTATGTGGTCCATTTTTTAAGATAAAAAACCACTTTTGGAAGAATGACCGAGATAGACTGTGTATGATGTATTCAAGTTCTAATTTTAATTCAACGGTTTCCCTTTTTGTTTACAAAAGTATTATAGTTTGACCTTCTTACAAAAATTTAGACCTGTATAAGATTTTAAAATATTTATATACTTTAAGTTTCACCTATAAATTATACTTCTTAACAGTTTTATCTGATTACAATTTTAAGTTCTCACAACAATGTAGACCTATATAAGATTTTAAAATATATTTACACCTTTAGACATTATACCTCAAAACTTTAAAAAGATTGAAATTTTATCTTCAATATCGCAATAATTTGTACCTTTAAATTATACGCCTTAAAAAATCCACCTGTAAACGCGCGTTCCTTTTGTGGAATATGTCATTATATGTGTATACAATACATATTGTATTCGTGTAATTATTTGCAATGTAAGTTAATGAATATTGATTCAATAATATCAGGTGATAAACACTTATTTTGTAAGAAAACCAATCACCGTTTTTGCATTAATCAAAATGCCTGCACCATAATTCTAACTAATAAAATACTTCCAATCAAGTTCAATTTAAATTCTTTAAATTATTTTATAAAACTAATTTTTACTCCCTTTATTCTTTACTCTCTTATACTTTAAAAGTAATTATAGTATGTATCATTCATTTACCGACAGTTTTAACAACTATTTACACTTTTTACGTTACTCAAAATGTAAAAACTGTGAATCGTTGATTTACCAAAAAAGCAAAGAATCCAAAAAATTAAAGAACTGAGAGACAAATCAATTTAAATAATATTTAAGATATCTAAGACGAAATATTTTTCTTAAAGTTGAGTAATTGCGCGAATGTTTCTTTTAAAATCAAACTTGTATTAATTTGAAAACTATGAATAATTTTTATAACTTACCACAAATAAGACATATACGTTCCATGTATTTGAGCATTAAGATAGTGAAGAATAAAAAAAATAAAGAGGAAAGACAAAATTAATTAAAAAAAAAGTGAGCTGTCTCGGGGCAACCGACAGATGTGACACGTCGAATTTGATAATGATTGAAAGACGTTTATTGTAAATGAAGAGAATGAAAAACAATACAATTTTTTTCACATCAATAAAAAAGATCAAAAAAGCGGGAAAAGCAGTTAATAATAAATCTCCAACGGTGTCGCATTAACATCTGGCGACACCAGGAGCTGTTGTTGCGGTCGAGTATTGTCCTGCGTGAGATTTGAATTTATTTTTAATTTTAGTTTTATATATGAAATTTCTATTTAGTTTTAATAATTTTGTTTAGTATTTATACCGTTTGCGATTGTCGGCGCATACGGCAAAATAATTATTGTGATAATTTAAAAAAAAAGAAGGTATTCTATGCGAATTTAATTCAGTTTGTGTAATTGTATTTAAGTTTATTTAATTCTTTTTATATAATTTTGTTTGTACTTAGCCCTGATGAGGAACCGTAACGGTCTCGAAACGTTGGCTTCGAAATAAATTCAATTATTGGCTCGAAGGGATGTATTTTGTTATTTCCTTAAAAAAGATCAAGTTTGAACAATATTCAAGGAAGTATTAGAATAATTGACGCACTTGATGGTCTTATAGTTAGACGCGCGTAACTTTATTCACTTACGAATATCTTGGTTTAAACTAATATGTATAATGTATATATTGTAATCGATATTGCAGCGCTATGCAGTTTAAAATTTTTGAGATAATAATTGAATTTTTTCCAATCCGTGGGGTAAATTGCTACTCGTGTATGGGTTAAGGATGTTCAATGGTGTCATGCGGGGGGGGGGGGGGTGAAGGGGCAGAGGGGTACCCTATGCTTTATCACAGGAGAGAGCAATTGCTGTCAACCTCAAATAACAAAAATTTTCTTATTCACAAATGCAAATAATGACTCTTTCGTATGAAATATTTGAAATATACAATATTTAAACCTATTATCAATACGATTAAATGATTTTAAAGCTCCCTTTTATTTACTATTAATTAATTTTACTTTAGTGATGTTACGATAATCTGGCAATAGCGCACGGATTCCGCGGTTGGCAATACTTATTGACTGTATAGATATACATATTGAAACTACGACTCCGCGCAACGTTGCCAACTTTCTGACAATCACAATAAATCAGTTTCGTGATTTTGTCGCGTTTGAATTTTAACATTAAAATACTCTGGAATTAATTCTGTATGGTGTATAAACAAATATACGAATTAATTGTACGGGAAATATACTCTTAAAATATATATATCTTTTTAACCCCTGTTAACTTTTTTTATTAAAAAGATTGTAAAATTAAATTGAATCGTCGGTCGCCCATAAGAGCCCATGTTATTTTAAGTATTTTCAATGATCAATTTCTCGAAAAAATCATCTGAATAAAAATCCGCAAAAAATCAAGGTGCTTTATATTCATCTAAAAAATAATATACTAAAATTTCAAATCATTCTGTTAACTTTTTTGTAACCATTGAACATCCTTAAAACTGTTCGCGCGTCACTAAACGCAGATACGTGACGCACGCATGCACTCACGTACTCATACACGCAGAAACAAACACACACACACACACACACACACACACATTAAGTAAGGACCTAAGGATTAGGAGGAAACGAAACAGAAAATCCCGTGAGAGTGAGTCTGGAGTGAGTGAGAAGCATGGGAAAATGCATAAGAGCGACAGAGACAGACTATCGTCCCTCAATTTTCTCTCTTTCCTCACTCTCTGTTCGACATTTTTTTTGTTCTGACTACCGATGAGCCTGACCTTTTTTTCGTCGTCGGCCGTATCTCGAACGTTAGCATCGGACAGAGTGCGAGACGAGCAGACGAGAGAAGATTGAGGGAAGGAAAGCCTGTGTCAAGAGATGAGTAGCTGTGCCTGTCGCACTTATGCATTTTTCTGATTTTCTATGCTTTACTGCTATACTATAGCAATAGCACTCGCAGCCGGGAAGAGAGGACTCGGCATGCGACAAGCTTGCTGTATGAGGAGGCGGAGTGGGGGTTAGAACGTTTTGCCAGATGTTGAGATTTTTTGGTCGGAATTTTCTTTTGTTTTCAACTACGGTTTCACTCCTCGAGGCGCGCCTATAGCTGTTTCACATAAAAAATTTACGGAATCTAAGAGGAAATATTTTTTCCAATAAAATTTTTGATTATTTGATTATTTGAAAAAAATATTTCCTCTTAGATTCCTTAATAGTACATTACAATACTAGTTGAATAAGTCGTACTTTACGGCACGACGTGTATAAGCGCACGAGCGTACCGAGTAAGTTTAGAGTCGTGCCATGAAGAACGACTTATTACACGTGTATTGTACGATATTTTATAGCACTGATTAGAATAAATCCGCTGCCACGGCTATCCGTGGAATTAGCAGTCCATTCTGGCATTAGTTTTTGATGCTGTTTTTCTACCCACACTTTCAGCATCGCGCGTTTCGCCGGGGACATACGCAGGTAGCCACTGCATCGCTACGTTCATAAACTGTGCTACTTTCTCCGTAAAAGGTGGTGACCGCATATTGGCTTGCCATCCATTGCTATCGTAGCTAGTAGGAGAATACAAAAAACCCTTCAATAAAAAATTTTCAAATAAATTAATATTTTAAAACTTATATCGATGCTCGAAGATAAATTATATTTTTTTATATACGGTTACGTTTACAAAATTCGTCTAACTATAATAGAATAATAGTTTCAGAGGAAACTGTAATTTTAAATTATCGACGCATAGTTTCGAGATTTATGAAACGTTCTTGATCCCCTTAAATTATGCGCCTTAAAAGTTACTCAGTAGATAAGCAAAGGGTGTTGTATTTAGTTTTCGCGGCCCCACAGAGCTAACGCGGCCCGACTGGAGAGGGCGCTCCCCCTTTTCGCGAGACGTCCGATCTCCTTACGGCGACTTCAGTCTGCGCCAAGAGCTCCCGTGGCGAGCCTCTTGCGCCCCACATAAGTGTACAAATAACTTTTCAATAAAGCCCTTTTTGTCTAATTGTTAGCTGTCCACGTTTCTTCGCTCTTCCGTAACAACAGGTTATGGGCCCAGACACGAGTGCATGAAGAAGACGTACAAGAGAACAACAGAGCAAAGTGAAAATTCTCGAGAGAAGTCATTACACGAGCAGGTGCAAAATGGCGGGAGAAATTTCTGCGAAGGGCATAGGCAAGTTCGACGGAAAAAATTACCAACACTGGAAATTTCAGTTGAAGACAGCGTTGATGGCAAGTGATTTGCTTAGTTATGTGGATGGCAGTTCAGCTAAGCCGGCCGTTCTCACCGACGAGGCAGGCAAAGCTTGGGTCAGGCAGGACGCCAAGGCGAGATTTCTGATATCTGCGTCGATGGAACCCAAATGTGGGATACCTTGGAAACAATACACGAGCAAAAATCCGCGACACACAAACTCATGTTGGCCCAGCGATTCCACGAATACCGGATGGAGGCTAACAGCACGGTAGTACAACATATCGCGAAGGTACAAAATCTCGCGATGCAGCTGGTCGACATAGGAGAGAATGTTCCAGATATTGTTGTAATGTCAAAGATTTTAGCCAGCTTGCCATCGAAATTCCGCCACTTCAGAACGTCGTGGGGAACCGTAGATCCATACAGGCAGACTATCAAGTTGCTCGAGGCACGGTTCATCGAGGAGGAGAGCTATTTAGACGCCGAAGAGAGACGATTCGAAGCCAGCATCGAAAAAGAAAAACTCGTCCAAGAAGAAAAAACATGTGAAGTGCTACGTATGCGGTGAAAAAGGGCATTATGCACGGAAGTGTCCTGAAAACAAGAGCCAGTCGAAAAAACAAGGAGATGGTTCCGCGAACTGCGCTCTGGTCGCGTCGAGCTGCGAAGCGAAAGACAACATCAAAGGTGACCTCAGAGCGGAGACGCGCGTCTGTTCAACGGTAACCGCAGCCGAGCAGAGAAAGATACTCGATGTCGATCAAGAAGATACCTGGCTCAGCGACAGTGCAGCCTCGGCACACATAACTTTCAGGAGAGAATGGCTGGCAAATTAGCGACCGAGAAACGAAGGCAGCACCATCGTGCTAGACTACGATCGTGAGTGTGCTGTACTCGACGAAGGCACGGTACACGTGAAGAGGTTGATCAACGGCCAGTGGCTCGACGCACAAATACACAATGTGTTGTATGTTCCAAAGATGGGGAAGAATCTATACTCTATCGGTCTCTGCACGTCACGTGGCCTGGAAGTGCAGTTCAAAGACAACTTTGTAAAGTTCTGTCGTATGTGCATCCGAGTAGCCTGTCCACCTGTACCAGCAGCCAACGTGGCAGTTGCCAACCTTCGCACATGGCACGAAAGAATGGGACACCTGAATGTACAGTCCCTCAAGAACCTGATGTCGAAGGACATGGTGAGCGGAGTCAAGATGAATGAATCAAGAGAGTTTGTATGCGAGGCATGCAAACTTGGGAAGTCTCACAAGCTCCCTTTCAAGAAGGATGTCGTAAGATCCACTCTACCTGGTGAGATGATACACAGGCACGTATACTTCATTAAACACAAGTCAGACGTTGTCGACAAATTTACAGTGTTCGAGAGGCTCATCTACAATAAATTCGGCAGAACCATGAAGATCCTGCGAAGCAACCGTGGCCTCGAGTATGTCAACGCACAATTGAAGCAGATTTTGGAAGCCAAGGGCATCGCACACGAGTGCACTGCCGCCTACGCCAGAACAAAATGACAAGGCCGAACGAGAAAATCGTTCGATCATGGAATGCACCAGGACGATGCTAAACTCAGCCGGATTACCACGCTTCCTGTGGGCGGAAGCGGTGAATGCATCAGTCTATCTGCTTAATCGTGTGTCGACTCCAGCTAAGAACAAGAACAAAACAGCTATGAGCTATGGTATAACAAGAAGCCTGATCTGGGACATTTGAAGGTGTTTGGATCTGTGGCTTTCAAAAACATACCGAAGTTGCTGACCAGGAAGCTCGATAACCAAGCTGTAAAAACATTCCTGGTCGGATACGATGAGCAGTCGACGAATTATCGACTGTACTGTCCGAGTTTCAGAAAGGTAACAGTGGCCCGTTATGTTGTTTTCGATGAGTCGAAGAGAGGGCTTGACTCGATACTCCAGTCCGAGGATACCGACGAAGACGGTGAGCTACTACTGGATGCATCTACACTCGAGCTAGACAAGGGTGTACCTGAGCAGCCAACAGAAGAGCCATCGGCACCGGAGCCCGAAGTCGTCGAGGAAATCAACCAGGACGAAGCCAGGACCAGAGAGAACAGACGGCCAGTACAGAGACCTCCACCCAGGGAATTGCCACTACGCGACAGGAGCAAACTGGTACATTGCTAATTACGGTGCCCTGAATACTCTTACCAATTTCAGAGAGGCAGTAAACGGTCCCAATGGAGAGAAATGGCAAAGGGCCATCAACGAAGAGCTCGAAGCTCATCGTCAAAACGTCACATGGCGCTTGGTACCCCGAGAACCCAACGCCAGAACAATCAAATCCATCTGGGTGTTCAAATTCGTGACAAGCCAAGAAGACGGACACACAACGAAGGAGAAAGCTCGATTATGCGCAAAAGGCTACATGCAGGAGCCAGGTCTGGATTACTCCGAAACCTTCTCTCCTGTCGTAAGGTACGACTCGATTCGAGTGTTGCTAGCATACATAACCGCCAACGATTTGGAAACAAAATCCTTCGATGTGTGCACCGCCTTTCTGTACGGAGACCTTGCAGAGAGAATCCTTATGGAAGTTCCAGAAGGCGTTGAAGTCGATCACGATGACCCAGGTGGCCATGTTTGCGAATTGAAAAAATCGTTGTACGGAAATTTAAGAATTTCTTGTATAGATTTAAGTTCTAGGAATGTGAAGCAGACAGGTGCGTTTTCGTAGGTAATTACGAAGACCACAAAGTACATCTGGCCCTCTTTGTTAACGACGGGTTGCTTGCATGCAAATCAGATGTCATTCTGAACAAAATTCTCGATGAATTCAAAAGGGAATTCTCCATAACTATAGGAGACGCCAGTTACTTCGTTGGTCTTCATATTCAGCGAAATAGAGATGAGAAAATCATGTTAATCGATCAGAGTACATATGTCGAACGTATTCTTAAAAAATTCAACATGACTGATGTGAAACCAATGAGTACACCTGCGGACCCAAATGTAAAGCTTCAACTAGCTGACTCAGATAGTAAGAAAAATTGTTCTGTTCCGTATCGAGAAGCAATCGGGTCACTCATGTTTATAGCTATTGTATCTAGACCAGATAACGCGTACATCGTTAATTCTCTTAGCAAATATTTATGTAGCTTTGATACCAATCATTGGAACGCAGTAAAACGCATCTTTGCTTACTTCGCGAATACTCGTGACGTAGGAATTATATACGGAAATACAGAAGTCAACGATACTATAATAGGATATTCCGACGCGGACTTTACAAGCGACGTGGACACGCGTAGGTCTACGACGGGATATGTATTCTGTATGAATGGTGGCGAGGTAACGTGGTGCTCACAGCGTCAAAAACTTGTAACGTTGAGCACCACCGAGTCCGAGTATGTAGCAGCAGCTGCTGCTGCAAAGGAAGTATGTTGGTTGAGAAAGTTACTGGATGGAATAGGACGTCGATGTAAAAGGGGGACAATATTTTTCGTAGACAACCAAAGTGCTATCAAATTAGTGAAAAACCCGCAGTTCCATAAACGGACCAGACACATCGACATCAGATTCCTTTTCATTCGCGAAAAACACCAAGGAGGCGAACTAGACATTCAGTACATAAAATCTGAGAATCAGCGTGCAGACATTCTGACAAAGGCTTTGTCTAGAGACCGTTTCCATTATTTGTGTACTAGTCTCGGACTAACAAGTGAAAAATTGTACTTTCAATGACTGTGAATCTGCGAAAACGGCGGAAGTGTTGCATTTAGTTTTCGCGGGCCCACATAGAGCTAACGCGTCCCGACTGGAGAGGGCGCTCCCCCTTTTCGCGAGACGTCCAATCTCCTTATGGCGACTTCAGTCTGCGCCAAGAGCTCCCGTGGCGAGCCTCTTGCGCCCCACATAAGTGTACAAATAACTTTTCAATAAAGTCCTTTTTGTCTAATTGTTAGCTGTGCACGTTTCTTCGCTCTTCCGTAACAACAAAGGGGATTCTGCGGCTCAATGAGCCAGAATCAATGAACCAGAATCTCCTTTGTCCTAGCTGAGCCAGAACCCCCTTTGCCCTAGCTGTGCCAGAATTTTTTTTTTTAATGTATATGTATATTTTTAAATTCCGTGAAATATCGAGTGTATATCTTGATAAACCTTATATTTTTTTAAAAATAATATGTTATATTCAATAAAATACATTTATAATAGCAATTTCAAATTTGATGAGCGCGCTCGCAGTAGAGTGGCGCAGCAGCCACGAGAGCGCGTACGCAGCGCTACGTAGCTTGCCGGCGTGCGAGAGAGATGGAAAATGTCGAGCTGTTACGAGCACGTGCTCGCGGCTTTCATGTTTTGCGCGCGCGCTTTCTAGAATGCATTGGTTACAATACATCTAGATTGTTCCAATTTCTTGACGACGAATTTTTGCGCGCGTGTGTACATGTGAAATTACGTACGCGAAATAGTGTACGTGAAATTGTATACATTAAATTGTGTAGTGTATGATCGCGAATGTCACAACGATTTTTCTAGAAATCTGCATTATTGAAAATCATAAGATTATTTTCTTTCGAGAATAATCTTAATCATAAGTACTCTACATAAGCGAAGTTATATACACCTGTATCGATGAGCTCTGTAGAATTCTATAGCGAAACAGTAAACTTACTGCGCAAATCTTTAGAGCAAGTTGAGAATGGAAATGCTTGTGAAAGTGACATTCAAAGATGGCTAGAACTGTGTACAACAGCCATTGAAAACTTACACAAGCTAGTACGTTCAGATAAATTAACTAGAGCTCAAAAGCAGAAAACGCAAACATGCATGAGACATTTATCATGCATTCAAAATAAATTGAAAAGTTATTCAAAGACGGGTGGTAGTATTTATGCTTCGTCTAGTGACAAGATTCAGACGGAAAGTATCTCGACTAGAGAAGATTTAGTCAAGTAGGATGATATAGCGTTAGCGTTCGAGAGTCGTATAAGATCAGGTGTTATAACAAACCTGGGACATTTAAACATAATTACTTTCTTAGATGATGCTCGAATACTGTTTGAAACACAAAGTAAAAATAATCTTCGAGAATACAATGCGTTATAAGTGAACGCCGATCTTGCTGCCGAATATATTATTCAAAAGAGTCACTCATTCAGTGCAGAAGTTAAATACTTCAATACTGAAAACGTTTCTACTTACAAAATACAGTGAATAATAAATATATGAAAGATATGTACAATCTTGACAAAGAAGAAAAATATTTAATGTACTTTGATGGAAATAATATGTATGGATGGGCGATAACGCAATTTTTACCCGAAGGTGAGTTTAAGTGGCTAGAAGATCTTAATCAACCTAATTTTTTCAATATTCCGGATGATCATGAAACTGTATACATTTTAGAAGTGGATTTGAAATATCCAGAAAATATTCATGACGATCATAAAAATCTTCCTCTCTGTCTTCAACAGATGGCGCCACCGACATCGAAGCAAAAAAAATTGCTCACTGCTCTGTATAATAAAGAGAAATATATAATTCATTATCGGGCGCTCAAACAAACTTTCAAGCATGGGCTAGTTTTAAACAAAATCCACAGAGTACTACAGTTCAATCAGAGTGCATGGTTAAAGCCTTACGTCGATCTGAACACTGAAAAACGAAAACAATAAAAAAATGAGTTTGAGAAACTTTTGATAAATGCCGTTTACGGCAAAACAATGGAAAATTGAAGAAAACGTGTTGACGTCAAGTTGGTGAATAAATGGAAAGGAAGATATGGAGCTGAGACAATGATTGCAAGACCGAACTTTCATAGTAGATCAATTTTCGCTGAAGATCTCGTTGCAATTAAACTTGCACGAACCGAAATCGCAATAAGAAAGCCAATCTATGTTGGATTGAGCGTTCTAGATATTTCAAAGACGCTAATCTACGATTTCAATTACGCATGCATGCGACAGCGTTTTAGAAACCAATGTAAGGTATTATATACTGATACTGACAGTCTTATTTATGAAATCAAAGACAAAGATGTGTATGAAATATTGAAGCAAGATATACACAAATTCGATACATCCGATTACTGCGAAGATAATCAGTTTGGAATGCCGCAAATGAAGAAAAAAGTAATCGGACTGATGAAAGATGAATGCAACGGCTATATAATGACAGAGTTCATCGGCCTCAGAAGTAAGATGTGCAGCTTATTGATTTTAAATCAAAAGCCAATTAAAAAAGCCAAAGGGGTAAAATCTCGAGTAGTGAAGAATGTTATAACATTCAAGGATTATAAACAACATACGCTCGAGACTTCACATTGTTCGTACGGAGAAACAGAAGAAAGTGGCTTTAAGCCCTTACGATAACAAGAGATGCCTTATCCCCCTTCCTGTACAGACACGCTTCTATGGGGCCACTGGAGCATTCTAGAAGAGTAAGACTTCATGCAAGTTCTAGAGGATGAGCAGTTGATACAGGGGTAGTCGATGAGGTGGGGAGAGCCCTATAAAAGGAACCACGGCGAGTAGTTCATTACAGTTCATCGCTCGACGAGTTAGATGACGAGAGCCTCCGACGAAGACTTTGAAAGTTTCCTAAGCCATCTTAAAACAAAAAAATCTGTTAAGGTAAATGTCGTAACTTATACTCTTTTCTATTCATATTAATTAGTTCACTTTCTCTAACAATTTTGTATTTGTCTTATAGAATGGATCTCTCAGCGATCAACAAAGGCTGCAACCTTACGTACCTTCCCAAAAAGAAGATGTCGGACTTGGAGAAGGAGAAAAGTTAGCAGATAACTGAAATCAAACAAGTTGCAAACAAATTTGGAAACAGATTCGTTGTGATACTCAATGATGAATGTGAAGTGTTTCTGCTGGAGCGAGTCACAAAACCTATGGAGGCGAATAAAAAATTAGTAGAAGAAATGACTACAAATATCTATCATGGAAATCATAAGTTTGAATTTTTTAATGTAAAATAGTCGTACTATTATTATTTATTAAGGTAGATATAGTTTTTTATTAAAATAATTATGATTTTGTTTATTAAAATAATTACGATTTTGTTTATTAAATAAATAAATCAAAAATAAAAAATGTATAATAATTTTGTTTATTAAATAAAAATTAAAAAAGAAAAATAAAGACAAAGGTAATGGAGGGAAAAATCGGTTATTAGTTGGCTGTTTCTCACAGGTATGGGCGAGGCCGGTGCTCTCACCTTTCTCTTTATTTTTTATTAATACATTAACATTCTTCATACATCTGATTTATTAATCCAACTATTCTGCGTATTATCGAATCCTAGCCATTTTACATATACTTGATTACCGCGTTTTTTAATAACTTTCTTTATGAAATAGATATCTGGATATTTTACTTTCAAGAGTTCCTGTTCATAAAAGCCTCCGCTTACAGGCTGATCCTTATAGTCTTTCAAATGATAAGTAACAGCATTTGTTTTGGATACTTTAATAATAGTAAAAATGTCTGAAACGCCCCTCGCTTCCACGCAACGGAGAATGAAAAGAGGCGAGAGATTTTAATAAAAACTATTCGAAAAATGATCTTGATTTTATGTGGTCCGGGATACCAGGCGAATAAGTCAAGTGATTCTATAATAGTTACTTCTATATACAAAGACGTAATGCCTTGTATATATCTGTGGCTTCCAGGAAGAACCACTTAAGTGACATTTTGCGAAAAAATTTTTTATGTCGAATTCGAGGTACTCTTAGTACCCCTTTTCATTGTACAATAGTAGGATTTCCGAAATGCACAAATATTTTAAATGGCAGCCGATTGCATAATCACTTAACTGCATCTCTCGTAAAAATGTTACCGCAGAACCACTTAAGTGCACTTGTTTTTTTTATTTTTGTGCGAGATACATCGTGTGGAGTACATTAAAGCGGTATAATATATATCTAATTACCTATACCGATGTATTCGTTGGTTTTTTTAAATTAAAAAAAATTTTTTTAACGTTTTTAAATTTTTCAAAAATTTTCAATTTGCAGAAACAAAAAAATTACTGGAATCGCTCTAATAAAATTCATACGTATTCCTTAGCTGATTCTAAGAACTTATTACTCTTGAAAATTTTTTCCAAAAGTTTGTGGTTTCTGAATAAAAAATTCGTAAAAGTCTTGGTAAAAAATTTTCAATTATAATATGCGCCAGTTTGACCACATCGAGGTTCAAAATCAATCCCCAAATCACGTATCTTTTAGGTTTGGACATTTATCCCATTGGTTAGAGGGGTTCCAGATACATTGCAAATGAAAACGTTCTTGAAATCACGAATTAAAACAAAAAATTGTGGAAAAACCGTGCTTTTTTCCTTTAAACCGTTTTTTCTCATAGTTAATAACAATTTTCGAAAATTTTAATTATACCATTGGAAAGGGCATGAGTTAAACTTTAAAAAGATGCCCCGCCCGAATTTTTTTAATCGCAAATTACATTAGTTACGAGCTCTCAAAGAAAGTGACCGCATAACCACTTATCTGCAAAGTTCCCGCAGAACCACTTAACTCGAGTAATTTGTTTAGCTTGGGCGTCGAGAAAGAAACTATTTACAAATGTAATACCATGGTTGTATCCGTATCAGATACTTAATCAAATGAGCCAATACTTAGATCTTTTCTCTGACATTTCGATCTTACATATTACTCCAAACATTAAAATCGCTTTTTCTCGAAAACACGAAAATGTCACTTAAGTGGTTCTTCCTGTAAGCCACAGATATATTCAGCAACAAAAAATGAAAATAATCGTCACGCAATGCACGATGCTTCTCTATCCCGTAAGATGACATAATGCGCCTTTGGGTAAGAGAAGACTTTAATTTTGGACGGCTTCTTGATCTTCTCGTTCTGAAAATTGTTTTCTATCAAGACGCAATGCTATGTGTTTGCGACTCACTAAAATCTGTTTATTTTATTTATTATTATTATTTTAAAAATCACTTTTCCCTCTTAGACCAGGTATTGAATCTAAGGGTAGTCCGGCGTATAAGACAAAATGTGCAAGCGCTTAGTCTGACATAGTGCAGAACGTTTGGATCTCGCCATGCGAAGGGATTTAGAAAAAAGTTTAAGTTTTTTAAATTAACTTTACTTTTATTAAAAAACATAAAATGATAGCCGTATACATGGCAAAAGACTTCTCGCTGTATTTCCGCGTTTAGTCGGATTCCCTATGGGAGACTCAATGCTCTGCATTCAGGACTTTCCGGAGTGCCAGCGCTTCTCCGGGTGCTTCAGCTAGCCAGGAGACATATTGCTCCTTCTAGCTCCAGCTCCGGTGGAGGAATGAATGCTCTTCCCAGAATCGCGCGCCCTTTTATACAGGTGAGCGCAATTTCTCCGACGACTTTATCGCTATAAATAATTAATTTTTGCAAAAATAAGAACGTACGAATGTTTATCGATGTATAATTAACAATAAATAATGGTTTGTTGCTAATGACAAGCTCCGGAAAACAAAATAACTCGCATACAAATACGCGGGTCGCGAGACTTTAACTCTATTGTTGCTATTTTTACAATATTAATTAATGATTTGTCCTAAAAACTTTACATGAGTCGAAAGCTGATGATCTAACGATCATGTACGTTACAAATTTATATGGCAAAAGTGCCTCAGAAAATAATATTCGGCATGTGAAATGTCTATTTCGTACATATTTGACAAGTTTGTCGAAAAAGTGAAACATATAATCTCCACTCCGGGGGCAAACTTAGCCGTAACTATCGACTCGATTCTCGCGCGCACGCTGTGTTTTTACTCAATCTTGCAACGATGTTTTTGGAATGAAAATTAACGAGTCGCAACCGGGTTTTTTGCGTTTTACATAGTTTCTTCATCAAAGAATCTCATACGAGCATTTATTTTCATAAAGGGACCCGCACAAAATGATAGGAAATGAGGTCCCGGTCAAATCGGCTGCAACTTTGATAAGTTGTAGTTGATAGTCTCCTGAACAAAAGACTTGCTCGGCACAACCGAATCATTGAGAAAATCACCATTAAATAAGCCGTTTTTGAGTAGGTTAGAATGAATAGATATAGAACGCGCTTTGTATGTACATAAGTATACCTATACCGACAAGAAGAATAGAACATAGTGCGCTGAGCGATTCTTATAAGCGGAGGCTAGATGAAACGCGTCCTATACTAAACTCGAGCACTACGTATCAATGGGGCGTCTAAGTACGAAGACAGCCCGCTCATGGAGTCTAGGTGGTACGCTACATAGCTTTTCAACAGAACTTGCGCACCAGGTGCTGAGAAAGCGTCTAGTTAAACAGGGTTGCCGATTACGCACTCCAGGTGGTGCGCTCCATAGTTTTTCAACAGAACTTCCGCACCAGCTGTCGGGAAGGCGTCTAATTAAATAAAGTCGCTGATTACGCACTCCAGGTGGTGCCTTCCGTAGTTTTTCAACAGAACTTTCGCACCAGCTCTCGGAAAGGCGTCTAGTTAAACAGGGTCACCGATCACGCACTCCAGGTGGTGCGCTCCGTAGTTTTTCAACAGAACTTGCGCACCAGGTGCTGAGAAAGCGTCTAGTTAAACTGGGTCGCCGATTACCCACTCCAGGTAGTGCGCTCCGTAGTTTTTGGTGCCAGCGGTTCAAGATAATTGAGAGTTTGTTTGACGTTCAATGTAATGAAATGGAGTTAATAATCGAATTTTTTCGCGGCACTAAGAAATGGATGGTTTTCTTTCACACGCCAAGCCAATTTCAAGAAAGTGGAGATCCCGATTTTCTTGCGATGCGATTATAAAACAATATTGTAGTTTTCTGATCGCTAATGATTTAGACAATTGCTTTTAGTATAGTAGCAAGGAAATCGGCATCCCAATTTTCATGCGCTGTACGAAATGGAACTATACTACGTTTTTTATATCATAACGTTAATGCAGAATAGACGGGATCATGAATTGCTTTGCATGTAAGGAAATTAAATCGACGTACCATTTGATGTTATTGATATTGTACATGTAGTGGATTTCATTTTTTTAGACCGCATGCAAGTCGGAATCCTGGTTTCCTTACTGCTCTACTAAAATCGGATGTTAAAATGATTCGGCGGTAAGAACATTTTTGTATTAATTTTGTCGCATTTTATCTCGCCTCTTCTACCAGACTAATCGCGAGGACAAAGTTAGTCTGTTCAAAATTCTTGTATTTAAATGTTGAATTTTCACAAGACAAATCATACAGGCAAAACTAGTTTGTTGAATAGTCTCACATTTCCTCTCACAATTCATCTTGAATTTTCTGCGAGACCAATCACACAAACATAAGTAGTCTGCTGGAAAGTCTTGCATTTTATTTTGTATTTTTACGTGGTACGCAAGTTGTGTCAAAATACTATGGATCGTACCACCTGGAGTGCGTAATCGGCGACTTTATTTAATTAGACGCCTTCCAGGCACCTGGTGCACAAGTTCTGTTGAAAAACTGCGGAGCGCACCACCTGGAGTGCGTAATCGGCGACCTTGTTTTACTAGACGCCTTCCCGACAGTTGGTGCGCAAGTTCTGTTGAAAAAGTATGGAGCGCACCACCTGGAGTGCATAATCGGCGACCCTGTTTAACTAGACGCTTTCCCAGCACCTAGTACGCAAGTTCTGTTGAAAAGCTATGTAGCGCACTATGTTCTATTCTTCTTGTCGATATAGGTATATTTATGTATATGCAAAGCGCGTTCTATACCTATATTTTTTTGTTTATATTCGTAGCCGACCATTCTAACCTACTCAAAAACGGCTTATTTAATCATGATTTTCTCAAAATCTAGCCATTTTCCAGAGTTGTGCCCAGCAAATCTTTTGTTCAGGAGACTATCAACTACAACTTATCAAAGTTGCAGCCCATTTGACCGGGACCTCATTTCCTATCATTTTGTGCGGTGTCCTTTAGTATTTAAATAGTTATTATAAATGTTACAAGTTGGCGTCATGTCCCATATATTATACACGGCCAAGCGGCATGCTAACTTGTAACTCAACTTAAAAACAAAAAAAAATTGTTTAAACAATAATATTAAATTATTTTTAAAATTAAATGTTTTAATTAGGGTTAGAGTCCGTGTACGTCGCATGTCCATTGACCAATTTAATGTATAGCTTCCTCAAAGATCTGCTTAATTTTACTTACACGAACTTTATCGTTAAGTTTGAACTTGAGCTTCTTCGCAAGTCTTTCGTTAGGTGAGAATCGTTTGAGAATTTCAGCTTCATTTGCAACGGTTACATCTTTAGGCTTTACACCTATAGTTCGGTGTTTGGTATCATTATAAGACTCTACTAAATGAGGTAATATATCGAGCCACTTGTAATTTTCGCGAAGACTGAACTGTATCCACATTTTATTTTTTAACCTTCGATTCAATCTTTCACCAATAGAGGCTTTGAGATTACTAGATGTAGAATAAAGATTGCTCTTATATTGCTCCATAAGACTATCATATGTAGTATTATAAAATTCTTTACCTCCATCTGTTTGCAAGTTTTTCGGTTTTCGACTTTCGCGTAATACAGAATTCGTTGCAGCAGCAACATCTTTACCGGATTTTTGTTTAATTGGTACAGCCCATGCAAACTTTGAAAAAATATCAATGATCGTTAGCATTTCGACCAAGTCAGCTTGCCATGTTTCATCGAGTCTTCGAACATTGAACTTGCGTCGAGGATAGTTTCGACGAGCAAGTTTATGCAACTCTTCAACTACTACATTTTTAGAATTCATCTTTTAATGTTCGCTATACAGCATTCGAAGAGTGAATGCTTTCAGATATCGTGAGTACTATGTCTTTTATAGTACGTATCTCACTCTCCAAGCTCTGTATCTTGACATCTATTTCATCTCTATGAGCCTCTACGATATCATCTAAATTATTATAATCATTTCTCAGTATAGATATACTATCCTGCACTTAGCTAAGTTCTATTCTAATTATGCTAAATAAAAACAGCAGTTGCAAGAAAATCAAAGACACAATAAAAGGATGGAGGAGATTGTCTTGGATAAAGGATTGTTTTTGAAACCGCACAAGACAGGACTTGATCTTCGTCTGAAGCCATATCAAGGCAATGATTTAAGAGAAAAAAAAGATCCTCGAAGTAAGATTACCGCGTAGAGCTCTTACAGACGTAGATATTCTAAAGTACGCTAAATTGTTAAAAATTCCCTACTTTCGAGGTGTATTTATGAGGAATACATTGGCTTCTAGTGGGCCCCATTGCAGAGAATCAGCTATAGTAAATCTTGATGATGCCGAAAGTCCAAGAACTCATTGGGTAGAAAATCAAGTACAATCACGAGAGATATCAAGACTATAATACTTTTAATTGCGGCCATCTTTTTCTTCAATTTTTATCCAACAAGCTTGTATCTATATATAGCAGGACTAAGAGAGAATTTACTCATTACATCAGAGTTTTCATGGAGAACTTATTAACATTGAGTCTTTCAGGCAAATCTTCAATTCTAGAAGCTCAATTCTTTCCTCCAATTGAACTTTCACCTCATAAAAGCTACGTACTCGGTTTGGTTAAACTTTTAACGTTCAATTCTATACCTAATATCGATATAGGTGCTAATAAGTTATACGTTAGTAAAGAGGAAATTGTTTTATCGACCGGTATTTACGAATTCGAAGATATAAATACTTGCCTTCGTGATTTATTGCAACATAAGAATATTTCATTCAGTCTTCAACCAAACAACAATACACTGCGTAGTTTCATCAAGTGTAGTCACGACATTGATTTTCGACCAAGAGATTCGATTGGTTCTTTGCTCGGCTTTACACAACGATTACTTCAGGCAAATCGAACACATAGTTCAGACTTACCTGTAACTATTCTAAAGATCGACGCTCTTCGAGTAGAGTATAATATCACTTCTGGAGCCTATATAAACGGTCAGCCAGTCCATACCATACACGAGTTCTTTCCGGTAGTTCCACCAGGATATAAGATTGTCGAAGTACCTTCACACGTCATTTATCTTCCAGTAATTGTTCGAAGCATTAGTCATCTACAATTACGCATAGTTGATCAAGATGGAAATTTGGTTAATTTTCGTGAAGAAACTATTACTGTCAGATTACATCTGAAGCAAGAATAATGGGAATTGTCTATAACACCAAAGTCGGCACAGGGTATATAAGCAAGCTAACTTGCAGTCGCCGTATCAGTCTTGAACGAACCTCCAAAGCGTTAACACGACGGAATATTGAGTTACTAAAAAGTTCAAACTTAAGAGTCGTTGCTGTCCGCGGTGGAAAGTAATCTATATATTCTTTTGTTGTTTTACAAAACATGGAAGACATTCTAAACATACAGTCTCCTGTAATATTTGATGAGTCACTGACTCACTACGAACTTCACACTCATCAACCCTATACCGCTTCCGCTTTTAATAACAGTGATGAGATTCGAATTGCCATTCAACATCAAGACTTGTATCTTCTTCAATCACAAAGTATGGTACACATTTGAGGTAGACTTGCAAAGTCAGATGGAGCTGCAGTAGCACATACTGTGGGGGTTCCTCTCCCGAGGATTGATATCCTAGAGCCCACTGCTCTTGGGGATGCCGAGACCTGAAGGTTAATGAGAGAGTCAGAGTGTGTCGTTAATACTTTTATTAAGAGTAACTCCACACGGCTCGAAGGCCTACTACAATCTGCCGCACGCAGGCGGCTTCGCGCTCTCCATGCTCTTAGCCAAGATGGCCGCTCCGTCCACTACACAGCCTGGGAGATATACTCCCTACATCACTCCCCACCGAGTGATTTACAAGTGAAAATCAATGGTTGAAGTGACGGCGCATTGATGCGGAGGCAATAAATGAGCTCAATATGCGCTGTCGCTTACAAAATCTTTCTTAAAAATCACGCGATTTATTACCCTGAACTTTTTAACAATTAAGCAGGTACGCTTTGACAAGATTAGCTTACAGCTAGTAAACGCAATACAATATCTTAATGCTAATGAAATTTAATAAAACTAGTTAAGAGCTTTAAAGCTCAGTCTTTGGCGCCGGACGCAAAGGTGACTTTCTTGCGAGTATAAGTCTTTAACGGCGGGCACAGAATCGGTGGCTGATTGCCTACGCCTGATTCAGTGAGATCAGATTGATCAAAGTCGTCAGGGATGATATATGCGGGCTTCAATAACTCAGCATTGCGCGGGGAACCATTGACTTCAGTTTTATATACGCAATCAGATTCGCGACTTAATATCTTATACGGCCCTGAGTACGGTCTTTCCAGAGATCTTTTTGCCATGTTTCGCATGTGCACATGCGTACAGGTTAACAGATCTTTGAAAAAGAATATTCGCTTTTTATAATTATGAGCTACCGGAATCGGCCTAATCTGACGCATGTGTTCCCTAAATTCTTCTAAAAATATGTTCTGATCCGGGGTGAAATCTTCGGGTAAAAAGAATTCTCCTGGAAGACGAAGAGCGGTTCCAAACATAATCTCAGCCGGAGATGAGGTGACGGCTGACCTGACGTGGTTGCGCAGTCCCAGAAGAACTGTTGAGAGAGTGCGGGGCCAGTCAGAGTCTTTATGGCACATAAAAGCAGCCTTCATGGTGCGATGACAGCGTTCAATCATGCCGTTAGCGGCCGGATGGTACGCTGTCGTCCGAATCCGTTCACAGCTGATCAGAGATAACAATACGGTGAACAATCGTGATTCAAATTGAGAGCCTTGTCATCAGAGGTCAGGACCTTCGCCGCGCCATAACGTGAAACCCAAGTGTCGAAAAATGATCGAGCAACGGTTTGCGCTGAAATTTCCTGAAGGGAAACAGCCTCGACCCACCTCGAAAATCTATCTATCATCGTTAAGATGTATTGGTAACCTTCACGCGGAGGCAGAGGTGCAACGATATCAATATGGACGTGATCAAGCCAACCATCAGGAGCTACAAAATGTTTCGGGGCTACCTTGACTTGGCGAGTGATTTTTGACTGTTGACAGTCAAGACATGTCTTGCACCAGCTCGCAATGTCACGACACATGTTGGGCCAAACATAGCGCTGCCTGATGAGTCGGTCGGTGATCTTCGCTCCGGGATGAGCGGTGTTGTGGAAAAAATCAAATACTGATCTGCGAAGGGAGGCTGACACGTAAGGGCGCAGACTCTCACCTGTCAAGTCGCAATAGATGACAGTGTGATTTGGTCCAAATTGGATGCGTTTCAACGAGAGAGGGGGTAATCTGATGATTCGCGAATCTCTTTGAGTTGCTCGTCTGCTTGGCCGCAAGCTCGGGCAAATGAAGGTCGAAAGGAAGACGGATTGATTCAATCCTCGAAAGTGCGTCAGTTACAGAGTTCTTGCTACCCTGTACAGGTTCAATGCGAGTTGTGGATTGCGAGATATGGCTTAGCTGGCGGATTCTACGCGGCGGGCACTTATCACGTTTCTGGATGAAGGCGTAGATAAGGGGTTTGTGGTCTGTTAGGATCACAAAATCTCGAGCTTCGAGGATGTAGGTGAAATATCTGACAGCTTCATAAATGGCTGTAAGCTACCTATCATAGGCGCTATAGCGCTGTTGACAAGGTGAGAGTTTATGCGAGTAGAAGGATAAGGGCTCCCATTTCTCGTCACGCGATTTCTGTTCGATAACGGCGCCAATGGCGACGTCAGAGGCATCACAGACTAACCGCAATTCCACACCAGAGCGAGGGTGAACTAATAAAGCGGCGTTAGCAAAGTCTGATTTGACTTTCTCGAAGGCGGCTTCCGCTGCAACCGTTCACTCTATGGTGCGCTTCTCATTTTTACGAGAATCACAAAAGTATGCATTTAATGGTGCTTGTGTTGTAGCCGCATTTGGAAGATTGCGGTGATAAAAATTTACCAGGCCCAAGAATCGGCGGAGTTCAACGACCATTTTGGGCTTGGGGTAGTTGATGACTGCTTCGACTTTGGCTGAAGTCGGGCGAATCCCTTGAGAATTGACCGTGTAGCTTAAAAATCCAAGTTCCTCAACCGCAAAGACGCATTTGCTCGGGTTGAAACGAAGACAGAATTTTTTTAGGCGCTCAAAGACAATGCGTAAATGCTCGAGGTGTTTCTCCATCGACTCAAACGCGATCAGAATGTCGTCTATATACAGATATGCAAAGTCGAGATCCCCTAAAGCGCGATTAATATATCTTTGAAAGATTTGACTGGCATTGCGAATGCCAAATGTCATAAACATAAATTCGTATAAGCCAAACGGCGTTATGATCGCTGTTTTTTCTATATCGTCAGGCGCCACCGGAATCTGGTTGAACGCCTTGAGAAGGTCTAACGACGAAAATACTTTTTTGCCATGCAGCTCATTGGTACAGTCGTATAAATGGGCTGTAGGGTATCTATCCGGACTGGTTATTTTTTTAATATCAGTATAGTCTCCACAGGGTCTGAAGGTCCCGTCTTTCTTTATCGCCATGTGTAGGGGGCTTGCCCATTGGCCACTGCCTGGTATACATATACCCGCGTCCTGCCATGCGCGAAATTCTGCCTTGGCAGCTTTTAACTTTCCTTCGAGAGGCGACGAGGACGTTCAGACCTTCGAGCATATACACATAGAGGAAGCATGTTATATGGCAAGCGCGACGTTTTTAGCGGTATCCCCACTCTCTTTCACTCACTCTTTTCCGCGCACGTGATTGGCTAAGTGACTCCCCACCTATACCTATAAGACTTGAAGCCTGTATAGCCGGTAGCCTATATGTAGAGATATCGCCCGCTTAGAAATTGAAAAAACGATAATAAGGTCGTGATAACCCAATGAAACTTTTTTAAATCAATAATATATGTCTTTAATAATTCTTCAGTATAGTTTTATCAAAATTTACTGGCACAGAACACGTACAAACTAGATGAAATCATGTTTGCTTTTGCTTCATCTATTTTCTTAAATTCTAACTTTAACTCGCGGTATCTCGATGAAATTTTTATCATTATCATTCAAATTTTTATACACATTTTTGTCTGTCTATTCTTCGGGACGCAGGATAAGTCTGAAACCTTAAATATATTTTATAATCATTGATGAATTTTTGAAAAATCTCGAAGATTTTTTTTCTCGAAGAATTTTCTTTCAGCTTCAAATATCAATTAGATTTTGTGTAACAGTATTGATAATATATTATTATTACACAGCGTTCGACAAAAAATACAAAATTTTCTTAATATTACCGCTTAAAAATGTTTACTGACCTAAAATGATAAAAATAATTTCAACTTAGTGTGAGTAAGTGACGCTCTCGGACGGGCCCGAAGTTCAAAACTTTTTTTTACTACACCCTAAATAATAAATTTAAAGAACACTTATACAAATTCTTTAAACAATTGGTATAATTTCAGTTTTATTCTTACGTTAATTTAGTGAGCACCAAATATACGCCTTCCAGACAGCTAACCGCCGTGCGGTGACGCGCAGTTTCGGAAGGGAGGGGATACCTATAAAACTCACGCGATTTTAACCCAGGATGCTTCCTCTATGTGTATATGCTCGAAGGTTCAGACACTGGAGGACCAGTGGTGAAAATATGAAAACTATTCAATTCTTTTACTGTATCCAAATTTAAATTTTCTTTACTTTATGAGATTGTAGTTTTATGATGTTTAAAAAAACCAAACTAAGGGAAAAAATTGCGATTTTACGAAAATTGGTTATTTAGTAGTTTGTTCTAGGTTAATTTTTTCCAAAACGAATTTATATTGTATTTTCGATTCAATTCTGTATCAAAATCTTGTACTAGAGGTGTTTGAAAAATCCTGTTGAACGATTAAGTCGTAATCGAATTTATAAATATCCAAAATCGATGATTTTTCGAAAATTAGTAAAAAAATTTTTTTTAGTTTTTTATCTGTATTTTCGTGGCAAAATCTTTTTATGAAAAACAACTTTGACCACCTTATTCTACGGACCATTAATTATGAAAATAGTAGATAAAAAAAATCGACATATTGATCATTTTAACTCAGGCATAACCCCTTAATTCCGCATGATTGGATAATCCAGTACAATCTTGTCAGCGGTGACGTTAAAAAACTTGTTTAAACCTGCATGAGTGGTGGGGGTAAGAAATAGATATCAATACTCTTCACACTACACTCATTCTGTCACTTTTGCCTTGAACATCAACAAGAACGGGCCAAACTTCTAGTAGTAGTATTAATTATAAACCGCTTCCTCCATGCAAAAACGAAGAGAAGAAAAAAAGAAAGGGCAATGGAAATCATACTCTGAAAAGTATTCGACGAATACAAAACCTTTTCCATAAGGCGAAAAATATAAGAGATTTTAATTATATGGAGTACTTTGTTGATATGCTAGGCTTTAAGCAGTCTGGTAACGATTAAATTCTCAAGGAGTGATCTATAGTTCCTCTGAGAGTGGAATCTAAACCTATTACACTGCTTTTCAAATCGCCTTTTCCATGGAGTCAACTTGCAAAAAAGTTTAAACGAGAGAACACTTGGTTAAAACATGACTATCATGGAATACCTTGGTCATCTGGATATATTAAATACAAAGAAATCGGGAATATACTTTGAGAAGCCTTGCATGATTCTACCATAGTGCTCGTAATGGGATCCCTGAAGAAAGAGTGGTTTGAACGTTTCATGGTCAACGTTCAAGATCTCGCTGAAATGGGATATCCGCCGTTAGAAAAAATAAAACTCGTAATAGTTTGTCCTCATCACAATGGTACCTATAAATCCAGCTGCGCTCTTCATAATGTATACGACTTATGAAAAAATACGTGAAAAATCTATGCAAATCCTTGTAAGCTTTTTTATGGAGAGCTTAATCTATATGGTTGAGCCTCACAGATGGAAGCGATGGTTGGGACTTCCATCATAAATAGCAGACAATGCTATTAAAAAAAAAATGCAAGGTTTATCAAGATATACACTCGATATTTCACGGAATTTAAAAATATACATATGACGAAATCTACAATTTATATTCCCTTTTCTGTCCCCAAAAGTGTCAAAAACAAAATCTCGGACTACATCAACCGGGCAACGTTTTTGCTGTTCTTTGAGACGTAGAGAACAAGAAAAAAATAGTGTACCTACGAAATCGATCTTGTGACACTGTCTTTTTTGGCCATTTTTGTGATTTTATGCAGAGATTATTACGCATTTTTTAGCAAAATATTCTGGATTTTTTCGAATGTAAGGCTAAATGGGCATATAAATAGGCTTAAAGTACGCTAAATGGTCTGTGATTTGAACTCAAACTTGTCTAGATTGGATACACGGATCAAAAGTCACGTACTTTTTAAATAAACGAATTTTGCTTCAGACTCCCTTTAGGCTGGTACCAAAATCCTCGATTTTACATTTTTTTTCTTCGAATCCTCGTAACTTTTGATTCAGTGACTCGATTTTAACGTTTAATACGTCAAATTAAAGCTCTTTTCTTCTACTTTTCTGCCAATGAATCTAAATTAAATTTTTTTATATAGTGAGCTGTATATATGCTTTCAAAAAATGATCTACTTGAGAGGCATATATATTGCTCATTGAATTAAAAAATTTAAATTTAGGCATATTAGAAAAAAAGTAGAGGAAAAGAGCTTTAATTTGACGTATTAAACGTTAAAATCGAGTCACTGAATCAAAAGTTACGAGGATTCGAAGAAAAAAAATGTAAAATCGAGGATTTTGGTAATAGCCTAAAGGGAGTCTGAAGCAAAATTCGTTTATTTAAAAAGTACGTGACTTTTGATCCGTGTATCCAATCTAGACAAGTTTGGGTTCAAATCACAGATGATTTAACGTACTTTAAGCCTATTTATATGCCCATTTAGCCTTACATTCGAAAAAATCCAGAATATTTTGCTAAAAAATGCGTAATAATCTCTGCATAAACTTTGTGCGTCTCAAAGAACAGGAAAAACGTTGCCCGATTGATGTAGTCCGAGATTTTGTTTTTGACACTTTTGGGGACAGAAAAGGGAATCTAAATTGTAGATGTCGTCATATACATTAAAAAAAAAATGATGGGTTCCCAAAAACGTAAAGGGGATTCTAGCACAGTGAGCCAGTCCCCTCTGGCCAATGCAAAGAGGGTTCTGGCTCAGCTAGGGCAAAGGGCCTGTTCCAGGGCCCTGACTCACTGAGCCAGAATCCCCCCGGGGGACTAGCTCATTCAGCCAGAATCCCCTTTGCTTATTGACTTTACTCCTTTAAATTATACGCCTTAAAAGTTACTCCTTTAAGGGGTTATGACAGTGTTAAACGTCTAAAAAAAAATTTTTTTTTGGAAAGCTTTCAAAATTTTATTATTTACGCAATCATAATGGAACTGCTTGTATTTTAAAGTGTTTATTGAGACCTTCAATTTAAGCTATTAAACTCTTGAAAATATTAATTTTTCATCTCACAAATCTATTATTAGTAAGAGATGTTTTTTACTGCAGTTTTTTTGCGGTGTGCACGTTTCTAAACGTTTGGGTAAACCAAATAAAAAGTTTAAGGCCATGCCACAGTCCTGTTTTACCGACTTCAACTTAGATTCCACTTTTCGTCCAAACGGCTGGTCGGATCGCATTTTCCTTTCGGGAATCGAATTCTGAGGGCCTGACAAAGGGCGCTCTGCTTCTCTTTTTCGATTCCTTGACAAAAAGTAAAGTCCTTGCTAAATGATAATTATCCTAATTTGTAAATAGCAGCAACGCCAGTTGCCATATTGGTTGCTAGGGAAAATCAAGAAGCGTGATAAACGCGCGCGGGCTCGCTATACCTATACATAAATGCGTGCGTATCTGTTCACAATCTCGATTTAGCGCTATGCCTGTATCTATAAGAATGATGACAGTACTTTATACAGATGAAATTGTGGGTCGCAAAATCAAATGATTTTTTTAGGTATACTTTTGAAGTTTGTACACGGAAACTTTTTGTATCGTCAGGCGAATAATTTTCGGTGGCATGTGTAATAAATAACGGGGTGTAAGTGTATAGGGTAGCCGATGACAAGATGTAGGCTGCGCGATCCATAGTTTTTGGAGTCTATATCGAAAGGGAGTCTGAAAGTGAATAAGAAATTCAAATGCCGCTCCATAATTGATTTGAGCCAAGAGATAGCTGCCCTCCGTTATGTAATTATCTATCATTTTACAAAGTTTAAAGTTATTATAACTATGTCGCCGAGAAATTCTTGAAAAATATAAAAAAATCGCAATTTTTTAGATTTTCTCGGCGACATATTGTTATAGCAACTCTAGGGTTAAACTTTGTAAAATGATAGATAATTGCATAACGGAGGGCAACTATCTCTTGGTTTTACGAAATTTTGTTTTATTTTTATTGTTATAACTAAATTAATGGTTTTTCGTCTGCTATTTATGTAGAGTACTAACTCCATAAGTACTTTGTTTGTGTGTAGGTGTAAACAATACTCGAAGGTGAAGTCAAGCTGAACAGAGTAACTGATGACGAAATGTAGGCTTCGTTTTCCATAGTCTATTTAGTGTAGGTGTAAAAAATATTCGAATATGATGTCTCAGTGTGCAGAGTGGCCGATGATGAGATGCAGGCTTCGTGCTCCATAATTTTTGGAGTTTGAACGTGCTAAAAATGCTCGTGGATGACGTTTACGTATACAGGACAGCCGATGACAAGATGTGGGCTGCGCTTATGTAAACGTTTTATTTTTCCTGCTAATTTTTCGCAACTCACCGTGAGCTTTGGCTGTCGTTCACCTCATACGCGAATCACAGCTGTTATTATAATATATTTATTTATCTGTAGGTACATAGTTTATTCACAATTGAACATTTTTTTTTAATGTGTATAAATAAAACGTTTACATAAGCGTAATTCTTATTTTATCATCGGCTGTCCTGTATACGTAAACGTCGTCCACGAGTATTTTTATCACTCCAAAAACTACGAAGCACTAAGCCTACAATGGAGCACGAAACCTACATCTCCACATCGACTACCTAGACGCCATCCTCAAGTATTTTTAATAAATATAGTCTCCAATAACTATGAAGCGAGCAGTCTACATCTTGTCATCGGCTACCATATACACTTACACCCCGTCTTTTCTTGCACATGGCACCGAAAATTATGTAGTACCTGTGCAGGTATTCGTCTGACGATACAAAAAGCTTCAGTGCACAAACTTCAAAAGTATACCTAAAAAAACCATTTGATTTTGCGACCCACAATTTCATATGTATAAAGCACTGTCATCATTCTTATACTTAGATACAGGCATAGCGTTATATCGAGATTGTGAACAGAATGACGATACGCACGCATATATGTATAGGTATAGCGAGCCCGCGCGCGTTTATCACGCTTCTTGATTTTTCCTAGCAACCAATATGGCAACCGGCGTTGCTGCTATTTACAAATTAGGATAATTATCATTTAGCAAGGATTTTACTCTTTGTCAAGAAATGGAAAAAGAGAAGAAGAGCGCCCTTTGTCAGGCCCTCAGAATTCGATTCCCGAAAGGAAAATGGGATCCGACCAGCCGTTTGGACGAAAAGTGGAATCTAAGTTGAAGTCGGTAAAACAGGACTGTGGCATGGCCTTAATATCTCATTTTACTCCTTAGAACCTGCACTAAAAAATGAGTGGAGCACTTTTCTAACCAAAAATTTTTTTTCATTTTTTTAAACAAGTTTAAGTTAATTTTTCTAAATGATAAAAACGAGTTTGAAAGTTTTTTTGAAGATCTTCACTTAAGTATTCTCACTTTCTTCTACTTTCAAGCACCATACGGTTTATTTGATAAAAATCTGTGACCATTCTTTACACTTAAAGGAGTTCCCCAGGGCTGTTGCAGTAGCCCCGTTGTCTGCAACATTTACACACACAAAATTCCGGAACACATCGACGACCAATGCCAATATCTCTGTTTTGCCGACGACGCGGTCCTCTTCGCTTTTTTCCCCGATCTTGACTTATGCATTTCAATTCTTCAAAAAAGCCTACGAAAAATAGCCTCTTATTTTCAATTGACGCCGTGCACGTCGAGTGAGCGATGGGGTAGGGAGACAGGCGAAAAATCATAAAAGTCGTCGATTGTATTAAAATGGGTCGTGAGAGACACTTTGGCTTACAATCTACACTTATGAACTAAGCTGTACGCGAGTCGCAGGGCGCTGCGCGCTCGTTTGCTGTCTGCAGAGACCTGCAGGGTGCTGCGCAATCGCCTGTTGTTCGCAAAGGGAAGAGACGGAGAGAGGGAGAGTGCGGGTCGCTGTGGAAGGCACGTGCTGTTTGCAAGATACCTGCAAGGCGCTGCGCTTCTACGAGCGGTCCGTGTGTTCGTGTGTAGGTGGACCTAGGAAGGCGTGTACTGTTCGCAGAAGGGGTCTGCAAGGCACTGCGCTCGTCCTAGGTTGCGAGGTGCGAGAGGCTGTCGTGGGCGGTCTAGGCAGTCGTAGAGCGAGGGCATGCTTCTTGGAGCAGTGCGGCTGTCGACTGGCGTAGCGGCTTCGCATGACTGTTGTACTGTTTCCATTGTGTCATCGAGCACGACGACGGGGATGTTCTCCTTGTTGCTCCTCGGTTGTCGCCGTTGTCGGGCATCGTGCTGTAGCTGATCGACTGCACTCAAGGTATAGCTTGGTGGTTGAACGGTCCCCTTGATGTTATCTCGTTTACACAACGTAGAGGGGCTGCTGTTTTGTTCAGCTGATTGTGCTGAGGGAGCGCCTGCTTGAGCTAGGTCCGCCATCTGTTGATATACCTCTAATGTCTCGGATCCGACAGCTGCTGTTTCTGGAGGAGCTGAATGAAGGCCTTCGTTGCTTTTCTCAACTTGGCTTTCGCTCCTCCGCGTGTCTGTCTTGGCATGGTGGCGTGGTGTGCTTCGTTTGGGGCTCGAAGGGCTACTGCTGCCTGCGTTGTCCGTTTGGCTCTCATTTATAGTTGTGTTTGGGTGGCTATCGGCTATGTATTGGTGGAGGTTTTCTTGTCAACTTATTTTGGATCGTAGGTTGTAATTGTTCGTGGTATGTATTTCTGCTGCGCGATCAGGAGCAGGTATTGATGCGTTTTGGCTACCCACGCACACTACTCACCGAAAACGCGCCATAATTCTCAGGACCTCAGTGGAAAAAAGTATGCCAGGAATGGGGAGTAGAGCCCCATACGATACCTGCATAACACCCTCAGGCCAACCCGACAGAGAGACGCCACCAAAAAGTAAAAAAAGGATTAAGAGTCCTGCTCGCCGATAAGCCACAACAGACATGTGGGACAAAGCCCTCCCCGAAATGCCGCTACAGGACAGACGCCCAGTCTGCTCCTGCTAGGAAGAAGCCTCACACGACCAGGGGAGAGGTCGGCCCGTCGGCAGCATTCTCGACAGAAACGCAAGAGAGAATCGAGAAAGCCAGAACACACCAGCAGGCGTACACAGACGGCGAGAAGGAGCAAGAAAAATGCCCCCTTCAAGTCGGAGACCAAAACCTTATTTTCTTTTTCTTTCTTCCGCTAATATTTAATTTATTACGTATTACAGGTAGATAAAATCTTGAAAACATTTTTTTCAAGATCTTTCTAATGGTATAAGTTTTAGATAAGATTAACAACGCCTTTTTTTAAAAAATATTTTTACTTGAAAATTGATTTGTGAAAAAAAATTAATTTAATCCTTTAACGCTCAAATAGTCAGAATTTTAACGTCAATTTCAAGCTCGTGCCTTTCAATTATAACCCGTGTGGAAAAAATATTAAGATACATATTCTTATGTAAAAAAGTCTCATCTTTTGAATGGCATCGCCAAATTTGTCAATACACGAACGCAAACAGTTTATTTTTAACAATAAACAAAAAAAAATGCAGATTTTCAATATTTTTTTTCTGTTAAAGCAGTTTTTAAACTTTGTTCTGATCGGTACTTATGAACATTCTAACTCACCAGAATGCGGGACCCGAAAGTTGTACTTCAGAAATCTATACTATGGGATATTTTGATTTTTAATGTTAACCAATCCAAAATGGCGTCCGAATGCCCAAGATTATTACAAAATCGCAGTAATATGCATTTTTGAAGTCTAATCAAAGTTTTAGCGGACTCTTCTAGCGGAAAATGACGCTTCTCAGTTTTGTGATAACAGGTTGGATGTATATTAGCAAAATGAGTTCAGACAATTGATTTTCAAGATGGCTGCCGTGATGAGTCCGCTAAAATAACGTATTTTCACAACTTTATAACCACTGTATTGTCTTCAATACTTTTTATTCGATAGGTTTATGAACTTTTAGATCTAAATTCATTGTTAGCTTATCAAAATTCTAAATGGTGGATCCAATATGGCGGACCTTGAACTCAAAAATAGCGATTCAGAAAAAATAAAAAATTCCATCGGATTCTACGTAAAATTTGGAATCAAAATGCTTCGAATTATTTTCTCGCTTAGAGCCGCCGTTCTGTTGAAAAGCTTGATTGAATAGTTTGGCGAGTTTTCGATTTCTGATACTTCAATAATATTTTACTCGAGAAATGCGACTCTGAGCGAGAAAATGATTGCAAGCATTTTGATTCTAAATTTTATGTAGAATACGGTAGAATTTTTTATTTTTCCTGAATCGCTATTTCTGAGCTCGCGGTCCTATATTTTTAAAGTATAACTTTCGGGTGCCGCGTCCTCATGAGCTAGAATATTCTACGTACCGAGAACAAAGTTTTGAAAATGCTTTAAGAGAAAAAGGATATTGAAAAACAGCATTTTTTTTTTGTTTATTGTTAGAAATAAACAATTTGCGGTCATATATTGACAAATTTGGCGATACCATTCGAAAAATGAAATTTTTTTACATAAGAAAGTGTATCCTAATATTTTTTGCACACGAGTTACAATTGAAAGGCACGAGCTTGAAGTTGACGTTAAAATTTTGGCCTTTTGAGCGTTAAAGGGTTAAGACAAATTTTTAAAAGTCTAAAGACTAATTTTTGATGGAAGTATTAGGAATCGAGAGCGTCTTAAGTCACAAGAATGAAGAAAATGTCTATAGTAATAATCACACAACTGTATCTACTTCTGATGGTTTAGAACATTTTTTCTATTCGATCATTCGTTGTAAACTTGAAACAGGTGTTCTGCACTTCTTAAACATAAAATTCATGTTGTTGGAATGTTAACTGAGACAAAGAATTAATAACCACTGTTAATACTGTTATGAATTAAATGCAAATTTATTACTGTCATTTTTGTTTACGCTTAAAGATATTTTCAGACCTTATAGACATGATAATTATTGTACAGAATTGGAGTAAAAACAAAGTTTTCAAATGCGTTGTAAAAAGAAACGTTATTCTAATATTTTTTATACATATAGCTTCAAGACTTTAATTTAGACTTACGAATGAAATAGGAATTGGAATACCTCTTTATCACATGACGACTTATACGAAAATTTGTTTGAAGGTGTACATCCTCCGTGCGTATGAAGTCTAACAGTTCCGAAAAGCTAGGTTTTTATTTTTTGATGTTCAGCTGTATAGTAAAATAAAATTAAAGTTATAATAAGTCAATAGGATTTCGAGTTTACGATATTCTAGGTAAATTTTTATGGCCACAAATAGTACACTGAAAGGATTAAAACAGGATTTTTTATCCTTTCATACATAAATTTTAAATACATAGATTTACCTAAAAAACTGAATTGAAGACGAAAGCTATTATTAAAAATAATAAAAAGGGTATGAAATCTATTTAAAACGTAGTACCTTTTCAAAAGTAAATTGTTGGAAATTCTAAGTTCAGATCTCCACGATAAATTTTCTAATATAGTTTATTTGTTAATATATTACTCATGTGTCATAATGCATACATACAAAATATAAAATATTTCAAATTTTATCTTTGGAAGGTTGTGAAATCATAGAATAAATGGTCAAGCATAATTTTTAAGCAGTATTTATTTTTCGCAAAGTATATTAAATAAGTAATACACGCTGAGAAAAGGGTCTAATAAATATTACAAAATGGTTCTATAATTTTAACTATACTGTCGATTAATATAACTATATATGTAGTTGGATTGAATATTGTTCCTGGATCGACCTCGACAGCAATTTGAACTTTTCGGGTAAATAATTTTGTAATAAGACGCCATTTTGAGATATCAAGATGGGGCTTCGATTTTTGTATTGTTCGTTCTAAGGTCATAAAAAATTAAAAAATAACTTTTTGTTTAACAATTTAGCGATAAAGGAAGTTAATATTGCATTCCTGAATACATGTATCTTCTAGAAAAGTCAATTCTAATCAACTTTCATTCCTACATTTTTTTACACGAAATGAGAACAAAAACGTTAATCGAGAAAAACTAAAAAGATTTTTGTTTCCGACCTGGCCCGAAGTCGAGACTTTAGGGTTATTTTCATTAAGTTCATATTAACATATATCAGCAATAAAATAAACTCTTGAGCGAAATTTTTGATACGGCCCTTTTGAACTCCCTGACTCACGGACTACTTGGCGCTATAGTATTGTTACGTACGCTAGCTCGCGGTGAGTTAAAACAATGAACCGCAATAAATTCATAACAATTTTACTTAAAAAAACATTCTTAAAAAATTCTATTTAAAAAAAAATATTTCCTCAGATTCCTTAAAATTTTCTTTTGCTTTCTTTGCTTTTATACTTGTAAATATTTCATGACTTGGAATTTAAATAACTTCAAACTTCATCAAATAATTGATGTTACCCTGTTGCAAAAAGCTATCTTGGTTTCTTCCGTTTTTTTTTTTAATTTAATGATAGAAAGTTTAATGATGGAGTCGTTTGTTGAAAATTTTAAAGTTTAATTAAAACAATAAACATAACATAATATTGATGATAAATATTCATCAATCAATATAAAACTTCCAAACGATATGACTGATATTTAGTCCTTAAGTGTGAACCATGTGTATAATGTTTCCTTATTCCCACTCGAAAAATAAGCAATCTAAGAAAAAAATGCCAATTAGACTATCACATACACTGACGAAATCAAATCGATTATATCCATCTTCATGTTTCACCGAGTAAGTACTTTTTTGCTGACTTGACATTCAGAATCTATTTAAAATATACCCACAATTCTTTGGGTGTAGTGTTACAATATAATATCCAGAATAGAAATAAATAATGCATAAACACGATTAAAAACTTTATTTTGGTATACTTATAAATGGGAAAATATAATGTAATGTTGCGTGAACCTGTAGGAACTTTGAACTACAGATTATTTCTAGGACAATCGTCGATGAGATAATCTAGCGTTGGAGGCGTGTCTATTACGTCAGCAACAAATTATCAACAACGTTACAAACGACCCTTAAATCTAAACTAAGGTTAGTAATGTTTCGATAAATCTAAATTTTTACGTTGGTAACAAATACGGTATAAAATAGCTGTTTGGTACAAGTACATGCCCCTGCATGCTTTACAAACTTAAATATTTAAAGAGCAGCTGCATACTTTATTATTTTATTTTGAAAATGGTTTCAAAAAGCGATATTCGAATAATTTACATCAATAGAAAGTTCTAAATGAATATATCTTAAATCTTAAATATACTGCACTTTGTTTTACTCTTACGCTATTATGTCACTAAATCGCTCACTTATATGCATGCAGTATAGTACGTATATTAAAAGAAATATCAAAGAATTTTGAATGTTTTTTTTTTGAAATAATAATTTTAAAACAATATCCATACCTTGCTCTGTAGCAAGCAAATAAAAAACATGTTTGAATTCACAGTCAAATTATTAAAAACAAATCTTACACATGGCACTTTTTCTACCCAACGCTCAGAATCTTTCTTGCACTGAACGCGGAATCAGCAAACTCTGTATAAAATTATGTACAATGTCTATAATCTATCGTCTTGCACGTTTAAACTTTTACGTGAGCATTTAATTTCATTCAAAGGTATGAGATTTATACATGAAGAGTTTATTAAAATCATTTTGGCGTATTCAGCTACGTACATTTTTTATAAAATAAAACTGATCACGTTTATTCAAAGTGCAAAGAAATCAAAAGAACAATGCACATTCAATGAACGCCTACTAATTTCAATATGTAGGGTAAAACGCAAAACTTAAATGTCTATTTCAGCTCATTATCAACGTGGTCCTTTGCAATAATGACGAGTTATTTCAGTCACAGATACAGTAAGGATTCATAAAAATATACAACTCGTCTTGAATATAGTATAGTCATTCTCTATACTATTTTGCTGTTTACGTTCTCTATCTTCATTTTTTCTTTTTTGACTAGATTCATTTGCGATTTAACTTTTGACTGCTCAACCTTTTCCTATCCAGAACATACTTCCGAATGATCGTCCCAAGCTGCAACCTGAAAGTTGTACGAAAAATGAAGTTTGTATTGCCTTGCTAATTATAAAGGTTCTGTAAACTTTTCATGGAAAACAAAAACAATCTGATGTACCTGACATTCACGACTGCAGTACCACTGATTGCCACATCCCGCGCATACGAATTGTGCGGTACGCTCGTGACAACCTTGACAGCGTGGTGGACTGTCTCTATCATCTGCGTTATCCCTAGCTCCCATTGAAAGCCGGGAATCTCGCTCTTCGATTACAGAGGTTTCTTCTTCAACATCGTTCTAGAAAAAATTATATTAAAAAATTGTTAAATGATAAAAAATATACATTTCACCTGTTGAAAAGTTATCCGTAGTTATCTACTTACGACATGTATTAAGTTGTTGGAGTGAGTCGGTAGTGGATTATTAACAACTGGAGTAATCGTGATTTCAGTACGTGCCTAGAATAAAAATTCACATTATTAGTAGGTAATAATAGCAAAAAGGATTTGACAATTCACAAGGGTCAACTCACCTTGGACGACGAAAGGAAGTCGCTGATCGAAACAGGATTGGTGCCTTGATAAGCAGCTTGCAAAAGATGTTGTGTGCTCTGCTGAGGATTCGCTGTGATAGGAGGGGCGCTTCTGTCTCTTTCGGGTGCCGTAAGTAACCTTGCAAGAGTTGGTGAAAAAGTGGTGGGCCTTGGCGACTGAGACTTGGTGAGAATACCATGGAGAAGTGAACCCGAGCCTGTCTGTGGGGCAGAGTTCGGTGTCGTTGGTGTTGCTGCCACTGGATGTAGCGTAACGTCTGGATAATTTTGAGGCGTTTTTATTGGTTCTCCTGCAGATCAAGAGGTACGCTGCTTTATTCTAATTTTAGAGACGTTTTAATATATGTAAGTAGTTTTCAATAGGAACGGTTCTCACCTTGCTGTTGACTCAGCTTGGCAAATTGCACTAGGACGTCCTTAAAACTCATTGCATTGTTCGGGTCGCTGACATTGGAGTTGCTTTTGCAAGAATCAGTGCTAGACGGTCGAGAGTCTATGTTTGCTACTGTTTCGACCATTGCACCTCCAGCTCCGAGGCCCACGTTAACAGAGTTCCTCATTCTACGACCTCTACTAAAAACGGTAATACAATATATTACAATTTGGTCGCTGGAAAAACATTGGAAAGTGAGAAATGAATGTACCGTCTGGGAACAGTTTCGGGATGTCGCAGTCTGTAATCGGCAATGATGGATCTTACATCGACGATAGGTCCCTGTCTACCTTCGCCGATCTGTCTATGCTCCAGATTCTGTGCATCGGCTAAATGCTGTTGGTGGTGATGGTGGTGATGGTGGTGCTGCTGCTGCTGCTGCTGTATTTTCGGGCCATTTTCTGATTGCGGTTTACTCGGCTGCAAATAATTTGGTTGCACCTTGGAAGTCCTCTCGCGCTTAAAAGCTGGCGAGCTATCACGTGAGCGCTCTTCTTTCGGTACTACAAGGAGTTTTGCGTCCTTGTGGCTATTGGAAGGCTCAAAATTTTGCTGAGCCAGCGAAAGACTCGCCGGTTGTATGAGGGACTCAGTACCCAACGCTCCGTTACTTTCCATGAAGCCCATGATTTGACGACGACGTTCAATCCTTAAGTAGGCCTCTTCCTTGAGTTTTCGCATACTAAGGATTTCGTTCCACTCCATCTCCTTGGCAAGCGCCAGCTCGTCGAGATCCTTAAAGCGGTAAAAATAAGTAAAATATCCTTTTCAAAGTTGTCTATAGTTGTGTAATCATGGCTAAAATAAGCGAGAATGTATGACCGCCTTATCAGTTAAGGACCTCAAAGCTTAGAGACAGCAAAAGGTGAAGAGGGTAGGGGGCAATGCTTAGACAATAACGGGTACGGAAAGGGTTTATTTACCAAACGAGAGATATAACAAGTTTTGCGAATAAAACCTTTACGTACCAGTTCCAGGCGATATTTTATGCCACGAGTATCATAAACAGTATATCGCAATACATGTAACTTAAATGAACCATGTCACTTCGGTCACATGTATATCGTAATGTACTAACTCTGACACAATTCAAAATTAATTAAATTAATGCCCATGTACCTTTCAAATTTTTTCTATTTTAGAAGCTTCATCTTTTTTACTTAACTTAGCAATTAAAAGGCCACACCTAATTTATTGGAAAAAACAAGACAAGTATCGTTGCCATTGACATTTTCAAATATTCTAATTCTCTATAAGTATTATCTTTACAGCTATATCAATTCTGTAGCTTGCAGGAAGAACCATTTAAGGGAGTCCGATACTCATTAATGACGTGTCACTAACCATACGATATAAAAGTGCTTAAATAAAATAAATATAACGAATTATGCAAATTCAAAAGATAGTTGCCCTCCGTCTTGGTATCATCTGTCAATATGCAAAGTTTGAAATCGAAATATTTAGGTGTTGAGGAGAAAAATACGAACGAAAATCAGTAGCTGTCAGCAGAAGCATTTGCGTCAGGTTACCGCTACTGAATTTCGTTTGCATTTTCCTCCCCAATCCCTGAATATTTTGATTCCAAACTTTGTATGCCGATAGGTAATATCGAGACGAAGGGCAACTATCTCTTGGATTTGTGTAATTGATTATATTTATTAGATCTAAGCACTTTTTTATAGTACGTTTAGTGACGGGTCATTAGTGGCTATCGGATCCCCTTAAGTGACATTTTGTGAAAAAATTTTTTATGTCGAATTCGAGGTGCCCTTAGTACCCTTTTTCATTGTACAATAATTTCATTGTAAAATAATAATCACTTAACTGCGTCTCTCGTAAAAATGTTACCGCAAAACTACTTAAGTACACTCGCTTTTTTTATTTTTGTGCGCGATACACCGTGTGGAGTGCATTAAAGCTGTATAATATATATCTAATTACCTATACCGATATATTCGTCGATTTTTTTAAACTTTGAAAAATTTTTTCAATTTTTTTAAATTTTTCAAAAATTGTCAATTTGCGAAAACAAAAAGTTGCTGGGATCGCTCTGTTAAAATTCTTGCGTATTCCTTAGCTAATTCTAAGACAGTTCTAATAACAATTTTTTCCAAAAATGCGTGGTTTCTGAATAAAAAATTCGTAAAAGTCTTCGTAAAAAATGTTCAATTATAATATGCGCCAGTTTGACGACACCGAGGTTCAAAATCAACCCCCAAATCACGTATCCTTTAGGTTTGGACATTTATTTCATTGGTTAGAGAGATTCCAGATACATTGCAAATGAAAACGTTCTTGAAATCTTGAATTAAAAAAAAATGTGGAAAAACCATGCTTTTTTCCTTTAAACCAGAACCACTTAACTTGAGTAATTTGTTTAGCTTGCGCGTCGAGAATGAAACTATTTACAAATGTAATACTACTGTTGTATTCGTATTAGATACCTAATCAAATGAGCCAATATTTGGATCTTTTCTCCGACATTTCGATCTTACATATTACTCGAAACATTGAAATCGCTTTTTCTCGAAAAGTCACTCAAGTGGTTCTTCCTGAAAGCCATAGAATTGTACTTAAGAGGATAAATGAACATTAAATAGTTTCTGAAAAAAGTTTGCATTAATTTGAACACTTTAATTTTGATTGAAAATAGGATAGTTTCGTCACTCTTTTCGAACCCAGAATTTATACTACTTGTTAAGAATAAGCTTTAAATTATTCAATTTATTTCCAAGCATCACCTGTCCCCTGGTTACTATATACCGATACCGATTTACATAAATTTTTAATACTTGCATATTTGCTCAAAAATATAAAATATATATTTAGTACTCTCTCGGCTGCTCGAGCTTACATCTGTTATTATACTTATAGGTGCATACCTGGACTTCGGCGCGCAGCTGTTCAGCCCTACTGGCCAGCTGTTCTGTGGTGAACTTGTCCGAGCCTATAAGTGAGTTAATAAATTGCTCCCGCTGATCCAGGCAGATTTTCTTCGATGTGCTTCCATTCGCCGCTAGATTAGCTGCCGTAGCTACAGATTCGGCGGATCTGCGCTTTCTTGTTTCTCGACCGAACGGATGCTGTTGTTGTTGCTCCTCCAGTTGGAGTTTTGCTCCAGCTCCACGCTGGCTGCTTGGCTTGCCGGTTTTTCCCGGTGATGACGTCGTCTTCGTCGTCTGCTCGGATTGAAACTTCACCGACTTGCTCATCGATGACTGCGAAACGATAAAAATTTATCCTTTCGTATTAAATCCATACACAATTTCGTAATGTACGTTACATCGACACATTACTAAACCAGGTAAAATAATCATTCTAGGAAAAAGGAGTAGTTTCTTTCCTATTATTATTAAAAATTATTAAGTGACTTGCCACAAGGCATTATGTGTAAAATTAAAAGAATCAAAGTTTTCACTGAAGAGATCCTTGGACGCTAAGACGATTCTTTAACTGATTAACGGATAAATAAAGAAAACACTGTTTTCTCAAAAAAGGTTTTATTGTAATCCAAGAGAGTAGGAAGAAATTATTTGAAAATTTATGATTTTGAAAAAATAGAAGGTTATTTACTTCACTATGTAAATTTGTAGTGCAAGGCAAACAGACGGGCAACAGAAAAAAGTGAAAAGTTCGAAGCCTAATTAACAATAAATCTTTTAAGTGATTAGGTATTCAATTTTATGGAAAATAATTCATGTTTTGGTTAATTAAATTAGTTTATATCTGAATAGTATGTACAATGTGTATTGTACATAAAATGGAATGAATTGTCGACAGCTCAGATTCGAAACGAAAAACGAACAGTTACGGTTCAGACTGCCGGCGCAACAATTATATAGTAGATTTCATTTTATTGTCAAGGCCACAGAGTTGCCAAGATTTACGGTTCAAAGAAATAATTCACGTAACGATAATAACTGCAGTTCACTGTGAAAATTTCAAAATTTTTCATACAATACATCTCAAGAAAAATACTTATATTTCCTTTTTTATATTTCATTATTTATCTTGAGTAAAGATTGCGAACGTTAACGTGCGAGAATGGTAAAGTTGCGAACTTCATCTTCATAGATTTTCGCAGTTGTAGAGTACTCCCCGTGTGTTAGTCCGGCAGTCAGGGAGTTCAAAAGCATCGTATCAAAAAGTTCGCGCAAGAGTTTCTTTTATTGTAGAAATATGTTGGTAGCCACTTACTGAAAAAAGCCCTAAAGTCTCGACTTCGGACCAGATCGGGAACATTGTTATTATTGCAAAATAATTTGCAAAGATGCATTTTTTTCAGTTTTTCTTGATTAACTTTTTTGTTACTCAATTTATGCAAAAAAATATAGATACAGAAGTTGATAAGAATTGAATTTTCTATACAATACATGTATTTTTAAATGCAAAATTAATGTTCTTCCTGGCTAAATTGTTAAATAAAAAATCCTTTTTTCCAGTTTTCATAATGCAGTGATTTGTACAAAAATAGTACATTACGATACTAGTGGAATAAGTCGTGCTTTACGGCACGACGTGTATAAGCGCAGGAGCGTAGCGAGTGAGCTCACTTCACGGTGCCAGAATGGACTGCTAATTCCACTGATCGCCGTGGCATAAATGCGGATTTATTCCACCCAGTGTTATAAATGGTCTTTTATTATTCAACGGATTAGTCCTCAAATATGACTTTTAGTACAAATAACGTAAAAATTGAAGCCTGATCTCAATATCTTAAAATGTCGATTTATTTTGCAAAATTGTGTACCCGAAATGTTCAAATTGATGTCCAATTCGATTCAGGAATGATAACTGAATTGGACATCAATTTGAACTTTTCGTGTACATAATTTTGCAAAATAAAACGCCATTTAGAGATATTGAGATCAGGCTTCAATTTTTACGTTGTCTGTACTAAAAGTCATATTTGAGGGCTAATCCGTTGAATAAAGAACATTTTTTGTAAAAATCACTGCATTATGAAAATTGAAAAAAAAAGATTTTTATTAATTTTACATTTAGGAATACACGTATCTTATAGAAAATTCAATTCTGATCAACTTCTGTATCTACCTTTTTTTGCATAAATTGAATAACAAAAAAGGTAATCAAGAAAAACTGAAAAAAATGCATTTTTGTAACTTATTTTGCAATAATAATAATGTTCCCGATCTGGTCCGAAGTCGAGACTTTAGGGCTATTTTCTATAAGTGGCTACCAACATATTTCAACGATAAAATACGCTTTTGCGTGAACTTTTTGAAAAAATCCTAGGACTCTATGTGTTATTTTCTTCATATCTTAAAACTTAGGACTTAAAAAAGTAAGAACTCTATTTGCCTTCCTTCGCTAAAAGTCTTGTAAAAAATCTTAACTTTAATCTGATACTAAATATTATGATTTTCTCATACTTCAAGCTAGAAAATAAGATAAATGAAAATAGGTCTTTACAATTTATCTTAGTATTGACAAAGATCGACGATGTAATAAACATAGATAGTAACAATTGGTTTTTTTGCATAGCTCACCTGTGAATGGAGATTTAGCTCTGCGTCATCGAGAGGCTTCTTCTTCTCTTTTTTGGGTGGCAAACAACTTGGAGGTGCACACTGAATGAAATTTCGATCAGCAGATGCCGTCTCTTCAGGCAGTGCGGCGCCGTTTTGTTGACTGTGAGGTACCTTAGGTGACTTTCGCGAATCTTCGTCATCGCGTTGCTTTACTTCCGTGGGACCGCCGCTCTCGGCAGATTTCTTACCATTCCCACCACTGCTCTCCATTGCATGCATCTTGTTTAAGCTGTGAACAGACGTCAGACAGACCATCAACTCTTTTCCATTTACAGTTTACCAACTTTCCGATCCGATAAAAATTATCTCAAAGTTGCGATTTTAAGATTAGAGTGTACTGTATAAAGAAATATAATATTCGCGGGCTATTGTCATCTTAACATTTAACATACGCTAGTTACACCTCTCTATATAATTCTATTAACCGGGTCGTCCTATAACCACGACTATGTTCACTGCAACCAGAGCCAGGCAAGAGAGCAGGTACAAAATAAAACCCTGAGTGTTTGAAAGGGAGGACAATGACCCACAGCGCGGGACCCACACCCCTGGTCTGTCCCAGCAGAGTGACCTCGAATGAGTGCAGACTCGGTGTTGACCAGCGCGCGAGACGGAGCGAGTGCATCATGAGTTTTTGTCTACCCTATGTGGTTTTTGCCTTATTTAACACAACCACCCTGTACACCATCATTCCCACAGTACTACTATTTTCATTATATTTGGATGGCACAAATCCACTTTATGCCACGACTATTGGTGGCATAAGTAGTCCTTTAAGGCATCGTGTTCATCACAAGCACCATACACTCAGGCGCTAACCTCATGCTCTCCGAATCAATTGCTAATGATACGGATAGCCGTGGACGGCGGATTTATGCTAGTCGGTTCTATAAAAATTGTACAATATTCATGTCCTAAGTCACGCTAATTCATAACACGACCCTAATGTCACTTCCTACGCTCGTGTACTTCGACACGTCATGGCGTAAAGTACGACTTAGGCCACTAGTATCTTAATGCACTATTTTTGAAGTGATAACTTCTTATGGCTCGCCTGAGGGGTAACTAAAATGTAACGAAAAAGCACTCCCTCGACCACATGTTTTCCATCCAAAAAAAATGAGCCGTCGCGGGACGCCCCGAAGATGTGAAACATCGAAATTGATGCGATAGAAATTACATGTGATTGTCTTTAATTTTTATTAATTTCGATGTTTCACATCTTTGAGACGTCCCGCGACGGCTCATTTTTTTCCAAAATTTTCGATTTATGAAAATTAATTGCGTCAACGAGACAAATGAAATGCAAGAAAAGTTGATCACCGAGTTCATCACGTTAACCGTTCGAAACACGGAATATGAGAAAATTTTGAAGATGTTTGTGCGTGTATCTGTATACGCACGCATAGACACACACACGTGCATACACACACACACACACACACACACACACACACACACACATATATATATATATATATATATGAGCGAGAGAGAAGCATAAGCATAGGAAAACGCATAAGTACGATAGAGACAGACTTTCCCTCCCTCAATTTTCTCTCGTTCCCAACTCTTGGTCCGACCCTTTCTTTTGCACAGACTGTCGATGGGCCTGACCATATTTTTTTCGTCGACCGAATCTGGATGGTTAGCTGTCGGACAGAGTAGGGGACGAGAGAAATATAAGGGAGGGAAAGTCTGTCTCTGTCGCACTTACGCATTTTCCTATGCTTCTCACTGGCACTCATGGGCAACTGCATTCATCCCCTCTCCAGGCTAGCTATGCATACAGTCTCCTACAGACTAGCTAGGCTCCGTATATCTATTCTATATGTATAACTTGGTATACCTCTGCGTTGAGTATGCTATGCCTACGCATCTATATGTATAGTGTATACAGTCTTCAGCGCAGGCCGCAGAGCATCTGAAAAATCTGGAGAGGGAAAACACTTGTAGCCTGTGTATATCTATATCTAAGCTGAACGTTGGTTTTCAGACGAAAACAAATGGTGACCAAAATTTTCTTGCCTTCGCTCACTTTACCCCCCCCCCCCCCCACCCACCCCAAGGAGAGAGAGCGAGGGGAGTGCAGCGATCCCCACTACCGATAGTTTCTATGCAGTGGACTTAAAGCAAGACCTAGCTTCTCTATACTGTGTATCCAGAGATGACTAGAGTCATCACTCTAGTCATCTCTGGTGTATCCTCTCTATACAGCCCACTCTTAGGCTTAGGCCCTTCTGGGCCCTTGTAGTAGGCACTGTATACAATACAGCGTTCAGGGCTTTCCCTCTGTATATGTATGTGTGCGTGTGTAGGTGTACTGTGTGTTTCTGTGTCTCCTCTGCCTTTATACATATATAGGTATACTTTGCGATACTTACACACACACACACACACACACACACACACACAAATAGTATTAAAATATTTTCAAATATCCCTTTGCACATTAAATTAAATACATACATATATTTATATATATATATGTATATATTTTAAAACGTTAATACATATATAGTCCTACACCATGACAACGAAGATAGACGACGGCATGCAACTCACGTTTGAAGTTTAACTAAAGAATGTAGACAATATAGAAGCTGCAAGATGTTTGCCGATTTTCTTTCTGTTAGTGTGCTTGCATTCCCACAACACTTCTGATTCCAATTTTCTATTAACTCTACTTCGATGTATTGTAATTTCTATTACGAGCGAGGCAACACTTGCTAGTTTCTATTAAAATCAATTTGAAGTTATCACTTCTGTCGCGCGTCCCGTGACGCAAACGTTTTTTTTTCATATAACACGTGCACCGAAAGTCTCGTTCACCGAAATCGACTTTTTTAGACAAACCGAGCCAAACAGAAGATCGTTCGCCCTTAAGGAGTTTTATATTCAATTTTTAGAAGCCGGGACGGGGAACATTTTATACCTTTTTCTTTTAGGAAGTAAATTTTTTTTCGATTCACTGCTTTGCCTTTTCCTATCCTAAAAAAGTGTAAGACTGTATGGGCGCGGCCATGTTGAAGCTATAAAATTTCGATTGGCTGCCTTCGCTCGCACGTTCTTGATTGGCTGTTCGTTTGGGTGCGCGCGTATTTAAAAAATCGTTCGATTGAAATTTCTTTAGGATTATTAACAAAAATTAGTCGCGAATTCCAATTTTTACAATTTGAATACGATACAAATGTTTGGAATGAGGTTGAGAACGGTGTAGGTGTGTATACACGCATGAAAATCAGTACTTTTATGAATATATAGGTATACAAGTGTACATAACCTATACTGTGATTTTTGAAGCGCGCGCAGGCCCGCTCCAATGGTCTAGTAATGGTATAATCACGATAAAAATATTTTTTTTATTAACTATCAAACATTAGTGATTTTTCGGAATCCTTTCCAAGGATTCACAATTTTCTCCCCAAGTCTGTAAGTTACATGTTTTTGAACTTGAGTCATGGATGAGTGTACTCTAGATGAGAAACCTTAATAAATTTTCGAACTTTCATAAAAACCGTTCGTCTTGAGAGCTGAATTCTGAGAGAGTTGGGAGCTGAGAGCCGAGTTCCCACCATAAATTCAAGTCTATATTTCACCGTGAATATCGTACTCGCTAACCTCGTGTGCTAACTTCACGATGAACTAATTGACCGCCTTTATGATCGATAATCGTGACTGCAGATTTAGGTAGGCTGTGCTATAAAATTGTATACGATACTGGAGACCTAACTGGCCCATTGCGTGATGCTATTTACACGTCGTGCAATAATGGGCCAGTATTAGGTCACATGCATCATAATGTACTATTCTATAATCACCGTTCTTTCTTACGAGTTATTTTACTGAAAATACAATCATCAATTAATTATCATGTCAGAAGAACAAATTTTTAAAATGTTAATTAAATAATTTTGTTGAACTAGTATAAATATAACCCTATATTTCTTCACCCCACCCTCAAAAAGCCACTTTTTCTATTAAAAAAAATTGCAACGTTTTAACTAAACAATTGACGGAATAAGAGACGGAATAAAAACCTCACCCTGACGAAATAATCAACTACTTTAGTCCCTTAAATTGTAACGTACATAATGTACTATTCATACATTTGATTTTCACCTTTAAATGTAATATTGTCGAAAACTCAAAATCATTTATATTACATTTTTCATATATATTCATCCTCTTTAAGAATATTTCTTCCAGATTATCGTTAATTGTAGTTGCAACCATCTTATGCTAAGGGGATGGATACGCCTTTAAAATGTTAAAAAATAAAAACATAAATTTTTTTTTATTAACTTAACTACTATAATAGTACATTACGATACAAGTGGTAAATCACATTTCATAATTTTTTTTATACAACCACGAGGAACGAGATAATACCTGTAAAATTATAAATAGATGACATTGAAAAATTAAATACTGATAAATTTGTGCTCGATAGTGGTGCACTGTAATATCAGTTGCACGAGATACGGATTACAAGAGAACTGATTTTTACTAATAGGGTGTAGTGGCGGTATAATAATTTCAAAATGCCAAGTTTGAATCTCTGTAACTAGCAACCTCTTTGAATTGAATATAATGGCTTTATAATATACTAAACAGCTCGAAGTGGCGGCAAAATGGTTCATACACATAATTAACGATTACATGTACTCCCATACTGTTTACGGTGAGACAATAGCACCGAGACAGACTTAATACTGGCAGCTTTTAGAAAGAAGCTATATTATGGGTATTATGTATCAAATTTAAAACTTCCAGGGTGACTTTTTTTATTGTTCTATAGACTTTACACTGAATTAATTTTGTGGATTTTTCCATAAGTTCTTTGCACGCATAAAAAAAAGCCCGCAAGAAAGCGTAAGGTAAAGGAGAGCTAGGCGCAAGTTCAGGCGTAAAGTGTCGAAAATAACAAGGGAAAAAGGTTCAGCGCGGAAAGCGAGTGCAGCAGTGACGCATTAGAAAGTGACATATAAATATATGACTAGCAGCAGCAGCAGCAGCAGCAGCAGCAGCAGCAGCAGCAGCACAGTCTATAAGTAAGAGCGAGAGGTCGAGGGTAGCTGCGCGACTATATAAACCGCAGCTTGTAAGTATGCGAAAGAGAGAGAGAGAGTCAGATAGAAGGACCGAGTTCGTTGCACTCGGTCTCGCGTTCAGTGCACTTAGTGCGGCGCGCAGTCGCAAGACTCTCTCTCTCTCTCTCTCTCTCTCTCTCTCTCTCTCTCTCTCTCTTTCTCTCTCTCTGTTTCGCTTTGCCGCGGCTCTTCCGCAGCTACGCGACGTTCTCCAAAAATCACAGCTCATCCTCGTGCACTCACGTGCTATGTTTCCGCATTTTCGCTTTACTCTTGAACGACTGGGAGGACAGTGTTCCCTCTCAATACTGCAATAATACTGCTAGCGAGCTGCGCACTAGAGTCGTTTTGGCCACTCTTGTTCTGCTCGGTCATAGATCGCGCGCACGCGTAATCGATCCACTCGCCGGCGCCTGATACAAGCGCCACTTTTACAATAACTGCGTCTCGACGGCCGAAAGCGTTTAGGAGGTTAGAAAGGGCGTACCAGTAACTGCTGCTGCTGCTGCTGCTGCTGCTGCTGCTGCTGCTGCTGCTGCTGCTGTGACCGAATGATTTTGATCCGATGACCTCCGCACCCGCGGAACCACTAGACTACGGCACATTTATATCGGTATTTCTCCCACTCACTGTATACGAGAGAGAGAGAGAGAGAGAGAGTGAAGAAACTGAGACGTGCACCCCAGAAGAGCGCAGAGTCGAGAGTGAGAGCAGCGCCGGGACCGACGACCTCTCTCGAATGGTCCCTTCCGTGGTGAAAGTGCTCGATCCCCACATTGCTCTGTCACACACGCTGACTGCACTGCAGTGAGAATACGCAGCTGACTAATATACAGAAGAGGAAACTCGCAAGAAAGGTGTGCGCTCATACTCGGACACATGCAGACTTGCCGCGAATCCGAGTAGAGCGCGCGCACGCATAGGCACGTTTAATCGCCGACACAGCGCTCCACGCATCTACTATAATTTCTTTAGCTGCAGTCGTTTAACACGCAATCACGTAAATGAACCTTCATGATCCCGATATATTACCGACCCACATCCATGTATACCCCTACCTGCATTTTGCACGTTACGCTTTTCTCAAAACTACGAGTGCTTATAAAAGAAAAATTGGCTCGTATCAATCGGTGCGCGTGCGGCTTTATACCTATATATACCAAGCCTTCCAAGCACAGCTGTATCGCCCTAGTACTTCTGCATCTACTGTGCAGCAGATGGACGGATGAAAAAACAAGATCATCCACACGTAAATACAGCAAAGTCGCAAGGCAATCGAATATACTCATTACATCTCGTGCTGCGTGCATGTAACAATTAACATTGCTAACAGATTTGCATATTCTAAGCACCAACCATTTTTTTATCAATTCTCTTCGGATTACAGTGGTCAAAGATCCCAATTTTAGGGAAATTTTAGCCCAAGTATTTTTCCTTATAAAAAAACCAAATATTTATTTAATGAAAAATATTCTCTACATTTCAATATATACTATATATAATATATATAATATATATATATATTACATTTAGAAAATGTCGTACGGGCATTTTAGGCCAGTTAAATTAAGCTGAAAACTGAATTTTTTTGCAAAAATTCTAAACAGGAATTTTATTAGCTTAAACCACTCGGAAGAGTGTGTACATTAATAATCCGAATCCGCAAATAGCTGAATTTTTACAGCAAATTCGCTATAAACAATTAAAGTCGGAAATTCGCATTGTTTTTTTGGTTTTTCCTCTGCGTATTGAAAAGTATTGATCGCAGAAAAAAAAGTTTCGAATAAAAGTTGTTTCTTATGAAATTCTCCACACAAAATGTCAGCGGTGGCATATGTCTATCTCTAATAGTTTAGTTGTAAATTGGCATTGGACGCCTGCCTTTGGAATTCTGCCAAAATCGAAAATTGTTTATAATTATTGAAAAAGTTATGTTACGTTTCCTCTATTCTACGAAAAGGCAGTACTCAATAAGTACTATAAGCGTGCAAAATCCAAATCCTCTATCTACTGTAGTTTTTGTGCAACAAGGACCGAAAGTTGAAAAAGTTGTTATTTTCAAAGTGCTGACAAAATTATCTCAAATAGTTCAACTTTTTTATACATCCTCTAGAAGAGTTATATTTCAATATGCTACTTTGCAAACTGCGAAAATTTTATTAGGGGTCCTGGGGAGCAAATGTTTATAAAAAGTACGTAATTAACTAATTCGCTGTACACAATATTTAAGTGCAATCGAATTAAAAATAAGTTTATTGCAAAGGTGAGATTTTTATCGAAATCTTAAGCCGAAGATGGACTCGGTACGACCAACAGGAATCGAGATACGTTTTTTTGTTCAGTGTACAATAACAAAAGGTGATTTTCCATATTTTGATAATAAACGGTCAAAGATGGACAAAAACGCCACTTGTACTCCAGCGCTTACCTCCTCGCTTCCCCCACTCTTCGCGCGCTCAGCGTTTTGGTCCATCTTTGACCGCTTCTTTAACATACTTACACACTTTTTAGAGAAAATCGGAAAAATACATTTTATTACGCGAATCGTGAACTTTTGGAAACGCTATTTAAAATTAAAATCGGACCACAATTGTCAAAATAGAAGCGTGTGCAAGTTAGTTCATCAAAATTTTCAGATCGTAACAGTAAGAAAAGTAATTACTTTAGAGTGTCCAATTTTTTTTCGTATCCAGTACCTACATATACCTTCTTATTCTCAAATGTTTAAGTCTTTAGCTCAAAAAATGGCTGAGAAACAATTTTTTGAAAAAAAAGGCTTATTATAACCCTTTCTCTCTAATTATCTGGGCTTCTATTAACCGTACGCAGCTTCTGAATAGCGCATTTTCTTTATATTTTTATTCTGCACAATTTTTCTCGCTTGTTGTTTTATCCCTACTCCCGTATTTTTCGACTTCTAAGCGAAAAGCAAAAAAAATAATAATGACTCCTTAGCGCCTTTTTTGTTTATAACAAATGCACGGCGCAAAACTAATTTTAGCACGATACGTCTATTTAAAGTACGCATCATTTATAACCGAATGGCATAGGTACCTCGATAGGTACCTACCTATATTTTTGACCTTGAAGGAAGAAATCTCTATTGACCTTTCCGAATTTCGAACGGCGAGCCCGGCGCCGAGTGCGGCTACTCCCACTCCTCCGGCCACGGCGCCGACGACTGAAATCTAACGAACACTTTTTTGCAGCTGCTGATTGCTTGTCAAAAAGCTTGCTTAAGAGTAAGATCAATAGTTTTACTGTAAAGTTCAAGTCTTGAACTTCAGGAATTTAACTTCAAAATATGGAAAATCACCTTTTGTTATAGCGTAATTGTACATTGAACAAAAATACGTATCTCGATTCCTGTTGGTCATACCGAGTCCATCTTCGGCTTAAAATTTCGATAAAAATCCCACCTTTGCAATAAACTTATTTGTAATTCGATTGCACTTAAATATTGTGTACAGCGAATTAGTTAATTACGTACTTTTTATAAACATTTGCTCCCCAGGACCCCTAATAAAATTTTCGCAGTTTGCAAAGTAGCATATTGAAATATAACTCTTCTAGAGGATGTATAAAAAAGTTGAAGTATTTGAGATAATTTTGTCAGCACTTTGAAAATAACAACTTTTTCAACTTTCGGTCCTTGTTGCACAAAAACTATAGTAGATAGAGGATTTGGATTTTGCACGCTTATAGTACTTATTGAGTGCTGCCTTTTCGTAGAATAGAGGAAACGTAACATAACTTTTTCAATAATTATAAACAATTTTCGATTTTGGCAGAATTCCAAAGGCAGGCGTCCAATGCCAATTTACAACTAAACTATTAGAGATAGACATATGCCACCGCTGACATTTTTGTGCAAAATTTCATAAGAAACAACTTTTCTTTGAAACTTTTTTCTCGGCGATCAATACTTTTCAATACGCAGAGGAAAAACCAGAAAAAATGCGAAATTCCGACTTTAATTGTTTATAGCGAATTTGCTGTACAAATTCAGCTGTTTGCGGATTCGGATTGTTAATGTACACACTCTTCCGAGTGGTTTAAGCCAATAATATTGCTGTTTAGAATTTTTGCGCGGAAAAATGTTAATTTGATTGGCCTATTTAGAACAAAAATACTTCCTTAGGAGCTATGGATTAATGAGAATAAGCAATGAAAATGCAAAAAATTCGGATTTTATCAACTTTGAGCCTTCACAATTATAATGTTATTATTATTTTTTTTTCTTTTGAGAATCACTTTGATTATTATCTTATATCAATACCAACGATAAAGTTCTAATCTCTCGTGTCTAAAGAATTCGTAATATAAAGAAAATCAGAGGAAAATATGTCACGACAACCTTAGGACCAGAAAGAAGAAGCAAAATCAGCTTTAGTTTTAGGATATTAAAACTGTGAATGTTAACAAGGATAATTCATGATATAAATAGTGTGAACAGTACTAATATTTGAAGGAAAAAGTTGAGCTGACTTTCTCATGTAAGAGTTGCATCAGTATTACCCGCCATAAGAAAAGTCCACCCTATATAAGTAATCTACTGCTAAGCAGCACAGCGCATCAGATGTACAATAATCATAGCTGTTGTCCGGCCGATAAGTGGTTCTTCTTTAGACGTCGTTCACCAGGTGGCGCTACATCATAGGTGCAGTGTGCACTGCTGCACTTTGGTATCATATCACCATAGGAGGTATAAAAAACATACTTATCTCTGTGCATGATTCATTCGCAAACGCAAATTTTCTGATAAATTTTTTTATTAATTAGCGTTATACTTTGATTTCTGCATGTGCAACACAAACGTTTTTGTATGTTTAGTTTTTAAGTATGCCGATCACAGAAAAACTTAGTAACCAACAAGATTATTTTAAAAAATTATTATTGAACCTGACATTTCAAACAAATGCAACATATACACTATATGCATTTATTTCATATTTTTATTTAAATTTATACTGCAAATTTACTCGAGATGTTGTTGAATACATTTTTATGAAGAAAACTTTTAAATATCTCAAAATTTGGACTTGGGTACTTATTTTTATTTTTCGTTTTAAATATTTAAAGACTATCCTCAAAAATGCTACTGAGATATATGAGCTATTTTACATTAGCTTCCTTTCAAACATAAATAACAAAGTCGCCTGAGTTTAAATTTTAAATTAGGTGGACAATCGTCCATCATATGGTTAATTTTCGTGTATATAGAACGTGAATGAGAGCTAGGGGAATAAATGGAAGTGAGTTTTTTTAAAATCACAAAATTGAGATTCGATTATTGCGCTTTTATAGCCCTTAAATCGATGTATGCAACGAAATTTCCAAGTATTTATTTCTTATTTATCTTGTCTGCTTATCGATAAGATGAGATATAATAATAAATATTGCTTGCGCGCATTGATGTCCAAGATTTTCACGATGCTGTGCGTGCGTGTGTGTAATATGTATATCGAAAAATATAAATCGTGCTATGAGCTGCAATGGCTATGGATTAACAAATTGTTTTTCACTTCAACGCTGCTCTTATTGGTATAACTAAAATGTCGATATAGTGTCGTACGGCATATATTATTATTCATGTATGAAAAGAATGGCCGTGTGCCTGGTGAACGCGAATGGGAAAGAAGCTGTCAGCTGCGCTTTCTCTTATTTTTCTTCTTCTGAGTTTACCTCGTTTGAGAGGAATCCGCCAAGGACAATCGGAACCTCTTACAACAAGCTGACCTCGTTCGATTGATTGCGCACGGCGCGAGTAACGTAGTTTTCAAGGATAGCAACGATATCTCGTTTACTCCATAAGATTCGATAGTGCTCGAGGTGGATAAGAGCTGAACTCCACTCGCATCGTTAGCCGGCTAAAGCTACAGTCTTAATATGATGAAGGCGGAGGATGAAAAGCGGGACATAATATAAAATAATGTAAATACTCTGCATTACATTGGCTTGCGTTTCTCTACGTCCAAATGAGACAGGCGTAAGCGTACCGGCAACTGATCGTCTACTCATTATTTCGAGCGCATTGTTGCCAGAAATCTCCGACTCGATCTCCGAAGTCTTTCGCAGTATCTCGGGGAAAAAATGTATGAATTCAAGTATTTCGCTCTTTTCCAGTTTTACTTTAGCATCTCTCGTTATCTGCAAGTAGTGCACAATCATGTCTACGACTCAGATTTCCATAATAATGTTCTTCTGCTATTTTTGGATTTTAGATTCGTTGTGCTTTGCTCGCTGTCAATTTTTAATTTTAAATGTTTGTGTATACAGAAAGATAGGTACGTGCAGAGTAACGAATTCGCAATAAGAGTACTCAGTGCAATATAGATACAATTATAGATGTAATTCATAGGCATTAACCCGTAGGTGAGCGGTCCAGCCAGCGGACTGATTGTAGAATCGCAGCGAATAGCCAGAAAAAGAGGTCAGAGTCAAAGCTGCTTGAGTAGAACTAAAGCAACTCGCTGCAGAGAGCTCACATGCATACATTACCCTCAACCCTATGCTAAGAATACGAGGAGCCTCGCGCGCTCTTATTTTAAGCCCGCGACCCCGAACGGCGCTCGATCGCCTCTCTCTTGCTTCTGCGATAACGATTGTCGATAGCTAGGTTTGCCGCAAGAAAACGAAGCACGCGACCCCTCGAACTGTTCAAGAGTGAAAGCTCATATTAGAGAGGTAATCGTATAGGTGAAATGATATAATACGTGCATTACATATGGCTCTTAACAGTATCCAAAAGGCAAAAGTATTACAATCAATTAAATAATGCGAGATAATAAATAAATCGATTAAAGAAAATAATATTCTGTCAGTGTCCCAAGTAATACTTAGAGAGCAGAGAGCAGAGAGCAGAGAGAGAGAGAGAGAGAGAGAGAGAAAGCAGTCCGTTTGACGGAGACAGGGCGCGGAGCACTGTCGGTTTTTATCCTGTGTATAAATGCAGCGAATCGCTATAGTAAAAGAGAGGAGAAGCGAACAAGAGAGACGCGCGCACGCTTCTACATGTGGATGAGGATTTTTGGATCTCGCAAACGTTATCATTCGAAAGTCCGCACTTTACGTCCCGTTTAACTTTCTGGTTAAGGCTGTTATCAAAGTCTCTCATGGCATCGCACGCTCACTTGAGTGTCACTACACATACTGTACATTGTATTCGTGAAGTCGAATACATATTCTATGAGCATTGAGCATGTAGTACTTATTTGAGTTATACACTGGAAAATATGCATTCGGATTGTCGAGACCGTAGAGAGCGTGCATGCATTGAAATATCAATGAAAGTGAGACGAGCAGAGCAGCGAAGCATAGAGGTATATTAAAATCTGAAGAAACGCAAGAGCGGAAGCGAGAGCTCGCTTTTATCATTGAGAAAAGCATCGAGCGAGATAAGAGGTCGGCTCCAAGACGATGACGAAGGAGCCAAGCAATTCCAAGTATTACTGGCTCCGGTTCTCCAGGATGACGAGGCCGCGCCGCGCGCAACACAATAAACGTCGCTGTTCATTCCGTCTCTCTCTCTCTCTCTCTCTCTCTCTCTCTCTCTCTCTCTCTCTCTCTCTCTTTCTGTAATATAAGTATTATGGACGTGCGTGAGTGACTAAACGAGCGTTGATAGACTTATCAACGCGCGCATCGTTTTCTTCTCGCGTTTAGCTCTGAGAGAAATTGGATTCACCACACTCGCTCTTGCTTGATTCATGTCCGAGTGCACCTTATACTATTTCTACTAATAATATATTTACGTTCGGCGCGTTCTATAACTCGAAATAATTATGAGTGTAGAACTCGACAGACGACAGACTCAATGAATGCATGGACCATTTTTTCTCGGAAGAATATCGATTACAAGAATCGAATTAGCAATGCGAAAATAAAAATGATTCGGATTGGCGTAGAGCTGATGCACTGCGAGCGACTGCCTGCAGATATAATAAGCAAATGTTAACCGCGAGCTTGCACGTGGTGTACAAGTAACAGCGGTTAAATTACCGTCCCCCGCCAAGGCTCCACGCTTCTCCTTCATTGTGCTCCTGTTTACCTTTGCGCTTTCCGCTTTCGCGTGCAGCACGTGACGAATCGTATGCAATGCAAAGCCCACTCGCGCTCCCTGCGAATCTAATTTATCCTGACAGAGCCGTATAGAAAAGGCGAATTTACTTATTATTATTAAAATATCGGCACCGGCGGAGACTGCGCGCGAGGAGACGAAGAGAAAAAGTATAAAGCAAAGTTAGTGCGTTGCGTCATTTTCGCTGGTGCATGAAAAAGCTTCTCCAAGGCGAGCGGGAACTCTTGCACGGCTACTTTTTTTTTACTACGATACTAGTAGGGAAATAATAGCAACGACGACAACAACAACAACAACAACAACAACAACAATAATAATAATAATCATCATCATAACAAGAACAACGAACTGTAGATAAAGATTTTTCACTAACAGAACCGACACGCGAATATCCTCGATGTGTGCAATCAGGTTAAGAAAAAATAAAAGAAAAATGCTGGGAGCGAGATGACTCACTGTGTGGCAGGCTTGAGCCCTAGCGCGAGCAGAACGTCGATGCCGTCCATGCCTCCAGCCGCAGAGCTAGCGCTGTTGTTGTTGTTGTTCCGGGCGAGCTTCTTGGAATCGGGAGCGGGCTTGGTGGCGGTGGCTTTGCTCTGCTTGAGCATTTTGGCGTGGGCGACCTTGAGGAGCGACCTCTTGGCGTCCTCGACGAGCATTTTGGTGACCGGCTGAACGTTGACGGGGACGCCGATAGTGGGGACGGCGCCGCGTCGCAGCCTCGACCTGACCGGCAGTCCGAGTACGAGGTGCTCCATGTCCTTCTCGTAGCTGTCGTTGGTAAAGTGGAGCGAGCAGATGCGCGCCGTCTGGATGTTGAAGGGTATCTCGCCATTGGAGAGGGGCGCACGGCCGCAGGCGCGAACCCATCGCGAGCGCACTTCCGGTATCTGGGGAAAGCGGTGGTACCGGATGCGTCGACCCCGCGTGCGCCGGTGACTGTTCCGGCACGTTGCCACCGCGCACTGCGGCATCTTCTCTCTCTCTCTCTCTCTCCCTCGCTGATGTCTGCGGTGCAACGGCCCTGCGCGTCAACTGGAATCTGGATCGCGCCGCAGCTCGGGCGGATTACGCTCGTACAAGAGCTAGGTGTGTCCCCAGTGCACGGTAGCGATTGGACATGAATGCGCCACTGTTTCCCTGCATAGCCCCGGCAGTGGTTACAATCTGCTGCAGGCTTCCTCGGGGTAAGGAAGCCTAGCGCAATAACCTCCTGCGGCTGCACGTGCGTGCAGTCTGCAAGTCTTGCGACAACGGCAGGCTTACTTATCAGTTATCTAGCGATCCAGCCTTCGCAGTCCACACACGCACGCCGGCACGATTCACGAATCACGACTCACGAGGCACGTCGCGCACACTCGCACTCGCGCACACACACACACACACACACACACACACACACAGATGCGCGCGCGCGCACGTACGCACGCACGCAGCAGCAGAGAGAGAGAGAAGCAGAGGTTCGTTCCGGCGCGCGTACCCGAGCGGACTGCGGCGGCGACTGCGCTTGTCTGCTGCCAGCGCCAGGCCAAGACACGGAGCGCGGCACGCGGCCGCCGTTCGCACTATGCGAGGCGAGCCTTGCCTTTGCCTGCTTTGCTCTGTGCGCGTTAGCCGTCCGGCGTCTGCAGCTCTATACACTCTGCTGCGCTGCGCACGCCGCACGAACCTGCGAGCTTGCCGAGTGCGTTCCGCCTGCCTTCTGCGTGCAGCGATGCCACACAGTACACACTGCGCGGCGAGCGGCAGCTGCAGCGCGCGTATTATATTGCTCCGAGGGATGCCATATACGCGACGAGCGAAGACGGATGGCCTTTGTGCGCGGCAAATAATACGAACGACGACTAGACCGGTCTGCGGCCCCTCGAGAGCTGCCTCGCGAGCGGCGAGCTGCGCCGCGCCGACTGCCGATCCTGTATTTCCGTAGCTGCGTATACACTAGACCCCCACTGAATACGCGCAGCACACACTCACACCACATACTTTCACGAGTTGATGCGCATCTTCCTAGGCAACTGCTCGTAATGATCGAGCTTACAGCTGATGTAGGCTACAATTTTGAAAAAAAGGAGAGGAGGCTTCTGGGCTGCGGGAGCAGCAGCCGTACTCTCCGTAGCAAGATGGCCGCGCGCCGACTTTTAGCGTGTTTCCGCGTGGCGTGCGCGAGCTTGCGCCTAGCTCGCAATAGCTCGCAGCTTCTCTCATACGCAGTTCACTACACTTGCTTTTCTGTTTCTCTTCTAGTATATACCTACTCTCATTCTTCTCGTAGCGCTATAATCATCTGTCCACTTAATTTCTACAAATTACTGCTGCTGCCCGTCTATAGTCAGCACGAGCTTGCAAAGCACAATTGCTTCGCGCAAATATACGCATCGCAGCTGCCAACGTGAAGGAAGAATCATCGCTATACTTTATGTACTCTTCAAATCTAAAACACACTGAAAATTCACAGCAGTTTTTTAGTCCATATTAACAATTTGAAAAAGTTATAATGGTGCAACTATCAACTAGTGAATAATCACAGTTTAAACAGGTTAAAAAATGAACTAATTCAAAAAGTGTAAAAGGACTACCTAAAATCGTAGATATGAACATTGCAAATAGTTAATATAAACATTAAACATTGCAAATAGTGAATAAAAATAATATTTGGGTAGTAATGTAGATTAGCTGACATAGTGAAAATACACTACCTACTGCAATGTTGCAAATACATTACTCAAAATAGTGTGTAGCCCTAGTAACAGGAGGCTAAAGGGGACTTAAATTTTCGCTTATTCTACAAGTTCATTGTTGTTTCATTAAATAGTAAATTTTTCTCATGTTGCAAAACGATTAAGTCCATAAAATTTCATTTTTTCTGGGTGGTGGCTTCTCCTCTTGAATAGTGAATTTTTTTGATGTTAAAAATGTTTAAGTACCGAAAATTTCACTTCTCTTAGAAGTCATTGAATTATAACTCATTGAAAAAATAGTAAATTTTTAAGGTTTTTTTTAAGTTCACCTTTTGCTAAAGTGATTATGTACTGGATAATCAGTGTTCCAGTGACAATTTAAAGCAAATACTTATTCTACTCTTTGAATCAGTAAATATTTACTAATTCGATAGTAAACGCAATGAAATGAGCAAAATGACAACTCATTTCATAAACAGTGACTATTCACTACGTACTATAGCGAATTATAATTTTTACAGCAATGCACCGTATTAATTAGTGAATATTCACTAATTAATAAGATGATATTTTTTGTACTACGTGTAAATAGTGAACGATTTCACTATTTGGAAGATTAATACTATTTAACTATGAGAAATAGTAATTTTTTCGCTGTTTTAGATTTAGAGAGTAAGTATAAGTATGTACTTACTTGCGGATGCGCAAGGCAAGGGTCGCTGTTGACGATTGCTGACCTTGTTTAGTGTTTACGCAACGCTTGCTGAACGATCACGGCGGATGTCATCTGCTCTTATCTTGGCGCGATCTCCGTCTCCTGCGCTTGTTTGGCTTTTTGCAAGAGTAACAATTGTACAATGTACAATGTACATATATAAAATATATATATAGTTAGGTTACACAAGTAGTCGTCAGCAGACGACTGTCGCGACCTTGACTCGGGGTCCTGCGCGTGAAAAGCAAATCTGCGCAATGATTTTCAAAAGCAACACTCCACAAAGCATGTGAGTTGCGTGCGCATCAAAAGCTCAATTATAATTTTATGAATTTCCTCATATTACTTAGAACTAAAAAAAATGAAATTAAATAAATGAATAAGTGGTTTTTGTTGTCGGGCGTGCGCTTCGGGCATGTGCCTGCGGAATGTCTTGTATCTGATATTGTATAAAACTGTAACTTCTCTAACATCAGAGAGTAGAGAGGGAGGCTCGTCCTCCCTTCTTGCGGTCTTCAATAAAATAATAATATATGGAACAAGCAGGATAAATCTGTGTAAAAATATTGTTCGATCAGTAAAAATAGCAAGCAGTTTCGAATGGAGCGAAGAGAAAGATGGAAGTATAGAATTATGAGGGAAGCGAGTGTGCTAGCTGTACAAGTAAAATAGGTTTGAAGAAAAGGAAAAATGGCAGCTGACTAATAAAACATGGGCAATGGGAGAAATGGAGGGTTGAAGGTCATCGCGCCGCGACTCCTTTATGGGGGTTCGCCACCCTTCTCTAGTTCTCTCGAGCGGCTACCCGGTCCCTGCGCGCGACGACTCTATACCACACCAGACGCGCTACAGATATCTGCAGATATATAGGTATAGTAGTATGTACGCACATGAAAGCGGCGAGCCCGCGCGAGGCACGCACAAACCTGCTCTCTTCACTGCGCCTACCATGCGGATCGATAATACACGAACGAGAAGATGGAAGCGGGGCTTCGCCCCCGAGCAGCCAAACCGAAGTGCGAGGAGAGAGCGAGAGCGCGCTCCTAACCTTGGAAGAAACGACACCAAATTCATGACGTATACAACATACATATTATAATTGCACAAGAAATAATAATGTTGCACTATTCACTTATTCGTTCAGGTAGGTCCATAGGCTCCCTGCAATTTCTCTTCAAGTGCAAAAGTCAAAAACATGGAAAGAGTACGTACTTACTTTTCCTGCAGCGAGTGGCGATTGTGAAGGAAATAAAATAGAAGCGATTTTTCGACAGCTCCAATTTCTACCCACACATAGCGGCATTAATCTCCATCTCCGTAGTGTAATGGAGAATTACTTATTCAATTATCGACGACGAAGCAAAGCTCTACTTACTGTTAGACATTATAAGTATATTTAATTCACGTAATTAATTCGCATATTAAAGCAAAAGTTAATCGAGCTATATCGTCCAGAAGGAAAGACAATCTAGCTGTGGAGGCAGGTGAACGATGACGTCGGGGTGAGACTTGGTAATGAGGGATTTTTTCGCTCTTCGCATTGGATTTCAGTATTTTAATGCGGGATAAGGATAAGTAACCCGTCGGAATGCACTAGTGCATTGCGATTGTATGGAAGATGTTTATAAAAGTAGATTCAATCGTGCCAAAGGCTGTTGGATCGGAGCGATAAGATAGAGCAGCGAAGGACGCCACGAATCGCGATAGCGATGGCGTATCTACACACATGTCAAACTGCCGTACTATATGAACATTTCTCGTTCACAGCGCTCTAATTTATATAATCTTCAGTCAAGGAACTATTGTATTTGCAGACGAAAATATAATGAATTCAGCGTTGCCAAGCTTTATTCGCGTAATCGTAGATGGACGCGTCGAATAAAGAAATTAGAGATAGTCGCTGTCTTGACGCTCGTCAATAAAAGCTCGCCGTGATTTGCATCTCTCTCTCTCTCTCTCTCTCTCTTTCTCTCTCTCTCTCTCTCTCTCTCTCTTTCTCTCTCTCTCTCTCTTTCTCTCTCTCTCTCTCTCGCTCTCGTCCCGCTAACTCGCTCTTCCGCCCCGCACGGATCAATTCATGTATATTGTATACGCAATACGCATAGACCGCCGCCGCTGATGCTGCGAGTAGACGAGAGGGGGAACGAGACCGATGCGAGTATATAGGCGACGAGGAGGCACTGCGCGCTGCGGCGGCGGCGACGGCGCTATATACGGGTTAAACAATATACGGCATACCGTTCCAGAGACTGCGCCTTTTTATGCTGGCCTTCTTCGTCGCTTGATCCCACGCTTGGTCCTACATCCTCTAACCTGCACAATGTATTATATAGCTGGAGACTTGACTATCGAAATTCATGAATATACGCGCAGAAACTCCAGTGCAAAGGGACACTCTCCAATGAGCATTATTACATATAAGTAGTTGTGAGCTACATGCACTTCTGCCCACATGATTAAGTATATGAAGGACAAGGCGAGATGGAGAAGAGAAGAGTTACTATGACTATATGGGTATTCGGGCTAGTACGTTCGCCAGGCTGCACTGCTGAAGCGGCCATTTTCTCGCGATAAGCTTCAATCTGCGGCTTTGACACAAAGCGAGCGCTCCGCGTTTCTCCGATCCGAGAGAGATAAAAATAACGGCTGGAGATCGATAACCCCTTGCTTACTAGACAGTTTCGCAATGGCTCTGATACATAAGACGACACAATACAAGCGCGTAACTTGGAATTTTATTAGGACTTGCAGCCGCGCGGTGGCGACGACGACGGAGGAAACGCGCGTTTGCGTCTGGTTAACGTCGAATTAAAGTCTTCTCTCAATACGCCCATCAGACACGAGTAACTGCTTCCGGTTTATCGTTAGCCACTCTCTTTCTTTCTCTCTCTCTCTCTCTCTCTCTCTCTCTCTCTCTCTCTCTCGCTCTCGTGCCTCTGCTATACAAAAACGCCACTCAGTCTTTGTACTCTCGCTCCTCGGCCAACAGAATCCTGCTGCTATCGTCAGAATATTACAAGTACTCCGCTCAACTCACCCGCAAGTTCGCACTGCCAATGTAGTTGACTCTATGTAATAACTACACACTTCACGACAAAACTAACGAAAGCAACTAACAAAACCTCTCTTACTTATTTGCAATACAACGTCCGCGTTATGTACGCGACTAAAATCCACGACTATAAAGCCACCAGTATACAGAACCTACGTTATTCGCAAATCAACAGATTTACCAATCGCTCCTATATTGTATGTAATACGTATAGGTAATATAGGTATAGTACCGCAGCTCAGTCTCGTATATCCCAATGTATAAAGTACAGTAGACGTAATATGGAGACGTAGAGCAGGAGTGGAGCAGGTATCAGAAGAAGTGTGGGAGAGGGAGTACTGCATTGTAAGCCGCAAGTAAGAAGAGACCGATTTCCGGCATTGGTCCGCTCTCGATTTCGTAGTCTGCAACAGTCTACGCATTGTAGAAACATATACGCAATAAATAGTGTGCCGTGTCCAGTGTGGTTCTGATTATATTACGAATGAATACACACTAAAATACATGGATTACGTGGAAAAATTGTCTTAAAAACACAAAATTATTATTTAATAGTAGCAGAAGAAAGAAAAGGTAGTGAGATCATCTATACTAGCCATAATTCAAAGTTTCACTTTAATAGTCGCGTAGTTTACTCGCCCCGAAGGCGCCCATGTAAAAATATTCAGTATTAGATTGTACCAAAATTATGTTTAGTTGACTATACATAATTTATGCCCAGAAATTCATGAGCATACATAATTTAGATAATTTAGGTATAAATTATATACAGAAATGATTTTTAGGGTAAAAATTTATTGAATTATAAATTTGATTAATTTTTTGGGTTAAAAATTTATCAAATTTTATTAACACTACAGGAATAAAGAGCGCGCCGCGCGCGCGGTTTAATTTCGTTGTCCATGCACGATGCTGATCCGGTGTAGAAGAATAGAATAATTAAAGGTTAGGATGTAACCTGCGATGCGACCAATTACGTTCACATATCACGCTAACGTCATAATGACGTCACGGTCAAGCAAAAATAACACATTGAATGCAAACATGGAAGCCAGCTTCAAATAGGCGCGAAGAACATCAACCGAATCTATCTTAAATTTTTTTCTGTCGGTAATGTGCAACTTCATTGTTATTTCCATTTGAAAATTTTTAAGCTGATGTATCTCTACAAAATCTTTACCAGAATAGGCGCAATGTTTAGTCAAGATTTTTAAGAGACTTTCGGAGAGGCTTTCATATCAGACAAGTTTTTGCGAAACCTCTAACCTAATATACACGATACACGGATCAATCAAAAGTACAAATTCTGTGTATTTGCTTTTTTCATTGCAGATAACCTCTCCTAGGGTGTTCAATAAACAGTTTTTAATAATAATAAGGAGGATTTGAAACGACTGAACGTATGGTTCACGCTAGCGTCTGAAAACATGTACTTCGATAGAAGGAACCCTTGCTTCACCCCAAATCAACGTTTACGGCTCCATCATCAACAAAATATGAATCATTCGCAGTTTATTTTCTCCAAAACGTTTTTTTCTCCATTGTATCATTATAATTTTCCCCGAAAAAATTTTTAGCCTAAAATTTTAATAAATTTTAATAAATTATATACTGATTTATTGAATATGTTTACATGGGCGCAGTGCGTACAATATGCGCTATACCGATGTGGAGATACTGCAATTTTCATTTTGTAATTCTCGCAGGCGAGGCATTCGGGAGGAGAAGCTCGCGCGAAGATCGCGATAATCAAGTGTATAAGTAACTGTTGCCCAGCGCGCGGCCATGAAAATCGAACCTACTGCTGGACTTTGCTCGATCAGCAACTGGGCCTCGACGACTTGATGAGAGCGCTGAGAAAAGAGAATATCTAACAGAAACGTGGCATTATAACTATTACAACGTACATCTTTGATTTTGGCCAACAATGTCCATCGTGTACATTGTAACAGTTATACAATGTCAATCGCGTTGAGAGCGGAGACGGCTCAGTAGTTAACCCAAAGGTCCTGGGTTCAAGCCCGACTCTCGGCTTTTCTGTCATTGGGACTAGGTCCAGTTGATATGTATTTATCGGGCAGTGGGAAGAGGAGTATAAAAGACTCGCAAAGAGGACTTTGGGTAGGCTATATAGTTATAAAAAAAAACGTGTGCGTCACGGGACGCGCGACAGAAGTGATAAATTCAAATTGATTTTAATAGAAACTAGCAAGTGTTGCCTCGCTCGTAATAGAAATTACAATATATCGAAGTAGAGTTAATAGAAAATTGGAATCAGAAGTGCTGTGGGTATGCAAGCACACTAATAGAAAGAAAATCGGCAAACATCTTGCAGCTTCTATATTGTCTACATTCTTTAGTCATGCATCAAACGTTAGTTGCACGCCGTCGTCTATCTTCATTGTCGTGGTGTAGGACTATATATATCTGTGGCTTGCAGGAAGAACCACTTACGTGACATTTTGTGAAAATTTTTTTTATGTCGAATTCGAGGTGCTCTTAGTACCCTTTTTCATTGTACAATAATAGGACTTTCAAAATGCACAAATATTTAAATGCTAGCCGATTGCATAATCACTGAACTGTGTCTCTCGTAAAAATGTTACCGCAGAACCACTTAAATGCGCTCATTTTTTTATTTTTGTGCGAGATACACTCTGTGGAGTACATTAAAGCTGTATAATATATATCTAATTACCTATACCGATATATTCGTTGGTTTTCTAAAATTTTTAAAAATTTTTTTAATGTTTTTAAATTTTTCAAAAATTGTCAATTTGCAAAAACAAAAAAATGACTGAAATCACTCTGATAAAATTCGTACGTATTCCTTAGCTGATTCTAAGAACTTATTCCTCTTGAAAATTGTTTCCAAAAGTGCGTGTTTTCTGAATAAAAAACTTGTAAAAGTCTTCGTAAAAAATGTTCAATTATATAATATGCGCCAGTTTGACCACACCGAGGTTCAAAATCAACCCCCAAATCACGTATCTTTTAGGTTTGGACATTTATTCCATTGGTTAGAGGAGTTTCAGATACATTGCAAATGAAAACGTTCTTGAAATCTCGAACTAAAAAACAAAAAATTGTGGAAAAACCATGCTCTTTTCCTTTAAGCCGTTTTTTCTCATTGTTAATAACAATTTTCGAAAATTTAAATTACACCATTAGAAAGGACATAAGTTAAACTTTAAAAATATGCCCCACCCGAATTTTTTAAATTGCAAATTACATTAGTTACAAGCCATCAAAGGGAGTGACTGTAATAAGCACTTATCTGCAAAGTTCCCGCAGAACCGCTTAACACGAGTAATTTGTTTAGCTTGCGTGTCGAGAAAGAAACTATTTACAAATGTAATACTACGGTTGTATTCGTATTAGATACCTAATCAAATGAGCCAATACTTAGATCTATTCTCTGACATTTCGATCTTACGTATTACTCCAAACATTGAAATCGCTTTTTCTCGAAAACACGAAAAAGTCACTTAAGTGGTTCTTCCTGTAAGCCACAGATATATATATATAAACTCTATGTGTGTGTGTGTGTGTATAAGTATACTCGTAAAGTGTACCTATATATATATGTATAGAGGTAGAGGAGACACAGAAACACACAGTACACCTACACACGCATACATACATATGCAGAGGGAAAGCCCTGAACGCTGTACTGTATACAGCGCCTACAAGGGCCCAGAAGGGCCTAAGAGTGGGGAGTATAGAGAGGACATGCAGTATAGAGAAGCTAGGTCTTGCTCTAAGTCCACTGCATAGAAACTATCGGTAGTGGGAATCGCTGCACTCCCCTCGCTCTCTCTCCTTTTCCCCTCTTTTGCTTTCCACGCTTTCCCTATGCTATATACCTATACATACAATTTTTTTTGACGGAAAACATGTGGTCGAGGGAACGCTTTTTCGTTACTTTTTAGTTACCCCTCAGGCGAGCCATAAGAAGTTATCACTTCAAAAATGCCGAGGAACATAGGAAATATAGAATATGAAAATCTAACATGGGGAGGCATATGGAGGAAAAAGAAAAAATCGACTATTCGGGTTTTTATTACTATTTTTTTTTAACGGGCACAACTTTTGATCAGGGCATCGAATCTGGACATTATTTGAAGATATAACTACTTATGGCTCGCCTGAGGGGTAACTAAAAAGTAACGAAAAAGCGTTCCCTCGACCACATGTTTTCCGTCAAAAAAAATTGTATGTATAGGTATATAGCATAGGGAAAGCGTGGAAAGCAAAAGAGGGGAAAAGGAGAGAGAGCGAGGGGAGTGCAGCGATTCCCACTACCGATAGTTTCTATGCAGTGGACTTAGAGCAAGACCTAGCTTCTCTATACTGCATGTCCTCTCTATACTCCCCACTCTTAGGCCCTTCTGGGCCCTTGTAGGCGCTGTATACAGTACAGCGTTCAGGGCTTTCCCTCTGCATATGTATGTATGCGTGTGTAGGTGTACTGTGTGTTTCTGTGTCTCCTCTACCTCTATACATATATATATAGGTATACTTTACGAGTATACTTATACACACACACACACACATAGTTTATATATATATATCTGTGGCTTACAGGAAGAACCACTTAAGTGACTTTTTCGTGTTTTCGAGAAAAAGCGATTTCAATGTTTGGAGTAATACGTAAGATCGAAATGTCAGAGAATAGATCTAAGTATTGGCTCATTTGATTAGGTATCTAATACGAATACAACCGTAGTATTACATTTGTAAATAGTTTCTTTCTCGACACGCAAGCTAAACAAATTACTCGTGTTAAGCGGTTCTGCGGGAACTTTGCAGATAAGTGCTTATTACGGTCACTCTCTTTGATGGCTTGTAACTAATGTAATTTGCAATTTAAAAAATTCGGGTGGGGCATATTTTTAAAGTTTAACTTATGTCCTTTCTAATGGTGTAATTTAAATTTTCGAAAATTGTTATTAACAATGAGAAAAAACGGCTTAAAGGAAAAGAGCATGGTTTTTCCATTCATTTGCAATGTATCTGAAACTCCTCTAACCAATGGAATAAATGTCCAAACCTAAAAGATACGTGATTTGGGGGTTGATTTTGAACCTCGGTGTGGTCAAACTGGCGCATATTATATAATTGAACATTTTTTACGAAGACTTTTACAAATTTTTTATTCAGAAAACACGCACTTTTGGAAACAATTTTCAAGAGGAATAAGTTCTTAGAATCAGCTAAGGAATACGTACGAATTTTATCAGAGTGATTTCAGTCATTTTTTTGTTTTTGCAAATTGACAATTTTTGAAAAATTTAAAAACATTAAAAAAATTTTTAAAAATTTTAGAAAACCAACGAATATATCGGTATAGGTAATTAGATATATATTATACAGCTTTAATGTACTCCACACAGTGTATCTCGCACAAAAATAAAAAAAATGAGCGCACTTAAGTGGTTCTGCGGTAACATTTTTACGAGAGACACAGTTAAGTGATTATGCAATCGGCTAGCATTTAAATATTTGTGCATTTTGAAAGTCCTATTATTGTACAATGAAAAAGGGTACTAAGAGCACCTCGAATTCGACATAAAAAAAATTTTCACAAAATGTCACGTAAGTGGTTCTTCCTGCAAGCCACAGATATATATAGTCCTACACCACGACAATGAAGATAGACGACGGCGTGCAACTAACGTTTGATGCATGACTAAAGAATGTAGACAATATAGAAGCTGCAAGATGTTTGCCGATTTTCTTTCTATTAGTGTGCTTGCATACCCACAGCACTTCTGATTCCAATTTTCTATTAACTCTACTTCGATATATTGTAATTTCTATTACGAGCGAGGCAACACTTGCTAGTTTCTATTAAAATCAATTTGAAGTTATCACTTCTGTCGCGCGTCCCGTGTTTTACGGAAAACATGTGGTCGAGGGAACGCTTTTTCGTTACTTTTTAGTTACCCCTCAGGCGAGCCATAAGAAGTTATCACTTCAAAAATAGGTCTGGTAAGTGTGCCCTACCCAAAATTTTTCGGTAGTCCAGGCCCCCAGAAGTTTCCAGTATCCTGTGGAATGACTCATATACATATAATTAATTGCGAGCTTTCATTATTATTTAACTATTTGGCAAGACTATTGCGAGTGTAAAAATTGTAAAGAAATTTGGTAAGTTCGCGTAGGTAAAGACTTTAAAAATCAGATTGCACATATCTGAAAGAGATGTATATTTCTAATTATCAGAATGTATATAGGTAGAGGTTATAGCCATCAGTGCGTAAAGTCCCCCCCCCCCCCCACACACACACACATACACACAAAATCGTATAAATATATAGCTTAGTGCAGACGTGCGAAGAGAGGAGAGATGAGTTGGAAGCCCGGCAGCTTGGACGCCCAGCTGGTAACAGCTATTCGCTTCCCCTACAACGCCTCGCGAAGCTAAATTGCTTTTGGCCGCTGCCGCCGCCGTCGCCGCGCCCACCACGTGGCATCCACGCGGCCTCGCCCTCCTAGCTCTATGTATCCGGCCGTCCTAGAGCACTGCAATGTATTATGTGCCTTGGTTCCTGGGGGTAGTAGCTTTGGCGCTCGAGGTGCTTCACCCCGGCGCGATTCCCACTTGTTTGCAGCGGCGACGACGACGGCGATGTCGTGTACATTGTACAATGTACTGTACATCTATAGCTAAAGAGCGCATAGAGGGAAGAAGAAGAAGAAGAGCAAAGCTCGTCGAGCACGTATACGTGCGTGTACGAGAGAGGGGGGGGATTCCCTTCATCCTTGAGGTGGGGTGCGCCACTGCCACGCTCTCTCTCTTCTCTCTCTCTCTCTCTCTCTCTCTCTCTCTCTCTCTCTCTCTCTCTCTCTCTCTGCGTTAGGATCAATACCCGGAGCGCAACATCCACGAAGCCGAGTCCAAGCCTCCTAGGCCGGCTAAAGGGAGGGAGAGAGCGGAGGAGCCGGCGGCAGCAGCCCTGGTTCCGATATCATGCTTGCTTGCCTGCCTGCCTGCCTGCCTGCCTGCCTGCCTGCCTGCCTGCCTGCCTGCTTGCCGCCGCCTGCCTACCACCAACAGATCGATGGATGGACCGACGTACTCCCCCCCGAGTTGGCGTGGGCTTCTGCGTAAAGGCGGCGGCGGTGGTAGCCCACGAGTCATTGCACCTAATGCCGGAGGGGTGGATCCCGGCGGCGGCGGCCAGAGCATGGGATGCTGTGTACTGCAGCCTATAGCTCGGAATATGTTTTAACGCGAAAAGAGGAGTCTCTATGCCGACACGGAGACAGACTCGCAGACAGAGCGCGAAAGGGAGGGTTTGGTTGGAACTTGGAAGAGAGCGCTCCCGTTCGCCACGGCTCAATTCCTGCGATTTCGCGGTAGTCGGTACACGCACTCTGCATACCGAACCTATGCAGTATGCAGGTATTTATACGATCGATATAAGAGTTCGCCAGTGACGAGCAGTCGCCTTCTGTGCTAGGCCAGAAAAGGAATAAACGTAGCTTTCACAAAATGCGCGTCCCCCTGCAGTTCTGGTTGTCGCCGTGTATTCGTCTCGTAAATATCGAACGCACGCGCAGCTGGCTTGACTGGTCGTGGTCGTCGCGGCCCCTGCAGATACGTGCCCGACCAGGAAATTTTTGTCGAGACGAGAGGGAAGGACTACACTGTAAGTAGTAGCAGAATAGCGAAGCTTCGAAAGTGCAGCGCACAGCTGATGCAGATCGAATCGCGGGAAAGCCAAAGAAGCGTGCATCCGCTGTATAGGGAGAAGCAGCAGAAGCAGCAGAAGCAGCAGAAGCAGCAGAAGCAGTAGCAGCAGCAGCAGCAGCGTCGAGCGACGAGTCAATGACTCGCTCGGGGGCGAGCGGTGTCGCCAGGGTCACAGTCCGCGCGTCCCGCGAGTTGTGCACTGATAATCAGACAGGGGCGCGCAAACAAGCCTCTCTCAGTGTAGTCTGCTCCTAGCGCCGCGGCCGTACAGAAACTCGAGAGACGAAGAAATGGCGGGGGCTGCGCTCAGCTGCGCTCCCCGCGCGGCCAGCACGGCTCACAGAGAGCGAGAGTAGCGGAGGTGGTAGCGCCGAGCGCCATGTTGCGCGGAAGACTGGTCCAGGAGCACACGAGAGGAGCTCTCCACCAAACTCTCCCTTATACTTTCAATATACGGCACACGCATTTTTCCTTAGCGCCGCTCCTCTGCATCTCATATACCTCATTACAACAATTTTGCTTTACTTTTCCCGCGCGCATTCTATAGCTTCTATGCAGTACTCATTTTTGAAGTGATAACTTCTTATGGCTCGCCTGAGGGGTAACTAAAAAGTAACGAAAAAGCGTTCCCTCGACCACATGTTTTCCGTCAAAAAAAATTGTATGTATAGGTATATAGCATAGGGAAAGCGTGGAAAGCAAAAGAGGGGAAAAGGAGAGAGAGCGAGGGGAGTGCAGCGATCCCCACTACCGATAGTTTCTATGCAGTGGACTTAGAGCAAGACCTAGCTTCTCTATACTGTATGTCCTCTCTATACTCCCCACTCTTAGGCCCTTCTGGGCCCTTGTAGGCGCTGTATACAGTACAGCGTTCAAGGCTTTCCCTCTGCATATGTATGTATGCGTGTGTAGGTGTACTGTGTGTTTCTGTGTCTCCTCTACCTCTATACATATATAGGTATACTTTACGAGTATACTTATACACACACACACACATAGAGTTTATATATATATATATATATCTGTGGCTTACAGGAAGAACCACTTAAGTGACTTTTTCGTGTTTTCGAGAAAAAGCGATTTCAATGTTTGGAGTAATACGTAAGATCGAAATGTCAGAGAATAGATCTAAGTATTGGCTCATTTGATTAGGTATCTAATACGAATACAACCGTAGTATTACATTTGTAAATAGTTTCTTTCTCGACACGCAAGCTAAACAAATTACTCGTGTTAAGCGGTTCTGCGGGAACCTCGGCGGGAACTTTGCAGATAAGTGCTTATTACGGTCACTCTCTTTGATGGCTTGTAACTAATGTAATTTGCAATTTAAAAAATTCGGGTGGGGCATATTTTTAAAGTTTAACTTATGTCCTTTCTAATGGTGTAATTTAAATTTTCGAATATTGTTATTAACAATGAGAAAAAACGGCTTAAAGGAAAAGAGCATGGTTTTTCCACAATTTTTTGTTTTTTAGTTCGAGATTTCAAGAACGTTTTCATTTGCAATGTATCTGAAACTCCTCTAACCAATGGAATAAATGTCCAAACCTAAAAGATACGTGATTTGGGGGTTGATTTTGAACCTCGGTGTGGTCAAACTGGCGCATATTATATAATTGAACATTTTTTACGAAGACTTTTACAAATTTTTTATTCAGAAAACACGCACTTTTGGAAACAATTTTCAAGAGGAATAAGTTCTTAGAATCAGCTAAGGAATACGTACGAATTTTATCAGAGTGAGTTCAGTAATTTTTTTGTTTTTGCAAATTCACAATTTTTGAAAAATTTAAAAACATTAAAAAAATTTTTAAAAATTTTAGAAAACCGACGAATATATCGGTATAGGTAATTAAATATATATTATACAGCTTTAATGTACTCCACACGGTGTATCTCGCACAAAAATAAAAAAATGAGCGCACTTAAGTGGTTCTGCGGTAACATTTTTACGAGAGACACAGTTAAGTGATTATGCAATCGGCTAGCATTAAAATATTTGTGCATTTTGGAAGTCCTACTATTGTACAATGAAAAAGGGTACTAAGAGCACCTCGAATTCGACATAAAAAAAAACGTGTGCGTCACGGGACGCGCGACAGAAGTGATAACTTCAAATTGATTTTAATAGAAACTAGCAAGTGTTGCCTCGCTCGTAATAGAAATTACAATATATCGAAGTAGAGTTAATAGAAAATTGGAATCAGAAGTGCTGTGGGTATGCAAGCACACTAATAGAAAGAAAATCGGCAAACATCTTGCAGCTTCTATATTGTCTACATTATTTAGTCATGCATCAAACGTTAGTTGCACGCCGTCATCTATCTTCATTGTCGTGGTGTAGGACTATATATATCTGTGGCTTGCAGGAAGAACCACTTACGTGACATTTTGTGAAAATTTTTTTTATGTCGAATTCGAGGTGCTCTTAGTACCCTTTTTCATTGTACAATAATAGGACTTTCAAAATGCACAAATATTTAAATGCTAGCCGATTGCATAATCACTGAACTGTGTCTCTCGTAAAAATGTTACCGCAGAACCACTTAAATGCGCTCATTTTTTTATTTTTGTGCGAGATACACTCTGTGGAGTACATTAAAGCTGTATAATATATATCTAATTACCTATACCGATATATTCGTTGGTTTTCTAAAATTTTTAAAAATTTTTTTAATGTTTTTAAATTTTTCAAAAATTGTCAATTTGCAAAAACAAAAAAATGACTGAAATCACTCTGATAAAATTCGTACGTATTCCTTAGCTGATTCTAAGAACTTATTCCTCTTGAAAATTGTTTCCAAAAGTGCGTGTTTTCTGAATAAAAAATTTGTAAAAGTCTTCGTAAAAAATTTTCAATTATATAATATGCGCCAGTTTGATCACACCGAGGTTCAAAATCAACCCCCAAATCACGTATCTTTTAGGTTTGGACATTTATTCCATTGGTTAGAGGAGTTTCAGATACATTGCAAATGAAAACGTTCTTGAAATCTCGAACTAAAAAACAAAAAATTGTGGAAAAACCATGCTCTTTTCCTTTAAGCCGTTTTTTCTCATTGTTAATAACAATTTTCGAAAATTTAAATTACACCATTAGAAAGGACATGAGTTAAACTTTAAAAATATGCCCCACCCGAATTTTTTAAATTGCAAATTACATTAGTTACAAGCCATCAAAGAGAGTGACCGTAATAAGCACTTATCTGCAAAGTTCCCGCAGAACCGCTTAACACGAGTAATTTGTTTAGCTTGCGTGTCGAGAAAGAAACTATTTACAAATGTAATACTACGGTTGTATTCGTATTAGATACCTAATCAAATGAGCCAATACTTAGATCTATTCTCTGACATTTCGATCTTACGTATTACTCCAAACATTGAAATCGCTTTTTCTCGAAAACACGAAAAAGTCACTTAAGTGGTTCTTCCTGTAAGCCACAGATATATATATAAACTCTATGTGTGTGTGTGTGTGTGTGTATAAGTATACTCGTAAAGTATACCTATATATTAGGGTGACACGTTTTCTAATCTATCACTGAAATGGTGTACGGCAAAGCCCTAAGCTATTCTTTAGGAACATCCAAGCCCAACGCACTTTTTCTTTTTCTGATTACTCAATTTTTCCCCGTGTTCCATCGACTAAAAAGATTTCTTAAATCTCGTGACCTGGTAAAGCGATGTGACGGAAAAAATTAACGAGCAGCCAAGTTGAACAATATACAGCATTTCCACAGATTATTTCGGTATTGTTACATTTATGGTAGGGTCAGCTCTCTCTCTCTCTCGAAGAGAGGCACCGCGAAGGGTGAGCCTCGGCGTTTCCTTCGAAAATACTACTCCACCATGTGTCTCGACACTAGGACGGACGACGGTAGGCAACCATGTGTTGAGTCCCTGCGCGGTGGGACGTTAGGGCCAGTTAACTTTGTACCGAAAAAAATTTTACTACTTTCACCCACTTTTCCGGACTATACTTGTTCACTGTAAGTCGATGTTTTACACTGTTCTTAATAAATTTTGTACAAAATTTTTCTTGATATGGCTTTTTAATGAGTGTCGAAAGGTTATGGCAAAATTTCAGAGCTCTAGAAGCAGTGCAAGGGGCCTTAAACGGCGTTCAAAAACTCAACTTTTTCGTCAAAATTGCACCTGTTAACTCCTTTAATTATTGATATTTTTTCATCAAACTTTTTGCTAATCTATTGTCCTTGACTTAAGGAAGAGATGTATGCAAAAAAATTCGGAAAAACTTGCATAGTTTCGAAGTTATGGTGAGATAAAAGTTCGACCCACATTTTGCGTGTAATTTTAAATAGGAAATCTAAAGTGCAATGAAACATGAGAAAAAACTGAGTTATCAGAAAAAGGAAAAGTGCGTTGGGCTTGGATGTTCCTAAAGAATAGCTTAGGGCTTTGCCGTACACCATTTCAGTGATAGCTTAGAAAACGTGTCACGCTACTATATATATATGTATAGAGGTAGAGGAGACACAGAAACACACAGTACACCTACACACGCATACATACATATGCAGAGGGAATGCCCTGAACGCTGTACTGTATACAGCGCCTACAAGGGCCCAGAAGGGCCTAAGAGTGGGGAGTATAGAGAGGACATGCAGTATAGAGAAGCTAGGTCTTGCTCTAAGTCCACTGCATAGAAACTATCGGTAGTGGGGATCGCTGCACTCCCCTCGCTCTCTCTCCTTTTCCCCTCTTTTGCTTTCCACGCTTTCCCTATGCTATATACCTATATATACAATTTTTTTTGACGGAAAACATGTGGTCGAGGGAACGCTTTTTCGTTACTTTTTAGTTACCCCTCAGGCGAGCCATAAGAAGTTATCACTTCAAAAATTTTCACAAACTGTCACGTAAGTGGTTCTTCCTGCAAGCCACAGATATATATAGTCCTACACCACGACAATGAAGATAGACGACGGCGTGCAACTAACGTTTGATGCATGACTAAAGAATGTAGACAATATAGAAGCTGCAAGATGTTTGCCGATTTTCTTTCTATTAGTGTGCTTGCATACCCACAGCACCTCTGATCCCAATTTTCCATTAACTCTACTTCGATATATTGTAATTTCTATTACGAGCGAGGCAACACTTGCTAGTTTCTATTATTTTTTCCTCGCACGCTACATGATACACGCATCGATCCATTCCCCATGGCGCGTATTCCGTCTCCACTTCTCAGTACTCAATAGAAACATTTTGCCCCCGACGAGAAAAGCCAACTTATATAGTTGAATGCACATATTGCACATTCATCTGAAAGTTTAAAGTTTTTAGCTAAGTTAGCACTAAATCAAAACCTCAACATCAACGAATTAGACCATCAACCATATTGACCATATCCATCAACAACTTTTCTGCAGACTACCTTGCTCTCATAAATTCACAACAATTATATCTGTGACTTGCAGGAAGAATCACTTAAGTGACATTTTACGAAAAATTTTTTTATGTCGAATTTGAGGTGTTTTTAGTACCCTTTTTCATTGTACAACAGTAGGATTTCCGAAATGCTCAAATATTTTAAATGCCAGCCGATTGCATAATCACTTAACTGCGTCTCTCGTAAAAATGTTACCGCAAAACCACTTAAGTGCGCTCGTTTTTTTTATTTTTGTGCGAGATACACCATGTGGAGTACATTAAAGCTATATAATATGTATCTAATTACCTATACCGATATATTCGTCGGTTTTATTAAATTTAAAAATTTTTTTTATTTTTTTTTTAAATTTTTCAAAAATTGTCAATTTACAAAAACAAAAAAATTGCTGGGATAGCTCTGATAAAATTCGTACGTTTTCCTTAGCTGATTCTAAGAATTTATTACTCTTGAAAATTTCAATTACAACATTGGAAAAGGCATGAGTTAAGCTTTAAAAATATGCCCCGCCCGAATTTTTTTAATCTCTAATTGCATTAGTTAGTGACCCTCGAAGAAAGTGACCGCATAACCACTTCGAGAAAGAAACTATTTACAAATGTAATAGTACGGTTGTATTCCTATCAGATACCTAATCAAATAAACCAATACTTAGATCTTTTCTCCGACATTTCGATCTTACGTATTACTCCAAACATTGAAATTGCTTTTTCTCGAAAACACGAAAATGTCACTTAAGTGGTTCTTCCTGTAAGCGACAGATATAATCTATAACTTTGTTCTTGCAACTTAACTTTAATATACATGAATCAAAATAATAAATGAATAATTTTTTACCAGTACTTTTTTCGTTTTACTCGCAACTATTGACACTAGTTATGTTTTTATAGCGATGCTCGATTTGATTCATGTACCTACACTGTAAATAAACTTGAGTGAAAAACAGCTGCTTCACAATGAATATTTACTATTGTATAAAACTCTTTCACTGCGAAATAGTGAATAGTATACGCTAACGCAATCTAGCAGTAAATTAGCTATTTAAATAACTAATTTTTAATTTTTCAATAAGCGAGTAAACGCTGCTTCCACAGTGAATATTCACTTTTATAAATATTAGTACCCTGCGCAATCTTGTAGAATTCCACTAATTAAATAACTAATTTAAAACTTTTACTATTTACTTACAAAATTAAAAAATTAAAAATTATCAAAAATTAAAATTTTTTTCAACGATTTCAAATTTTCTCAAAAATTTATAATTTTTCCAACAATTCAAGAATTTTGTAAACTTGTGAACTTTTCGAAATTGTGCGTTCGAATTTTGGACCTTCTGCCCAAAAATATTTTTAAAACATTCTATGGTGGTTCATGAGTATGAGAATTTTTTCGAATTTTTTTCATCGCTTACTTCGAAGCTACAAACGCTCAATATACTGACCATTGAAAGAGCTCATTTAATTGACTTAAAGATTAAATTATAACATCAACTCCCTGTAGGTATATTATTTCAATTTTCAAATCAAGACTTTTACATACATTATATTATACTTAGAAACCACGAATGAAATTAGGTTATGTGTGTCAGCTGAGATTATGCCTAATACCTACATGCGGTGCATAAACACACATATTGCAAAGGTACGGTGCGCGAAAAGTTTTTAAAATATTGAATGGGATGGTTCAGAAAATGGTCCATTTCCAAAAAGGGGGCACACCTCCAAAAAATATTGTTTCCTGTTCTTTATACCCTGAAAAGTAGAAATTTGAGCAAAAAGTAAACTTGCACAAAGCACAGTAACCGGCAGCAATCGCCTACAATTAAAACTCTGATAAAAATCGATTTATCTTCAAGCCCAGAATATAAAAGAGCTTGGATTTAGAAAAGAATCTTGGAATAGAATCTTGGAATAGAAAAGAATTTTGTCACTCGTCTTACTAAATATTTGTAGAAAATTTTGCCTGCATATGTCGAATTCTCCTAAAAATTTACACTTTTCGGGGGTCCAGAAATCGAAATTTTTTTTTAATGTTAGAGCTTTCGGATCGGTCGTATTTTCTTCTGTAAGCCGAAAGATAGTCAAAAGTGCCGAGGAACTTGTAATAGGAAACATAGAACATGAAAATTTAACACGGGAAGGTATAGGGTGAAAAAAGAGAAAATCGGCTGTTCGGATTTTTATTCTTTTTTTTTTAACGGATGTAACTATTGATCAGAGTATCGAATCTCGGCATATTTTATTTACATTAAAGCTCTTTTGTACTACTTTATTTTAGTGTCATTCGAAATTTTATTTGTGCCTCGGGAACATCCGTAGTTATTACTATTCCAGTATTTTGACGTATTTATTGTTTGTAAAAAAAGAGAAAAACGTAAAATTGGCAAGTCAGACTAGCCAATACGCTAATAGTTACCGAGTTCTGTTCGCGAATTATAGAATTAAGAACTCGCGATGAACTGGGAGCAAACTCGTCTAAAATCGACAGCACAGATGAATGTATATCATGTACATGCATTTGCGTATGCGCGCGGAACTACGCCTCGTTCTGCTGGCTCGCGACATGCTCGCGATGCCCAACCTAACCTCCAAATCTGATAATTTTTTTTAATTTTTACATCAGCCTTCTTAAATCCTTACATAAATCTGTAAACAAAGAGGTGAAAAGTGAATCCTCAAAATCGCCGAGAGTCAGGCTTGAACCCAAGACATCTGGATTACTAGCCTGACACTCTACTGATTTAGTCATCGTCTAATACATCGGATCGCCTGATAAATCTGATAAATTTAGTCTATGAGCCAGGTACGGTCCCGTAGCGAATCAGAGTGCCAGACCTGGAAGCAACGTATTTTTATGTATTTGGACCTCCTGATTCCAAAAATGTTGGTCACGAAGTCTGAAAGTGGTCAGGTTAATTGTTATTAACAAATTAAATGTTTAATTGTCTATGAAAATTTTATTATTATAGATAATATAATTTTGAAAACTTTAAAAAATGCTATTTTGTATACCGAACGGAATCCATTTTGAATTTTTAAGAAAAATTCATTTTTGCTGAAGTAACAACAAATTTAGTGCAAATAACTTATGTTTTCTGTAGTTTCGCTCACGAAATACATTGAATCTCTGCTTCTACCGAATGGATCGAGACACACGTCGGCTTGTTTTAAAACTTAAGCTTTATTTTATAATATAGACAGGTCCCTTTTATTAATTTATTTACTTAACAATAAATAACAGGTTAGAAACCCGACAATATTTCACGAAAAAGCTGATTTTATTTGTTTATAAGGATTTTTTTATGATACAATTTCAATTAGAGTTCGAAAAAGTTATCGAATAATGCTCCTTAAACAATAATAACTATTTAATACTTTAGTTCTTATAGTTTTTTTTTTAAATAAAACCCATGGAAACGCAATTATCTCAAGGGTAATATTCACGCGCTCAGTCGACAGCTCTGAACAGTAAATGCCTGTACCCTTTTTTTTTTGTTTTTAAGAATAATTTGTGTATAGTAGACAAAAATTACAAATATTATTCTTTAATTAACATCTGTAATAATCCAAATACTGTAATACCAAATCCAGCTTGCAAACAAACGACAGTCAACGACTGCAGCGCGTAGCTCGAAAATTTAAATATAACAAAACATTTTTTTTGTATTTGGATTCAAATCTAAAATTCTCCAATTTATGTACAAAAAGAATTTCGTATCGAGAAATTTTCATAACGCAAAATTTTGATGATTTTATGGAGGAACATATTTTAAGGTGGAGTTTTACCAAATTTTTCAACTTTTTTGTTTAGTACTAATATTTTTCACATTTTGTACTCTTATTTAGTACGAAAAATAAGGACGATTTATACATTTTGAGCAATTTTAACGGTTTATTAACATAAAATTGCTGATTCATTGTTAAAAATTACGCTTTCTTTGGAAAGTCTCTTGAGCACTTGGTTTCAATTTAGACTAACCAAAAAATTTATAAGTACTTATGAAACCAAGGTAAATAAAGTTACGAACTCCAATTTACAAATAAAATTTGTCGCAACGATTAAAAAATAAAAATCGATATTTTGAAAAATTTTACCGATTAATAGGATAAAAATCAACTTTTCATTTTTCAGAGACTGTTCAAGATTTTGTATTCTAAATCGGAGTTCGTAACTTTATTCGGCTTCGTTTCATAAGTACTTATAAATTTTTTGGTTGGTCTAAATTGAAACCTAGTGCGCAAGAGACTTTTTAAAGAAAGCTTAATTTTTAAAAGTATAAATTTGCAATATTTGCAATATCTGCAATAAACCGTTAAAATTTCTCAAAATGTATAAATCGTGCTTATTTTTCGCACCAAATAAAAGTACAAAATTTGAAAAAATATTAGTACTAAACAAAAATGTGAAGAAATTTGGTAGAACTCCACCTTAAAGTTATAAACCTCAAATAGTTTAAATAGTGCCCAAAATGAGAGTTTGAAGGGTGTCGAAAATGAGAGATCAAGGGATGTCCAAAAGGAGCGTGAGAAGGAGGATAGGGGAAGTGAAAAGGAAGTGAGAAGAAGTGAGAAGGAGGTGAGGGGAAGTGAGAAAGAGAAGATGGGGAAGTAAGGGGGGGGGGAGCTCTTGAACCGGCGGTGGCAGCGGCGACATGTTTTATATGTCTCTCAAAAGAAGAAAGAGAAGAGACGCTTGCCAAGTACAAAGAAAACAACCGTTTATACAAAGTTAAAATTGTTAAAAAAAATGTAGTTAAAAGAGGAAAAAATTGTAAAAAAAGGTAAGTTAAAAGAGACTACGTATACTTGTTTTATTCGATAATCAATATCCCTGGTAGAAATCCAAATATCTAAAACGGCTTGTAAATTAGAAAATGACTACGAGAAACACTTGATTCCTAACTTGCGATGAAACGCTTTTTCTTCCATTATTTGAGCATTTCATGGAATACCCATAACTTCCAAATCATTACACTAATTTTACTGCGTATATTGTACGCTAAATACAGGGAGATGTACATATTTCAGTCAGTTTCGATACAATGTATGGAATAAACAAACGTTTAAAACTGTAAATACGTGGATTACTAAAATATTTATGACTTACTTAATTTTTCAATTTTTTGTTCGGTTCCATGTTAAATACTGTTTTCATAGCCATTTACTGGCCATTTTTTATAGGCTACGTTATTCAGTACAATCTATGTTTGCAAACTTGAAAATACCTCGTAATATGGTATAATAATATTTTCGCTCATTTTCATTCTAAAAAATGGCTTGGAAAGCGTTTCATCACAAGGCGAAAAATGGTCCCATTTTTTGCCTATTTCTAATAAAACAAGAGTTTTACTAGCTTTTAAATGATATGGATTTCTACCAGGGATAAATATATTTCTTTATTATGTTACTTTTCCAGCTAATCTGATTATTTGAACTGTTTAAGGGATTATAACAGGGTTAACGAAAGAAAACAAATTTTTTTTAGTAAACTGCAAAAATTTTATTATTTGTGCAATCATAATGGAACTTTTATTTTAAATTGTTCATTCAAACCCTTTAATTTAAGCTTTTGAACTCGTGGAAATGTTAATTTTTCATCTTTCAAATCTATTATTAATAGGATATGCTCTTTACTGAAGTTTTTTGTCGGCGTGCACGATTGTCAGCGTTTGTGTAGACGAAATCAAATATTTAATATCTCATTTGATCCCTCAAAACTTGACCTATAAACTAAGTGGAACACTTTTTCCCCTTTTTTAATTTCTTTAAATGATTAAAATGAATTTGAAAACAATGACATAGATTTGTTTCAAAAAATTGAAAAAAAATAATTTTATAAAACGAAGTGAAGCACTTCGTTTGTAGTGCAGGTTTTAAGGAGTTAAATGAGATATTATATATTTGATTTCGTCTACCCAAATACTTAGAATCGTGCAGCAAAGAAATTTGAGTAAAAACATGTCCTAATAATAATAGATTTGGAAGATAAAAATTAATATTTTTAAGAGTTCAATAGCTTAATGAAAGGTCTAAACGAACACTTAAAAAAAAAGAAGTTCTATTATAATTACATAATGGAATTTTTACAGCTTTCCAAAAATTTTTTTTTCGATCGTTAACCCTATCATAACCCAACTCAACTCCTTAAGGGAATAAAGTTTTTAGTTTTTGGCCCATAACTTGTTATTGGCATAAGGCGCAGATTTATTTTGGTAATTTTTATTATTTTTTATATATCCTGTCGAGTGTAAAAAAACTAGCCTAGTTAATGTACCTTCAAAATTATTCAGTTTACACTTTTGGCCCAAAATGAGTCTTCCATTCTGTGTAGATTCTTAGTAGATTTTCCCTTATACATTTTCCGCTTCTGCGAGCTGCGCCCCTGCCGAATCGAGTGTTTGATTATGGAAAGCTACGGTAGCTCTTACGCACAACCACGCCATCTGCAACATCGATCGGCTTTGCTGCCGGCTTCCCCATGCGCGGTGAAAGTGAGGAAGAGAGAGAGAGAGAGAGGGGGGGGGGGAAGAGTTGGACACGTTGTACTTGGACAGTGTTCGCCGAACAAAATATCCGATTTCTGAGGAGATCAACATGGATCGCCTTGTCTTTGTGCTTTATTGAAGTGATAACTTCTTATGGCTCGCCTGAGGGGTAACTAAAAAGTAACGAAAAAGCGTTCCCTCGACCACATGTTTTCCGTCAAAAAAAATTGTATATATAGGTATATAGCATAGGGAAAGCGTGGAAAGCAAAAGAGGGGAAAAGGAGAGAGAGCGAGTGGAGTGCAGCGATCCCCACTACCGATAGTTTCTATGCAGTGGACTTAGAGCAAGACCTAGCTTCTCTATACTGCATGTCCTCTCTATACTCCCCACTCTTAGGCCCTTCTGGGCCCTTGTAGGCGCTGTATACAGTACAGCGTTCAGGGCTTTCCCTCTGCATATGTATGTATGCGTGTGTAGGTGTACTGTGTGTTTCTGTGTCTCCTCTACCTCTATACATATATAGGTATACTTTACGAGTATACTTATACACACACACACATAGAGTTTATATATATATCTGTGGCTTACAGGAAGAACCACTTAAGTGACTTTTTCGTGTTTTCGAGAAAAAGCGATTTCAATGTTTGGAGTAATACGTAAGATCGAAATGTCAGAGAATAGATCTAAGTATTGGCTCATTTGATTAGGTATCTAATACGAATACAACCGTAGTATTACATTTGTAAATAGTTTCTTTCTCGACACGCAAGCTAAACAAATTACTCGTGTTAAGCGGTTCTGCGGGAACTTTGCAGATAAGTGCTTATTACGGTCACTCTCTTTGATGGCTTGTAACTAATGTAATTTGCAATTTAAAAAATTCGGGTGGGGCATATTTTTAAAGTTTAACTCATGTCCTTTCTAATGGTGTAATTTAAATTTTTGAAAATTGTTATTAACAATGAGAAAAAACGGCTTAAAGGAAAAGAGCATGGTTTTTCCACAATTTTTTGTTTTTTAGTTCGAGATTTCAAGAACGTTTTCATTTGCAATGTATCTGAAACTCCTCTAACCAATGGAATAAATGTCCAAACCTAAAAGATACGTGATTTGGGGGTTGATTTTGAACCTCGGTGTGATCAAACTGGCGCATATTATATAATTGAAAATTTTTTACGAAGACTTTTACAAATTTTTTATTCAGAAAACACGCACTTTTGGAAACAATTTTCAAGAGGAATAAGTTCTTAGAATCAGCTAAGGAATACGTACGAATTTTATCAGAGTGATTTCAGTCATTTTTTTGTTTTTGCAAATTGACAATTTTTGAAAAATTTAAAAACATTAAAAAAATTTTTTAAAATTTTAGAAAACCAACGAATATATCCGTATAGGTAATTAGATATATATTATACAGCTTTAATGCGTGTATCTCGCACAAAAATAAAAAAAATGAGCGCACTTAAGTGGTTCTGCGGTAACATTTTTACGAGAGACACAGTTAAGTGATTATGCAATCGGCTAGCATTTAAATATTTGTGCATTTTGAAAGTCCTATTATTGTACAATGAAAAAGGGTACTAAGAGCACCTCGAATTCGACATAAAAAAAATTTTCACAAAATGTCACGTAAGTGGTTCTTCCTGCAAGCCACAGATATATATAGTCCTACACCACGACAATGAAGATAGACGACGGCGTGCAACTAACGTTTGATGCATGACTAAATAATGTAGACAATATAGAAGCTGCAAGATGTTTGCCGATTTTCTTTCTATTAGTGTGCTTGCATACCCACAGCACTTCTGATTCCAATTTTCTATTAAGTCTACTTCGATATATTGTAATTTCTATTACGAGCTAGGCAACACTTGTTAGTTTCTATTAAAATCAATTTGAAGTTATCACTTCTGTCGCGCGTCCCGTGACGCACACGTTTTTTACTATAATTTTGTATCAAACGCTTGTGATATCTCTTTATAAATTGGAGGTTCGGAAATGTCTGTCGTTATTGAACTTGAAGTTGCCTACGAAAAGATTCATTCGGAAACTTTATTTTAGAATTCTACTTTTATTAGAAATAAATATTTTAGAATTCGACTCTTATTAGAAAATATTTTTTTAGAAATCTACTTTTGTTAGAAAAAAATATTATAGATATTCACTTTTTAGAAAATAAATTTTAGAAAATATGTATCCCAATCTAAATTCTCTAGCGGACCTCTATGTACTCAATTACTCAGTTATGTATATTATATGCCAATGAATAACATTCTAAGCAGAATTATAACTATGAATTATTTATCCACCAAATATGTATTCTATTGAAAAAATATATTATTATTATTAACGTTTTAGTGAGGTAATTTCTTGAATTAAAAGAGAATTTAGCCTAAACAAATGAGTATGATGAATTGAGTCCATGCGCCTATTGTAATAATAGATGCCAAAAGCGAATTTGATCGTTTTCAGTTATTTTGATTAAATAATCTAATATTTTAATGTCATTTTAAGTCAGCTAATTTCTTGAATTAAAAGAGAATGTAGCCTAAACAAATGTGTATGATGAATTGAGTCCATACGCCTATTATAATAATAGATGCCATATTTAATTATTTGTAGAAACAGGAATGGACTAGTAAAAAAAATTCAGAAATTCTGAGCTTTGACACATGTTTTTGTATTGTTTTAAGGTACTTTTTCACATATTTTGGGTTTCGATCCCAGCGAGCGAACCTTTTGAAAACTTGATTTTAAATATTAAATCATTCGTAGGATGTTTATAACCTATAGATATGACTTTAAAAGTATTTTTTTTTTAAATTGAGAAAATTTCAAGACATAAATGTTCTATGTCTCTATAGTGAAAAATGCTTCCCTGAGGAGCTATGAATTTTTGAAAATCAGCAAAAAATAAAAAAAAAAACAGTTTTTACCAACTTTGACCCCCTGTAACTCTAAGATAATCAATGCAAAAAATCTGAAAAAATTCAGAGTAATCAGAGGCAACCTCCAGAACAAATTCTCAGAGTTATAGCTATATCTATTTATCGGCCCGTCGATCTCACAGAGAATGACCCATATATATAATATATATATGATTTGCAGAAAAGTGGTATATCGCATGTCGCCGCCTCCCACACTACTGTATTTAAACTTTATCAAATTCGCAATCACACCAAAATGTTCTATTAAATTTGCTTTAAAAGTGAGGTTATGTATTTAAGTCACTTTATTAAGCGTGCATGAGCGGTTGCAGTAAATGTAGCCAAAATATCACTACCGTAATACGTCGCCAAGCAGGACGTTGCTAATTAAAATACTGCAGGGCTTTAGATATGCAACTAGGCTTTCGCAAAATATAGGAATTTGTTAAAAGAGGATATAATTTACAATTTTCTTTAGAAATATCTTATATATATCTATATTTCATATATATATATATATAAAAGATATTTCATATATATATATATATATATATATATATGATATTTCTAAAGAAAATTGTAAATTATATTCTCTTTTAACAAATTCCTATATTTTGCAAAAGCCTAGTTGCATATCTAAAGCTCTGCAGTATTTTAAGGGAGTACCGTCGATACTACGGAAGTCAAAACCGTGCGTGCCTACTGCCGCAAAACTCTCGTTTGAATCTCTCGGTGTACGCTGGACAATTTGGCAACGTTGCATTATATATAGGTATACACGTGTTTACATAAGTACAGTGGGCGCGAGGTCGGGAGCATTTCAGCTGTATGTCAAGTGTATTATAGAAAAATGAGTGAAAACCCGAAAAGATTTTTTTGGAAAGGAAAGAGAGTGAGTGAGAAGATATACAAGGACAGATGTCGACAAAAAACAGTCGGAAAAACTCTCATGAAACGTTATATTGATAATAGTAACGATCTTAACCTCAAAGCCTGTTTAAAAGCGGACGAAAATGTTGAATTTGTTCACGTAGAAGGTCGAAGAATTGTTCACATAGATACGTTAGCAAAACAGTTATACTGCAGTAATTGTAACTCTGTGCTTTCACTCAGTAATATTTTAAGCGAGAAACGCAGTGGCGTATCGTCTAAATTCAACATTCAATGTCACCAATGCAAGAAAGAAACTGGTGTTTTGACGGACAAACAACACGTAGTAAAAAATCAGAATGCACACTTTGATGGAAATACGAAAGGTGTTATGGGTAAGTAAAGTACACACTACACACATATGTATATCATAAAATTTTGAATTTAAGATTCCTAATAATCTGTTTCATTCTAGCTGCTCTGAATGGTGGATTAGGCATTGCGCATTTAAATAAGGTGTTATCTGGCTTCAACATTCCTGAAATGGGATGGCATATGTTCAAGACGCATCAAAAGGAAGTTGGATCAATCGTTGAGAGCATGGCTCGTGAAAGCTGCATCACAGCTACAATGGAAGAGAGACAGAAGACTATAGAAAATGCTGATAAAATAAAAACGTTATTGTAAGTGTTAGGGCCTTTACGCATAAAATTCAATCGCAATACGACAAACTATTTTAATAATGTTTCTATATAAATCATGCTTAATATTATTAATCAACTACAAAATTTTGATTTTTATTTTATGCACTGCGAACAATCAATTATAATCGTAGTATTTTTAATTATATTTTTTATATTGTATATATTCTTACTCATAATCAAATTATAAATAACACTCATTTTTTATACTGTATATCATAAGAAACTTTCTATATTGTAATTTTAAGATTAATTTTTTATAATGAACTTGAAAATCACGATGATGTTTAATTGTATATGTTAAGAGAATGAAAAATCATTCGCATAATGTAATTATGTACACATATTTTACAAATGCTGTACGCCAAAATATTATAAAATACTTTTAAGCATATTTAGAATAAAGCGATGCGATTATGCGATTAACAAGTAATGTACAGAAATGCATACTAAATAAAAGAAATTGGAATTACAATTATTTTTTTTATTGCTTTCCAGGCCCTCCCACTTACAGAACGGTTTCATTTTTCCTGATACGTCGAATGCTTTACAAAACAGTGTTAGCACTTCATTAGAGCATAAAATACGAGTAGCTGCATCTTTTGACATGGGTTGGTTCACCCGAGGAACGGGCAGAAGCTACGATAGTCTCTCAGGATCTGCATCTCTCATTGGATATTTTTCCAAAAAAGTTTTATCGTACGTTTGTATGAATAGAAAATGCAAGTTATGCGACCTTGGCCATTCTAAGACAGATCATGATTGTAGATGTAATTTTGAAGGTAGCGCAAAAACTATGGAGCCAGCTGCTGCTATAAAGCGGACGAAAAACAATCAAATTTTATTAGAATGTAATGTCGAAGTCGGAGTCGTTATAGCCGATAATGATAGTAGCTCTATCTGTGCTGCGCGAAATGCTAATGATTATGAAATTGTTAAACAGGCAGATAAGAACCACACTAGCAAAGGTGTGGTCAATCAATTATATAAAATAAAAGCTAGTCACAAGGAGCTCACTGGCACAACAATAAAATTTTTGCAAAATGCTTTAATTATTGTATTTCTCAGCATGTAGGTGATACTGAAAGTATGGCAAATGCTATAAAAAACATACCATATCACTGTTATAATAACCACAGCAATTGTGGAACATGGTGTGGTTATTTGCAAGATCCAGATAATTACAAACATTCGGTAATTGGTGATGGGTTTAAAAGCGAAAAATTGTTTGATGCTCTAAAAAATTTATTTAATACGTTAGCAACAAATACGCATAAATTTTCTGCAGGCGTTTCTAGTAATTCAAATGGAAGCTTAAATGTTATTATTGTAAGTAAAGCTCCGAAATCCCGTGTATACGGAATGTCAACGTCCAGCGATATTCGAGTAGGCTGCGCAATTAATAAAAAAAACGAAGGAGAAGCTTACATCACCAATTTAGCATCTAAGCTAAATGTATCGCCTGGAAAATATACAGGAACATATTGTAGTAAAGTTGACGAACGGAGTAAAAAAAGATTTTTGAAATCTACAACTCCTGCATTTAAAAAACGTCGTTTATTTCTTAAAAAGCGAAAGACTGAGCTTCGACATAAAAAAGAATTGTCTGAAGGAGTAACATACAAACCTGACGTAGATCTGTTGATAACTTCGTATGAAAAACTCCCAATTGCAAATATTGATCCAAATTTGGAACCAATTATAGTTTTTTTTGATTTAGAAATGGGAGGATTTAGTAAAAGCGATGATTTACTACAGATAGCTGCAAAGTATGGAAATTTTGAATTTTCGATTTATATTCACCCAACACAAATTATAAAAGAAGATGCAAGCAACGTAAACGGATTAGTATTTATTGATAATCAATTGCTATTTCATGGAGATATTATGACTACTGTATCTGAGTCTGAAGCAATGCTTGCGTTTTATGAATTCTTGTTTTTATTGAAAAGAAAGTGTATATTGACAGCACATAATTGTATATTTGATAGTAGTAGGCTGATGTTAGCAATACAGAAAGTGAGTATGTTAGATCATTTTAAATCTGTTGCTCATGGATTTGCTGATACCTTGCCTATTATTAAAAAAAAACTGGAAATAAAGGAAAGGGACAAAATAAATTGGAAACACTTGCCACAAACTTTCAATTAAATATTGATCAAGCACATAATGCTATTTTTGATGTAATGCTGTTAGAGCAGGTCATACTAAAATTAGATATACCTAATAACACAATAATTAAATCAGTGTTGACATGGAATGCTATTGAAGAAAAAAAGATCCTTAAAGAGAAATTGTCGACCGCTTTAAAAAAGCTTAAAAAATTAAATGAGTGTACTTCTAGTGTAATAAGAAAAAAAATTGTGATGGCCAATATCTCTTATGAAGAGATTGTAAGTGCTTATAACAATAGTAAATTTATAGGGTTAAGTAATCTATTTGGAAAAGATTTATGCGGCAATGTTAGAGTAACTCTTAATAAAAAAGTAATACAAAAAATTTGCAATTACTTAGACCAATTAGTAAATAAGGCTACCAAAAATTAGTTAAGTTCAAGAAATCGTTAACTTATAACATTGTTAAAAATAGAAATTATTAATTATATGGTTGTAGTTACTATTACTTTTCTTATTAACTGTGATCGAAAACCAATGCATGTGTTCATGTAAACTACGAGAAAAAATAAATATTATAATTTTATCCTACTGTTTTCTCATTATTTTGTATTTCCACAGTTTTAACATTTGACAAATACACCAAATCTTTAATTATTACTATTTAAATTATAATAATTATTATTCTGTATGCAAATTAAAATAAAAACATAAATATTAGACTCTACTGAATTTTAATGGCGCGCGCTCAGTAGCTTTGAGCGCTGAGTTGCAGCGTTGCCACGTCGGGTTAACAGCTGATCGTGTTCTGCTAAATAGCAAAGCATGTTTTATTAATTATTTACTACAATCGTCACAGGTATCGAACGAACGTTTTTTTAGACTCTATGCTTTGCTAAGATGTTCTTACTCTTTTACAAATTTTTTAATCAAAATCTACTTTTTTGTTGCTGCTTTATATAACTTTGAACTATCATTTCCCATAAGAGTCAATGTTAATTGTTTCGATTTTCATTCGGTCAAAACTCAGCTCATACGTACCCTAGCCTTCTAAAATTTTATGTACACCTTTTTTTAATGTTTATTAAGCTACCCATCAAGTTTCATCAAAATCCACTTTTTATTTCAAAGCCGACGGTACTCCCTTAATTAGCAACGTCCTGATGGCGACGTATTACGGTAGTGATATTTTGGCTACATTTACTGCAACCGTTAACGACTTAAATGACTTATAACTTTCTTAAAACATATATATACGACATCAAAAATATTTTTTTTGAATAGTTTAGAAAATTTGCAGAAAAAAATGTTATATATCTCTATAGTGAAAAATGCTTCCCTGAGGATCTACAAATTAATGAAAGTAGCCAGAAAAAGCAAAAAAACATGATTTCATCAACTTTGACCCTCTGTAACTCGAAGATACTTGATGCAAAAAATCTGAAAAAATTCAGGGATACTCATATGTCTCTTAGGAACATTTTAAAAATTTTTTTCGATAGGGTCAAAAAATCGACCGCTCGATTTGTCAGAGTGAGAAATGTTCCTAAGAGACATATGAGTATCCCTGAATTTTTTCAGATTTTTTGCATCAAGTATCTTCGAGTTACAGAGGGTCAAAGTTGATGAAATCATGTTTTTTTGCTTTTTCTGGCTACTTTCATTAATTTGTAGATCCTCAGGGAAGCATTTTTCACTATAGAGATATATAACATTTTTTTCTGCAAATTTTCTAAACTATTCAAAAAAAAATATTTTTGATGTCGTATATATATGTTTTAAGAAAGTTATAAGTCATTTAAGTCTTAAAATCAAGTTTTAAAAAAGTTCGATCATCCGGATCATAACCAAAAAATTCATGAAGATACCTTATTTCAATTCAAAAAAGTCTGCGAAAGACCCAGAATGTCAGAGGCCTTGGTTTCTCTGTAAAAAATCATTATATCCATTCATGTATGAAAAAAATTTGCCTTTTTTCAAATCCTCGTGTCTTCCGATCCAACCAACCGATTTCAAAGTTTAATAGCTAAAATTAAAGCTCTTTTCTTCAACCTTTTTTCTGATACATTTGAAGTCGAAGTTTCTCATGCGATATGCTATATACATGCTTTTCAAAATCAGTAAAAAAATTATCAACTTGAGAAGCATGTATAATGACATAATTACATAATGACATTGTTCATCGATTTTTAGCTTGGAAACGAAGCGAAATTAAGAAAAATCTCAAGAATACTTTTTGTCTTAGAATTTTTTTTGCTATTTAAATATATTTTTATCAGGTAGGAAATCCAAATTTTTGGTATTGACAAGTGATTTTTTTATTTTTAGCTTATCATAGTAGCTCCATCTTGTTCTAGGAGTTTCGCAGCAGTTTCGCGCTTTGTGCTGAAAGAAGGTATCTTCAGGAATTTTTTGGTAGTCGTAGTCCGGAGCGAACTTTCGTTTTTGCTACTATTAAGGCATAAATGTATTATAACATATTTGCAATATATATGAGGAAATCTACGGCCAGGTGTCAATTTTTGGGCGAAAAAGTGGAAGATTTGCAATTTTGAGGGCACACTAACCGGGCTAGGTTTTTTTTACTCGTTAGGGCATACAATACAAGAAAATTGACCGAAATACATCCGCGCCCTATGCCAATAAAAAGTTACGGGCCAAAAAACTGAAAAAAAATACGCTAATTTTTTTCGCGTATTTTCCATTCTCCTAAAAATTTAAGAGTAGGCCGTATGTTAAATCAAATTTCTAATCAACTAAAATAAAGTACTTGAAAAGACCTTTCATTTGGATATAAATTTGTCTAAATCGGATGCACTGATCAAAAGTTTCGCATTTTAGAAGTGGATGAACTTGGATTTAAGATTTACGAAAATGACCGCTCTTACCTTTTTTTTTCTTAAAATCCCTCTAACTTTTGATCCAAGCATCCGTTTGCAACGTTCAATACGTCAAATTAAAGGTCTGTTTTTGTACTTTTTAATTACTGGGCGGGTTTTTTCTTTTCGCTTATGATGAGCTATATATATGCTTTTCAAAATGATCGTTCTTTGAAAGCATATATATAGCACACTACGAAGAAAAAAAATGTTTAGACTCAATAACATAAAAGTAGAAGAAGAGAGCTTTAATTTAAGCTATTGAACTTTGAAAACGCACGATTGGATCAAAAGTTATTAGCATTTGAAGAAAGGGAAAAATCTCCGAATTTTCGAAAATCGATTGATTTCATGGAAAAAAAGCGAAATTTGCCATTTTTTAAATCCTTGTGCCTTCCGATCCAACCGACCGATTTCAAAGTTTAATAGCTCAAATTAAAGCTCTTATCTTCTACTTTTTTACTAATACAACTGAAGTTGAAATTTCTCGTGGGGTAGGCTATATATATGCCTCTGAAAATCAGTAAAATCGAACAACTTTAGAAGCATATATATAGTCCATGAGATTAGAAAATTTGGGTTCTGATCAACTAGATTGAAAGTTGAAGAAAAGAGCTTTAATTTGCGGTATTAAACGTTGAAAACGATTGGTTGGGTCGCAAATCATGAGGTATTAAATAAAAAAAGAAAAACCATTATTTTAACGATTTCTTCCATGTCAAGCTTGACAAAATCCAGAGAATTTTACGTTTCTTCAAATCCTTCTCAATTGCGATCCAAACAATCGTTTTCAACGTTCAATACCGCAAATTAAAGCTCTTTTCTTTAACTTTCAATCTAGTTCATCAGAATCCAAATTTTCTAATCTCATGGACTATATATATGCTTCTAAAGTTATTCGTTTTTTACTGATTTTCAGAGGCATATATATAGCCTATCCCACGAGAAACTTCAACTTCAGTTGAATTAGTAAAAAAGTAGAATATAAGAGCTTTAATTTGAGCTATTAAACTTTGAAATCGGTCGGTTGGATCGGAAGGCACAAGGATTTAAAAAATGGCAAATTTCGCTTTTTTCCATGAAATCAATCGATTTTCGAAAATTCGGAGATTTTTCCCTTTCTTCAAATGCTAATAACTTTTGATCCAATCGTGCGTTTTCAAAGTTCAATAGCTTGAATTAAAGCTCTCTTCTTCTACTTTTATGCTATTTTATATATAGCTCATCGTAAGCGAAAAGAAAAAACCCGCCCAGTATTTAAAAAGTACAAAAACAGACCTTTAATTTGACGTATTGAACGTTGCAAACGGATGCTTGGATCAAAAGTTGGAAGGATTTTAAGAAAAAAAGGTAAGAGCGGTCATTTTCGTAAATCTTAAATCAAAGTTCATCCACTTCTAAAATGCGAAACTTTTGATCAGTGCATCCGATTTAGACAAATTTATATCCAAATGAAAGGTCTTTTCAAGTACTTTATTTTAATTGATTAGAAATTTGATTTAACATACGGCCTACTCTTAAATTTTTAGGAGAATGGAAAAACGCGAAAAAAATTAGCATATTTTTTTTCAGTTTTTGGCCCGTAACTTTTTATTGGCATAGGGCGCGGATATATTTCGGTCAATTTTCTTGTATTGTATGCCCTAACGAGTAAAAAAAACTAGCCCGGTTAGTGTGCCCTCAAAATTGCAAATCTTCCACTTTTTCGCCCAAAAATTGACACCTGGCCGTAGATTTCCTCATATATATATATATATATATTGCAAGTTTTTTTTTAAAACTAGACAAAATTTTACCATCTAGCGACACCGGTACTTATACTTTTCGTAATGGTTTGTCGAGGTAGGAGTGTGGCGAAAGTATTTTATTATTTAAATTAATTTGGTTTTTATTGTACTTAAATTTTTATATTTATGTAATCTAGGTCGGTATTGAGTATATGCTGGCTCTAGGAGATGCTCTAAATTGATTTTTTGTAGTTTTTTTTATACTATAATTAATAATGTTTTTTATATATATATTGTATTTCTATTTTACTGTTTTGACTTAGCCTTGAAGAGGATCCGAAATGGATCGAAACGTTGGCTAGAAAATAAATTTGTGATTGGCACGAAGAGATGTATAAATTCATTTAACTCTGATTACCACCGTCGAGCGATAGAAGCAGCATTAACAATAATAGACAAAATTTTCTTAAAAAACTACAGTCCATGTCTTTAGTGTAAAATGTTACCCTGAGAAGGTATGAATTTTTGAAAATCAGCAAAAAATGCAAAAAAAACATGATTTTACCAACTTTGTATTTCATCAAGTTGAAGTGATTTGATATGGCTGGAAACAAATTTAAATTTTGAAGGGTCGATTTCACAGAGTCACCTCTATATATATATATATATATATATATATATATATATATATATATATATATCTATTTATATTATAGCTCTAATACATTCCTTTTAATTTTACACTAGACCAAAAGCAGCGCGCTTCGCGCGCTCTAATTTTTCTCGCAGTTTGTTCATAATTTAATAGTACTTAGAAATACTTAAAATAATCAAATTCGATTTTTATTTTGAAAATTTTGAAGAATTATTTCTCTTTTAAAAGTTATTTTTTAAAGTACAGTTTTTAAAAAGAACTTATCGAACTGTGCATAGGTATATCTATGTATGAAGAACTCATGAACCCATTGTCGATTCTATTGTGTATAAAATAAAAACAAATCTTTCTCGATTTCTTGTACCTTCACTCTGCTTGCACGCAGATCTTTTTTGACATTATATTAGGCGAGAATGTTAGATCAACATCAGCGGGCTTCGCGCGCTCTAACCTCAAACTAACGCATTCACCGGAAACACATGAACCATGACACATGAACATATTGGCTCTTGAGTCTTGACGCATGCGCACAACATCAACCAATCACAATTCGTCTTCAGCGGCTTCAAAACATCCGGTCATGACTTTTTATTAGTGGGATATATGTGAATTAAGAACTAAGTATATTATTACATTGTTCATTTTAATTTTTTGTTCTCTCTCTCTCTCTCTCTCTCTCTCTCTCTCTCTCTCTCTCTCTCTCTCTCTCTCTGTCTCTTGCTTTCTTTCTTAGAAACGTGTGAATGAAAAAATACATTTATTCTTTATGAGTCCTTTGATCTTTCGCTCCTTGCCGATGAATCAGCATCGATGGTATTGCGTGATCTAAAATGTCTTTTAAAAACCTTTGACATAATGCTAGTTATATAAGCAACGGTATAAAGAGGAAGATATGATTATAAAGCAGTAGTAATTGGTCCAATTAAATAAAAATTTTATGGAAAGAAGAATCAAAAGAAGAAGGTAAATGTGTTTTACATATACGTTGATCATTTTTTCATTCTAACTGCTCTTTTGATTCGGACAAATATTTTTTAAAATTCGTTGAAACTAAAAATCTTTTTGTGAATTGTCAAGCTTTCATTCTCTTGTGGCAATTTATTTATTTCTTTTTCTGTGATGTTCGTATACATGTGGAATTACGCTATATATTTATATATAGGATTGCGTCATTTTAGATTATGGGGACTCATAATTACCTGTTATAGTGAGGTTTCCGATTCCACAAGACAAGCAGGGCAGCTGATACCAGCAGTTTTTAGGCATGACCGAGACACGGGAGAGTCTTACAGTTTTATCATTCAAAAATATGTAATGAACTGTATCTTCTTCAACTTTTGCCCGATCAGGCTAAAACTTTTCCCAAAAACTTTATTTAAAAGATAGAATTTGTAACCTTTGGCCGATTTTCGACAATTCATTTATCTTTCAAATGCGAAAATTTTTTGTTTTTTTACACGCATTTTTAACAAAAAACCCAATTTTTTTTATAAACTCCCCTATTGACAATAAGATGACAGTCAGCTTTTGGGTCCAATCCTATAATACATTAATTCTACGGTCATTTTGAAAAATGATTACAGCAATCGTTAAAAGAATTACCTTTATTAGAAACTCTTTTACCAGGAAAATGTTTTGTATTGCAATCAATGCATCGAATATTCATTACACCAAGATAGTTTTCTGGAATATTCAATTGGTTTTGACTATTGACATTCAAATTCTGCAATTGTACAGGAGTCCTTATATCGATTTGATTATCATGACAGGCTTTCTTATGATACGTGTGATCAAGATTAACAATTTCATTAATGTGTAGATTACATGTAATAGGAAAGTCTTTTCTGTGATAAGAATGATCATGATTAATTATTTCGTTTAGATATATAAATTAGAAGCAACACTAAGTTCACTACGTCTTTCTAAATTTTCCTTCTTGTTTGCATAAAATTTATGATTAGTCATTCTTTTCCATTGAAGTTTAATTTCTTTTGTTTCAATTACCTCATCCTCTGTTTCATTCTTTTTGTTGGAGGCATGAAAATTGATAATAATGGCTTAATAAATTAATGAAAGATTTTCATTAATTTATTTCACTTAAAACCCCAGTTAATTATTTTCTCAAAAACTTCTACAGCCACTTCAAACATCTCTCTCACTTTTGAAAAATACATTTCAAATTGAGCCAACTTAAGGAATATTTTGCATAACTACTTTTTTTCGCATTGTTGTTTTAACAGTTTTTATGCAGACTTATTTATTGAGGTAGAAAAAAATTGTCATTAACGTAATACAGGCTAGCGTGTGGTAAGTAATTGTATATATAACCTAAGTGTGCGTCGCTCTTTACAGCGTGACATTTGGTGGTCAAATGTCAATAACGTAACATGTCATTAAAGTAACAACCCCTCCGTTTGCCTATGTTAATCTTATGGACAAAACTTAATCATAACTGTATAATTTTCCAAATAAAATATGTTTTCTTGTACCTTAAATAACAAAAAGCCATCATCGGTTACCCTCAAATCGGTCTTTTGTGTGGTCAATTTTTTAAGATAAAAACACCACTTCTGGAAGAATGAGCGATATACTTATACTGTGCATGATGTATTCAAGTTCTGATTTTAATTCAACGTTTTCCCTTTTTTTACATTGCCCTCATTTCTTTATATAAATGTGGGTGTCTTTTACGTTTAAACAGTATATATATTACAGTATTATACATATGTAATTTACATAAGTGGTTTGTGGCGCCAGATACAAAATATAATTTCTAAAACTAAATTCTGCAGTCAATGTCTTCAATAAAATCGCCAATAATACGCAATATATTTGTTTTCTCTAGACTTATCAGATTAATAGCAGAAAGAGGTCCCATTTTAAATTCTTTTTGTTTTCTTAAACTACTTAACATCTTTATTCTGTGTTCGTTATAGTTGACAGCTCCAAAAAGTATGTTCTACTGTATCTATTTCATTACCACATTTGCACAAGTTAGATTCCACAATTTTATGTCTGAACAAGCTTGAATTTAACGACGAGCGACCAGATCTAATTCTATTGATTGAGACTATTGATTTTGTTGAAAGAAGAGTATTGTCGAACCACGGTTTTTTTATTATTTTTATAGAAATTTTTAAAGTATAAAGTTCCTTTTTCATTACCAATAGTAGAAACTGCTTTTTCATTATCTTTTTTACATTTTTCTTTGATGAGTGCAAACAGATCAGTATAAGGTAAAGGAGATTTCCATTCTATTAAGGAGATCTCCACTAATTGCAGCCTTCTTAGCGTTTTCATCCGCCATTTCATTGCCTACCAAGCCCAAATGAGCTGGTATCCAGACAAGTTTAATATTAAAAGGATAATAAAATGCGTCTCTTCGAGCTAAAATGTTTATACTACGCCAGACGTTTCGGGGTAATTTTACCCCCTCATCAGTGGCAAGTTTAAAAAAATGAGTCGCGCGCTACATCGACGACGTGAAAACCGCAGACGGCGAAAGAATGACGCTCGAAAAACTTTTAACAAAAGTAATAAACGCGACCGGTGCCACTCGATGGTAATGTGGCACCGGCCAAGGACAAAAGTCAACATTTGATTTGGTATATGAGATTTTCAACTATTTCGGTTGCATTTTCTAGTTTGTTAATTACTTCGTTGTTTTTAGTAGACAAAGATTTCACAATGAATTTACTACCTAGTTCTTTAAATCTATGACTTAAGTATGGTATTTTAGATTCAGCAACCATCACGTTGATCGGTGTGCTCGCCCTATAACCAAGTACAATTCTGATTGCAACATTTTGAATTTTTTGTAATTTATCATAAATTGTACTTTTACATGGTGAGATGAGAAATCCACCATACTCTATTCTTGACCTAATTAAAGCTATATACAAAAGTAAGAGAGATGATGGATCACCACCCCACTACGTTCTTCTTAAACAACTAAGTACTCTCATTGCTGAGAAGCACTTGTCAACTACGTATTCAATATGTTTCTTCCATTCTAAATTACGATCTATGGACATACCTAAAAACTTTACATGATCTGTTGCTTGTACTATTTGGTTATTAATTTTAATGCTGATATCTTTATGTTTGTTAACATTCTTTTTATCAAATATTACAAGAACACATTTCTCGGGAGCTATCTCAAGTCCCCTTTCTTTTAAGAATAACGTGATTTTATTGGCTTCCATTTCTGATTTACGTACTTTTTCTTTAATATTTATGTTTACTTCTTTGTTATATATACTGATGTCGTCAGAAAATTGTAGTATATTAGATGTAGCGTGCAAAATTTTTCCAGTAAGCGTGTATATATTGCATATAAAAGGGGATTTAAGACGCTGTCCTGAGGAAGACCCTTGTTTACAGTTTTCTCAATAAGTTGAAAGTTAGTACAAAAAATTACATTTCTTTCTAAAACTAGGTGGCTAATAAAGCTTACCATTATCTTGGGGATGCCTAGTTCTACTAAATCGTCTAAAAGTATTTCAGGAATAACGTCATTGTAAGCGCCTTTAACGTCTAGAAAAAGTAAGGCTACCGTGTCATTTTGAAAAAAGTTTGATTGTATATCGGTTATTAAGGCGCACAAATTGTCCGCACAAGACTTGCCTTTTCTAAATCCCATCTAGGATTTCGCTAAAAATCCATGTGTCTCGCACCACCATTCCAATCGCTCTTTTATTAGTCTCTCCATGACCTTGAGCATACAAGACGCAAGCGATATGGGTCTGACTTTATCCGATGTGCCTTTTGGAATAAATTTCACTAAATATGTCTTCCAGTCGTTTGGAAATAGTTCCTGTTGATAAATATCATTGAATATATCTAATAATACTCTTAAGTAGAATTCAGGTAACTTTGATATTATCTCATAATCGATTTTGTCTATACCCGGGGCAGATTTTACGTTAACATTATTCAAACAGCATTCTAGTTCTTCAAATGAGAAAGGAGAATCCAGAAAGTGTCCGTCATTATCTTCAATATCATTTTTGTTTTTTAAGGTTCTATTAATGTTACTTTTTTGTGTACATAAATTTTCAATAGTATCTATTATACTATTCTCCTGCTTTTTATTGCCTACTGAGTGTTGGGTTCTATTTACTCCATTTTTTAGTATTTTTATTTTACACCAAAATTCATGTATAGTCATACGAGGAGTAATTGATTCACACAATAGCATAAAGAATTTTCTTTTTTCATCCCTTAAAGTTTTCTTTACTAAAGCTAGGGTTCTATTAACCTCTATATACTTTTCTAATGTAAATTCGTGTTTGATAGAGAGGAGTGCAGCTTTTCTAAGGCGAAACGCTTTACTGCACTCGTCGTTCCACCAAATCGGTTTACGTTTTTTGTTTGTACTTACATTTCTGAGATCTATCTTATTATTTTTTTATTGTGGTACTTTATTAAAGGTGTATGAATTAGCTATTGCCTTATCTATAAGACCAACCAGTTTTGTGTATCTTTCCATCGTGTTCAAATTAATAAACTCTATGCTGTTAAAATATTTTTGATTTTCCCTCAGCTCCTCATAAAACCTTGACCAGTTAACCTTATGCAATTTATATCTATAATCTATTTTTTGCTTATATACAGGTTCTGCGTTAAGATCAACGCTTATTGGAAAGTGGTGGCCGCACCAACTATCTTCCAATACATTCCATTCACTAACTAAAGCCAAATCTGGTGATACCAAAGTCAAATCAATATTGGAATAAGAGCATCCGGTATTTGATACCGTAATATGTATAGGAACTTTCTTATTTAGGAGAATAAAGTTGTCATAGTCAATATTATCAACAATTACTTTGCCATTCGTGCATTGCTTAGCACTGCCCCAAGCTGTGTGATGAGCATTAAAATCACCAGCTAAAATAAAATTTATACTATTACGACTTAAAATTTTATTGGTAAGGTTATTCCAGGTTGTTTTAGAAATGTTGTTATTGTTTGAGGGAGTTCTATAAGCTGCAATTATTAATATTTCTCCTAAACTAGAATCAACTACGACAGAACCTGTTTCAATTGGTTCGTTTATAAATCCCAAATTCACTTCTTCAAATATAATACCCTTTTTTATGCATATAGCTAGTCCTCCACCTTTATTAAAGTCTCTATCATATCTTACAGTATTAAAGCCTTTTAGATCAAACTGTGAATCCTTAAAATTTGGCGAGTTTTCGTTTAACCAAGTTTCAATTAGAATTATTATATCATATTCATCTGCAACGTATTGAAAGTCTAATTTATTATATATGCTGTGGCAGTTCCATTGTAAGATTAAAAATTTTTTTTTTATTTTTATTTTTTACAATTAGATTGTAAAAAAGAAAAAATAAATAATTGAAATTTGATTAGATAATTTAATTATATTAAAATAAGGACTATGTTATATTATATGCTCAAGGTAATGTTTGCTTTTTTGACTTGTTTCTTAAAGATTGATTGGAATAAGCTTTTAGCTCGCTATTTAGTCTATTTTGTAATTTATTTGCAATTGCATTTAAACCTTGTGATGATAATTTTTAAGAATTTGCTTCCTGGCTCGGTGTGTTTTTCTTTTCCTCCTTTGATGGTTTGATTTTCTTGTCTGTTGATTGTGTCGGTGCAGCTGGTTTTGTTGGTGTAGAGGCCGGTGTGGTTGTGGTTGTCGGCTTCTGTGAGGCTGCAAGAGTGGATGAGAACTTAGCTGTGGTTGGATGGTTCGTTGGCAAATTTGTTTTCTTGTTGAAAAAATTAGATGCTTTCATTCTTTGATATGTAGAAATTACAGGATCAACTTTCTTGGGTTGTGGGTTGAGAATTATCTTGTTGTTGTTGTTATAATTCTCTTCAACTGTCCTTGCAAAGTTTAATCCTTTCTCTGAAATTCTAAGGCCTGGATATTCTGTATTATTTATCCTTGGAGGTCTGACGGTTCTTCCAAATATTTGGAGATGGGCCTCAGCATATGAAAGGTTCTCATCTGCCATTCTTTCGCATAGTGACTTATTTTGTACATATACAGGACATTTGCTGTCAATAGATTTATGGTTGTTTTTGCAGTTTGCGCATTTAGGTGTTAATCCTATACAATTTTCTTCATGTTCTAATTCACCGCAAATAGAACAACGTTTTTTATTTTTACATGATCTTGCCATATGTCCGAACTTGAAACAATTGTAGCACTGCATAGGCCTTCTGACGTACGGATCAACTTTTATCTTAACTAAGCAAATAGAGACTTCTGAGGGAAGAGAGTCTCCTTTAAATGTGACTAGAACTGATGTAGTTGGAATCCATTTATCCTCTTCATTAGAGCTGCGAGGATTTTTTCTATTCATTCTGCTTACATTTAATATTTCATTTAGGCAAGTAATATCATTCATCAATTCTTCATTTGATGTATCTAATAGTATACCTCTTAATACTCCTTTTCTCATTTTCTTGAATCCCGGTAAAAATGTTATCAGATGGTTATCAATGAAGACTGGGTCATTCAATGATTTATTTGCTTCTTCTCTGTCATTGAATAAAATCACTGCTCTATATCGGCCATCCTTTTTAACCTCTTTCGCAGAATTATAATATTTTGAGACAATCATGCCGACTTTCAAAATATTAAAATAGTTTGACATGTCTTTATTTTTTATCCATATCTTATAGGGTCCTTTGTTACTCTTTGAGTAGCCTTCTTTTTCCAAGACTTGACTTGCATTTTCATTTTCTTTATTTATACTAGTAGTATAAATTTCAGGTTCATATTGTTTAGGCGTTTTTTTTGCGTTAGATATATCATTGAAATTATTTCTCTTTCTCTTGGTGCTTTCCTCATTCCGATGCATACGATCGTCGTTGATCATCATTCAATATTAATCCTCCCGGATAAACCGGGCGGATATCTTCTTAGATTTCGAATTTACCGTTTCTTTTTGCACGTGTTTAACCTGAAAATAACTTTATAGCTGTCAACCTTCCGCGTCTTTCTCTCACGCTGTCTTCGATGGATTTTTCGCATTCAGAGGGTCGTCTCTTGTTTTGATAAGATCTGGTACTCAAAAATGTGGTTTATTATTAACAATTTGTCTAATAAATACCAATTTACTCGGACCTCGAATCGACACCCTCCAGCCTTCTCACATCGCTCCCGCAAATTTTTTTCCTTTCAGAAGCGTACTTTCACATAGAGAACGTCGCCATCTATCGGACACTTTAAAGAACCAGTATCATTTCAACATCTAAATTTTGACACTGGTCTGACGCATACGTCTGACGCATAGTGTCATTTCAACATCTAAATTTTGAGACTGGTTCTTTAAAGTGTCCGATAGATGGCGACGTGCCTATTTCTCTATGCAAAAGTACGCTTCCGCAAGAAAGAGACGCACGCCGAGATCATATAAAGTCCGCTTCCTTTGAAAGTGGCGGGCGTCTAAGGAGGCTGTTAGAGCCTTACTGAGGAGTTCACTTTGACAGCTCGGATGAAACGCCGAAAAATTTTTGTAAGGCCTCGCTGCATAGAGATCTCACAATGCGAGAATATGCAGTGTAGAGCCTATAATCAAAAATTAATTATTTTGGCTCCAACAAGATCTTTTCAATTCACGACGAATAAAAAATTTTAAAAACTCTAACAGGATATAATCTTATCGATGCAGATTTTAACAAAAGTCAAATTTGTGATATTGATAATGATATAACTATTGTAATGGATTTTTTGAAACGTTACCGACGTAAGACCTTTAAAAGATGATGATCTGACGAAACTACTGAAGGAACTATTACAAACTCAAGACTTAAGCAAGGGTTAGCTTTTCATCATTATTATTATTATTATTATTATTATTATTATTTCGAGCAATATTTTTTATAAAATTTTAATATTTTAATTAATTTGGTTTTTAAATTTGTGTAAACAGCAAAATTTAATACATTCACATCTTATATTTCTTATGATTTCATCCGTTGCTAGAATTCGAGAAGTAAACAGAAAATTTTGGTGAAATTGTAAAACACGTAAAGGTTTGTAAAACACATAGATTTAGTTGTTCATTTCGATTTTTAGATTCAAATTTTATTTTTATTGTTTACGTTAAAATTAAAATTTTTTATGTATCTTTATTAATTAATATTAAATTACTTTTATTAATTATTATCTTTATAAATTGTAGATCTATGGAGATATACAAAAGGCCGAAGAAGATAGAAAATCGTATGCTGCCTCCAAAAATATAACTGTACAGCCATATATCATTGTTTTAGGAGAAGAAGATTATGCTAATATGGAAAAATGTAATTGCAATTGTTCCATTTTTCAAAGTGAAAGGTAGCTACAAATAAAACGCAAATATGGCGATAAAACAGTATTACTTTTAACAATATATGGTGACAACTTTGAAGTGAATAATGCATTAGGATTGCAAAAAGATATTAATAAAATGCATTGTCTTTACCGTAATATTACTGCAATTCCACCCGAATGTTCTAGTTTATTAGAAAACATATTTTTATTACAATTACACAAATTACAACATAAAAAACTAACTCCACCTTCTAAACTTTATTATCCAGTTATACAATAGTTGATAGAATTACAAAAAAATGATATAAATATTCATTTAAATGGAAAAGTTGAAAACATGTACTTTGAGACATTTAACTTCAGTGGAGATAATTTAGAAATCCACACTATTTTAGGCTTTAATGAAAGTGCATGACCTCGAAGAAGGTATTGACCGTTACGATATGGCGAATATTTAAAATCATCTTATCAACGTTGATAAATGTTTTACATTATCGCTACTAAAGCAGCGTTTATGTAAATATAATAAAACATTTAAGACAGGTGAAAATGTTGAATCTTGTATTAAATTCGAGGATATTGTAAATGGTCATCTGACTATGAGTGCCTCCGAAATCAGATTCTTATTGTATAATTTAACTTTTCTTGTCGGCGACTTATTACCTGAATGTAATAAGGTATGAAAATTTTATTTATCTTTGCGAAAAATATCATCATTGATTATGACACTCGCTTGAAGAGCAAATGCTCTAAGTATGCTAAGAAACGAAGTTAAAATGCACTTAAAAATGTATCAGAAGATATTTAAGAAACCACTCAAACCAAAACATCATCACTTACTAACACTTACTACATTACGTACGAATGATAAAATTATAAATTCTTTACCAGCGAGGATTTTCACCAAAGATTAGAATATGGAAATCATATAGCCTTAAATATAAAGCATTTACCTGACTATGTTCAATTAATCAAAAGTATAAATAATGATAAAGATTGCGTACCGATTTCATGAATAGCTATCAATGGTATTAATTACAGATGTGATTCAGTTATTGCATTGAAAAGCGAAAAAAAAACTATACAATTAGGAAAGTGGTGCAGTCGTGTATGTGGCAGAGTATGTGGCACGCACATAAGGCAGATGTGAATAACAAATATATCAGGAAATCTACGGAGAGTCGGACACTTTTTTGCTCAAAAATGGAAACTGAGTAATTTTGAGGGCACACTGACCAGACTAGGCTTTTTACACTCGTTAGGACATACTTACAAAAAAATTAAAATAACCGAAATACTTCGGCGCCCGATACCAATAAAAAGTTACGGGCGAAAAACTGAAAAAAATACGCGAATTTTCACGCTATTTTTTTCATTCTACAAAATAAAGAAGCAGGTCATATGTTAAATCAAATTTTCAATTCACAGAAATAAAGTACTTGAAAAGACCTTTCATTGGATACACATTTATCTAAATTGGATACACTGATCGAAAGTTTCGCATTTTAGAAGACGACGAACTTGGATTCAGGCTTTTACGAAAATAGTTGATTTTACCTTTTTTCTTGTACTTTTTAACTACTTGAGGCGTTTTTTCTTTTCACTCGATGAGCTATATATATATGCTTCTCAATAGATCGTTCTTTGAAAGCATATATATATATATATATATATACACACACAATACATAGCACACTACGAAATAAATAAAAATTTTAGACTTTAGCTTTAGTTTAAGCTATTAAACATTTAAAACGCACAACTAAATCCAAAGTTTTAGACATTTGAAAAAAAGGAAAAATTCACTGTATTTGCCAAAATCGAGTGATTTCATGGAAATAAGCAAAATTTGCCTTTTTTCAAAACCTTGTGCCTTCCGATCCAACGGACCGATATCAAAGTTTAATAGCTCAAATAATTAAAGTTCTTATAGATTCTACTTTTTTACTAAGTCATCTTGAGTTAAAGTTTCTCATGCGATACGCTATATATATGCTTTTCAAAATCAGTAAAAAACGATCAACTTAAGAAACATGTGACGAAATCCACATTTTTCATTCACTTTTTTGCCCCCAAAAGTGTCAAAAAAAAATCTCGGGCTACATCAACCGAGCAACGTTTTTCCTGTTCTTTGATACGTACAGAACAAGAAAAAAATAGTGTACCCACGAAATCGATCTTGTGACACTGTCTTCTTTGGCCATCTTTGTGATTTTATGCAGAAATTATTACGCATTTTTTAGCAAAATATTCTGGATTTTTTCGAATGTAAGGCTAAATGGGCATATAAATAGGCTTAAAGTACGCTAAAGGGTCTGTGATTTGAACCCAAACTTGTCTAGATTGGATGCACGGATCAAAAGTCACGTACTTTTTAAATAAACGAATTTTGCTTCAGACTCCCTTTAGACTGGTACCACAATCCTCGATTTTACATTTTTTTTCTTCGAATCCTCGTAACTTTTGATTCAGTGACTCGATTTTAACGTTTAAAACGTTAAATGAAAGGTCTTTTCCTCTACTTTTTTCTAATACGTCTAAATTTAAATTTTTTAATTCAATGAGCTATATATGTGCCTCTCAAGTAGATCATTTTTTGAAAGCATTTATATAGCTCACTATATGAAAAAAATGTAATTTAGACTCATTGGTAGAAAAGTAGAAGAAAAGAGCTTTAATTTGACGTATTAAACGTTAAAATCGAGTCACCGAATCAAAAGTTACGAGGATTCGAAGAAAAAAAATGTAAAATCGATGATTTTGGTACCAGCCTAAAGGGAGTTTGAAGCAAAATTCGTTTATTTCAAAAGTACATGACTTTTGAGCAGTGCATCCAATCTAGACAAGTTTGAGTTCAAATGATAGATCCTTTAGCGTAATTTAAGCCTATTTATATGCCTATTTAGCCTTGCATTCGAAAAAATCCAGAATATTTTGCTAAAAAATGCGTAATAATCTCTGCACAAAATCACAAAGATGGCCAAAAAAGACAGTGTCACAAGATCGATTTCATGGGTACACTATTTTTTCTTGTTCTGTACATCCTGTAGAATTAAAAAAACCTTACCCGGTCGATATAGCCGGAGATTTTTTTTCGCAACTTTTGGGGGCAAAAAAGTGAATGAAAAATGTGGGTTTCGTCCTACGTATAGTTCATGACATAAGAAAATTTTGATTCTGATTAACTAGAACTAAAGTAGAAGAAAAGAGCTTTAATTTGAGAAATTGAACGTTGATAATGCATGATTGGATCAAAATTGCGAAGAATTTGAGGAAACGTAAAATTCTCTTGATTTTGTCAAGCATTTACATGGAAGAAAGCGTTCAAATAATTGTTTTTATTTTTTTATTTAAAACCTCATCATTTGCGATTCAAACAATCGCTTTTCAAGTTTAATATCTCAAATTAAAGCTCTTTTCTTCTACTTTCATTCTAGTGTATCAGAATTAAAATTTTATTGTGTGATAGTCTATATATCGATGGCTGGGTGGAACAACCCCGTAACTCGGGAGTTGCTTGGAGAACCCCGTAACTCACGAGTTGCTCGAAGAACCCCGTAACTAGGGAGTTGCTTGGAGAACCCCGTAACTCAGGAGTATCTTGGAAAACCCCATAACTCAGAAGCGCATTTTCGTTTCTAAAATGTTGTAGTGGCAGCCCTGCGGGAAATTGAAAAATGCGATTCTAATTAAATAAAAGAGTCAAAAAATTCGAAAAAATTTTGAAAAATTCTACTAAAATACTACATATCGATGGCTGGGTGGAACAACCCCGTAACTCAGGAGTTGCTTGGAGAACCCCGTAACTCACGAGTTGCTCGAAGAACCCCGGAACTCGGGAGTTGCTTGGAGAACCCCGTAACTCAGAAGCGCATTTTCGTTTCTAAAATTGTATTTTGTAGTGGCAGCCCTGCGGGAAATTAAAAATGCGATTCTAATTAAATAAAAGAATCAAACAATTCGAAAAATTTCTGAAAAATTCTACTAAAATACTTCATATATTCTATTGTTGTACACTTTAAAATTTATTCAGAATATGAATAAATTAAATTATTTTAAAGTACGTAGGAGCGCTCGTTCTTGCGCTCGCTCTCTTTTTTACTTCGTTATTGATAATTTTTTTTTTAACATTTCGTGTGGGTGTGCGTATTAAGATACACACCCCAGGAGATGCCTTCCTTAACGAGAGAAGTGAAGGAAGCGCAAAAATGAATATCGTGCGGGAGCACGCGTATGTGTAACTGAAATATTATTAAATCGCGAGAGCGTTGGTCTTTAAAACTGTCGTCGTGAAATTTCAGAGGTGTGTGAACGAACCTTAGCGAGATCCAGAGCAATAAAATTTGTTTGTCTACGGGAGAAAGAGAGCGAATTGTTATAAATACAAAAGTTAGCGATATAATTCATTGAAGTCAGATTTTGTGCTTCCGACTCGCCCACGCTTGCAGCAATGAACGCGCCGCGCAGCAGCCACGCAATGTTCGACTGCACGTCATTGTAAAATACACACAGGCAACAATCGTATACCTATAGACTTACATTTAATCCTGCCGCTCATCATTCCCGTCGAAGCCGAGACGAACAAGTTTTAAAAACCACGAGCAAAACAAACGCAAGCAAACAATTAATCGAGTGTTCACACAGTAGTCGAATACAGCAATGCCATACGTTGCACCAGGTCAATTTTTTATAACGACGCTTGTAAAGCGCGACGCAACGAAGATCGTGCATGTGAAAACCACGCGCATCTTAATACACACATACACACACAAAATGTTAAAAAAAATTATCAATAACGAAGTAAAAAAGAGAGCGAGTGCACCTACTGTACTTTAAAATAATTTAATTTATTCATATTCTGAAAGTTTACAACAATAGAAAATATGTAGTATTTTAGTAGAATTACTCAGAATTTTTCAGAATTTTTTGACTCTTTTATGTAATTAGAATCGTATTTTTCAATTTCCCGCAGGGCTACCACTACAAAATTTTAGAAACGAAAATGCGCTTCGGAGTTACGGGGTTTTCCAAGATACTCCTGAGTTACGGGGTTCTCCAAGCAACTCCCGAGTTACGGGGTTCTCCGAGCAACTCCCGAGTTAGGGGGTTCTTCGAGCAACTCGTGAGTTACGGGGTTCTCCAAACAACTCCCGAGTTACAGGGTCGCTCCACCCAGCCATCGATATAGGCTTCTCAAGTTGATCGTTTTTAACTGATTTTGAGAAGCATATATATAAGATATTGCATGAGAATCTTAAACTTTAGATAATTTAGAAAAAAAGTTGAAGGTCATAGCTTTAATTTGAGCTATTAAACTTTGAAAACGGTCGGTTGGATCGGAAGGTTTGAAAAAAGGCAAATTTTGCTTTTTTCCATGAAATCACTGGTTTTTGGAAAATCCAGAGATATTTCTCTTCTTTCAATGCTATTAACTTTTGATCCAGTCCTGCGTATTTAAAGCTTAATAGCTTAAATTAAAGCTCTTTTCTTCTACTTTTGTTCTGATTAGTCTAAGTTTAAATTTATTACGTAATGTGCTATATATGTGCTTTCAAAAAATGATCTTTTTGAAAAGCATATATGTAGCTCATCATAAGCGAAAAGAAAAAACAAGTTCAGTAATTAAAAAGTACAAAAAAGACCTTTAATTTGAGGTATTGAATGTTGCAAATGGATGCTTGGGTCGAAAGTTAGAAGTCGAAAGTTAGAAAAAAAGGTAAAATCGACTTTTTTCGTAAAAGCCTGAATTCAAGTTCGTTGTCTACTAAAATATGAAACTTTTGATCAGTGTATCCGATTTAGACAAATTTATATCCAAATGAAAGGTCTTTCCAAGTACTTTATTTTAATTGATTCGAAATTTTATTTAACATATGGCCTGCTCTTAAACTTTTAGGAGAATGAAAAAACGCGCAAAAATTGGCATATTTTTTTCAGTTTTTGCCCGTAACTTTTTGTTGGCATAGGGCGCTGATGTATTTCGGTTAGTTTTCTTTTATTGTAAGTATGTCCTAACGAATGTAAAAAACCTAGTCCGGTTAGTGTGCCCTCAAAATTACTCACTTCCTACTTTTCGGCCAAAAAATGTCCAATTCGCCGTAGATTTCCTCATATAGACGCGTACACGACCCCTTCTGCATCAGACATCGCAATATTTCTCGCAGACTGCTAGTGTTTGTTCGGACGGGGTGGTATACTAAACTCGATGTCCGATGCCAAGGCCTGGAGCCTGAAGTCGCTTCTATGTCCTTTCTGCATTCCACCTCGTCCTTTTCTGATTCTATGCGTTCTCTCCTCGGACGTAAAATTTCTAAGTGATATCAAGAGAAGGCAATTAATGCTTTCCCCCTTCGCACTGCACAGTCGCTCAAATTTTGCTGTAGCTCATGAACCTATTTTTTTCATGAATTTATAAATTAGCGCTTTAGTTTATGAATCAGAGAAAGAGAAAGAGAGGAGAGAGAATTCTGTCATCTTGCACACATATATAATATATATACTATAACTTTATTCTGCCGTGAATAAATGACGCCATATATGGGCAAGGCAAGGTAATTATAAGGGCATGCAATGATAAATTTATTTGTATCATTTTTTATGTATTAATAATATCTATTTATTTATTTATATTTATTTATATCGCTACCTAGTACGGAAACAGAGCTTGAATTTTAACTACATAAATTATTAAAATCTGATATTACAGATTTATGATTATTGGCACTGCAGGAGCATGGCAATGGTACCTAAAATGCAGTTTTTTTTTCAAGGATTTAGTTTCAATAACTTGGATACTAAGCAATGGAAACTTTATTTACTTACTAAATATAGCGATTATAGATGGAAAATATATTGCTATTCGAAAACTATGCCATGCATAAAAAGTACAAGACCGTTTTCGTGGGAATAGCATTTTTTCTATATTCTGCATTTCTTACAGAAAAAGAAAGATGCTAAAATATAACAGTGCGTTCAAAATAACAGAAAAAAGGCTTGTTTCTGTGGTTGGCACATACGCGTACACTCACACCTCATGTGCGAGAGAAAGAGAGAGGTGAGCGCGCGAGAGAGAGAGAGAGAGAGAGAGAGAGAGAGAGAGAGTGAGAGAGAGAATCCTTATTGATGCATATATATAACTCATACGTCAGTCTACCTCTTTTCGTGGGCATACGCGGACGATCTGGATGTTCTCAACGGTGAACGCGGCTCTTATCGGCAAATAAAGAATGACGATGCCGGTATTATGCGCGTGAGCCATCGGCGTCGTCGCGCTCGATGGAGCCGAGCTTGAAACCAGGCCATCGTCATTGTGTAGACAGCTAACTGTGTTTCCTTGTGTGCGCGCGTGTATGTGTGTATGCGTGTGTGTGTGAGAGAGAGAGAGAGAGAGAGAGAGAGAGAGAAAGAGAGAGAGAGGGAGAGAGAGAGAGAGAGAGAGAGAGAGGTCGATCGGCTGTAAAACACTATTTTTTTCTACTTATCGTCACCTGCGTTAACATCCCTGCAATACAAAGAGTTACCTTGAATTGTTATTGCTGCTGTTGGTGCAGTTGCTGTCAGCTTGTTGTTGTTGACCACGTCATTTTACTGTCGATGTCTAAGCACGTCGAAAATTATTTCGGAAAAACCCAGAGCCACCGCGCTGATGTTCATTTTATCGCGAACGAATGGATATATTGTTTCTTGTGAGGCTTGTAATAAAGGACAGCCTCTGTTAATTTAGTAATCGACTTTGCTGTTCACCACTCTTGCTGTTATTCGCAGGAGGTCATATTGTCGAAAATAATTCAACGGACCTTGTAACCTACTCAACGGAACGTCGATTTCATCAATCCCTTTCCAGTTTATACATTTACGTACGAGCAGCGACGCGAAACTCCGCTGATTATAAAACTGCGACTATGAAGTAGTAGCTCCGAAATCTACGTCCAAAAATATCTTCTCTCATATGGTAAACGATAATACAACAGCAGTAGCAACAGCCGCAGCAGCAACAGTGCAACAGCGCGCGCGCGCGACCTCTCTTATTTTCACGCGACTCACCTCGACCTCGTTTGGTGACGCCAGCATTAGCAGGAGATTTTCGCCCGGAGTCGTAGCGCGCGGGTCGAGAACCGCATGAAGGGTAATCTAGAAAAGCTCCTTGAGCTACAATGGCGACGCTCTTCCTTTCCACGTCTACGCATATGCAATATGTATATATGAGGAAATCCATGAGAAAGTGTTACACAAGTCGGTCCAAAAGTTGCACTCTTTTATTTTTGAGAGCACACCTATCGGACCATACTCATTTTTTGTTTGGCAGCTCATTTCAAACAACAAGCAAGTGTGTGCTTAGTCAAAACCCTATCCCTATGCCAACAAATAGCTACAGGCGAAAAACCGAAAAAAATGATCGCGATTTGTGCTCTAAAAATTAAAAAAAAGCACATTATCTACAGTATTATAATTTTTTTTTTATTTTTTTCATATACACAGTCTTAAAGTACATGCAAAGACCTTTAATTTAAATATTAATTTGTCTGGATCGGACGCACTGATCAAAAGATAGGCACGTTTGAAGAGAACTCTGTTTCAGGCGCTTATGAAAATAACCAATTTTACGCTTTTTTCTTTAAATCCTTGTAACTTTTGTCCAGGCATTCGTTTTTAACGGTTAATAGCTTAAATTAAAGCCCTTTCCTTCTACTTTTTTGCCGATAATTCTAAATTAAAATTTTTAATCTAGTGAGCTATAAATATGCTTCTCAAGTAGATAATTTTTTGAAAGTATGTATATAGCACACTGTATATTATTTAAAATTTTGGACTAATTAACAAAAAAAGAGGAAAAAAGAGCTTCAATTTGAGCTATTGAACATTGAAAACGCACAACTGGATCAAAAGTTTTAGGCATTTGAAAAAAAGGAAAAATTCACTGTATTTGCCAAAATCGAGTGATTTCATGGAAATAAATGAAATTTGCCTTTTTTCAAAACCTTGTACCTTCCGATCCAACGGACCGATTTCAAAGTTAAATAGCTCAAATAATTAAAGCTCTTATATATTCTACTTTTTACTAACTCATCTTAAGTTAAAGTTTCTCATGCGATACGCTATATATATATGCTTCTATATAAAAATCAGTAACAAACGATCAACTTGAGAAGCATATATATAGTTCATGACATAAGAAAACTTTGATTCTGATCAACTGAAACGAAAGCAAAAGAAAAGAGCTTTAATTTGTTGTATTAAACTTTAAAAACGATTGGTTGGATTGCAAATTATGAGGGTTTAAGTAGAAAAAAGGAAAACGATTATTTTAACGCTTTTTACCGCATATAAATAAACGTTTTCAACGATTCGCACCTCAAAGAAAAGCTCTTTTCTTCTACTTTCGTTTCAGTTGATCTGAATCCAAATGTTTCTGAATCAAAATGTCATGAACTACTATACTTATGCTTCTGAAGTTGATCGTTTTTTACTGATTTTTAGAAGCATATACATAGCGTATCACATGAGAAACTTTAACTTAAAGATGAGTTAGTAAAAAAGTAGAATATATATTTTCGTAAGCGCCTGAAAGAGAGTTCATTGTCTTCAAACGTGCGCATCTTTTGATCAGTGCATCCTATCCAGACAAATTCATATTTAAATTAAAGGTCTTTGCATGTACGTCAAGACTGTGTGTATGAAAAAAATAAAAAAAATTATAATACTGTAGATAATGTGCTTTTTTTAATTTTTAGAGCACAAATCGCGATCATTTTTTTCGGTTTTTCGCCTGTAGCTCTTTGTTGGCATAGGGATAGGGTTTTGACTAAGCACAGCACACACTTACTTGTTGTTTGAAATGAGCTACCAAACCAAAACGAGTATGGTCCAATAGGTGTGCCCTCAAAAATAAAAAAGTGCAACTTCTGGACCCACTTGTGTAACACTTCCTGGTGGATTTCCACATATATACATATAGACACACACACACACAAACACACATACACACACACACATACATACATACACACACGCACACGCACACGCATACACTCACACAATGAAACAATCATACAATTACACATATTACCAAGGTAATCACCGATGAAAAGTTGAATAGGTTTCTCCCGTTCTTTTTGAACTATATAAGCAGCCGCCAGAACGAAAAAAGCCAGCCTGCGCCTCTGCGTATTTTACACCTGCGTTCAGAGCCGAAAGAGGGGGGGGGGAGGAAAGGCGGAATGGAATAGAGAAACGAACTGCTCGACGCATTTTGTTATAGCTGGATGCTATTAATAGAAATGTTGTTTACCAATGGAGGTAGATAAAAGACACGATATCGTAATTGTACAAAGCGCGTTCCACGTTTTCATTTTTTAGAGAACGCTGTCCAAGCAACTTTTTCATACTCTTATATATTATTGCAAAGTAGGATGGAAAGAAAATCAAATGCTATTTGTGCAATAAGAGAATAAGAAAACTTACCATCGGATACTGCGTCGAATGATACTGCCGACGACTTTCTGGGACTTGCGGTTCGACGAGGCCCCGTTGGTCCCATTGCTCTGTTGCCTGTCGCCTTTCCTGGTCCTCTCACTACCCTCTTCTGCACCGAGTTCCTCATCTTCTGGCTCGTCGTTATCCTCATCCTCGTCTATCTCCTCTAAAACATCCCCCTCCGCCTGGACTGGGTCATCGGCCTTCACAGCAGTATTCTCGACCCATCGTACGACCCGTTCGGAGACTTGCGCACCACCGCTGCCGGTTTTCGTCTCGTCGGCCGGTAAGGCAGGCTTCTCCGCGATCAGCTCCGCATCGCACAGTAAGTCGCGAGCCGGCGTTGGTAAACCCACGATTCCAACTTCTGACTCCGTCGACGAAGCTTTGAGATTTTTCTTTTCCGCTGAGAGACTACTGTTTTGGCTCTTCACTGGCTCATCCACGGGCTTCATTTCCGCTTCCTTCGTGTTCTTCACTTCTTTACTTTCAATTTCGACATTAACTTGTACTTTCCCATCCTTAGTCTCGACTTTGTTGGCCTTTTTGGATTCGCTTTCAAGTTTGACTTGGTCTTTCACTGGCTTATTTATTACGGTATCCTCCTCAGACTCCGCATTCAGATCGTACTTCTTGCTCGTCAGCACACTGACTGCAACAGTGCTATCGATATCCTCTTTTTTCTCCTCTTTGTCCACCTGAACTTTCTCGATGTCTTCTTCCTTCTGCAGAGACTTGTTTGACACTTGTAAATACTTGTTAGTCTCCTCCTTATCAACGTTGTCATCGTCATTGTTATCAGCATCATCAGGGACTTTGGACGATCCAGCGACTATCATTCTCTCATCGGAAAGCTCCTTGCTTCCGGCCTCGGACGTACCAGAGTCCTTATCATCGGTGATCTTTGGCTCCTCGCTGTCCTCTGGATCCTCGAGCACAAGATTTAAGGATTGACTACTTTCGAGATCGTCATCCTCGTGCATCTCTTTCACTGGCTCGACTAGCTTCTCAGAAAGCTTCGGCTCAGAAAGCTCCTCGAGTTTTTCACTGTCTGCCGAGGGCATCTCCTTAATATCCGCAGCCGGACCGAGAGGGGTCTGAGCAGGTTCAACCTGATCCTCGGCCATCTCGGCTAAAAGGCTTTTTTAAAACGACAAGCCTTGCAGTTGGCAAAGGTTGATCTTCACGGCTCCAGGCTGCGCTTTTGCGGTAAGAGTAGCGGCATTAGCAGCAGCTGCTTCTGCGGCGGCGACGACGACGACGACGGACGGCGGCGCATTGCTTCTTCGAGGAACCTTTGTCAGCTATTTTTGTGCACTCGCGCGCTTGGAGGAGGGCCGCGATCGCGATCGTCTCGTGTCCTTGACGGGAGGGGCGGGGGGGGGGGGGATCAGATGATATGTCAAACGGACGTTGCGACGCGCGAACTCTTTGATACTTTCCTTTCTTTCCTCTGCAGTTGTGACTTTCTTCTTTTTCTCCGTTCTCTCTCCACCCTTTCGTCTCTAATTGGTCTTATATTAGTTATGGCTTATCTACTCCGTTTTGTCACCGCGCTGGAACAGAAATGGAAGAATTGCTATATGGTATAAACGGCATAGAGCTGATAATAATAACTTCATTCTCGAACTGCATCGCCAACACTCACATGAATTGATTCTCAAGTATTGCGATTGACAGTACTTAATACTCGTGAAAACTAGACTGTTCGAGTACAGCTATAGCATAAGTGCATCGTCTGTATAAAATGCACACTGCGCAGTCAAGTACAATTAATAACTACAATATTCTTCATAAGTGCGTAAAAATTATTGTTTCATTTTCCAAGATCATGTGTAGTGCATGCAAATTAGTTGAGCTAATACATTACAGAAACTTAAGCAAGACCAAGACTGTCGCTTTCTTTCGATCTATTAACGAATGCCGCATTTGTTGGTAAATATAAACACACAGGAAATTTTCATTGACCGACGCGAGCAAGGTATCTACCTAACCGACTGCCCGTTTCGAATTTCTAGCAATCAGCCTCGACGGGTATAACATGTTATCGTATTGGCGGTAAGTACTTGTCACACGCGCTACGCAGATGCATCGCAGCAGTTTGTGGGTTGCACTTCACACCACGAGGTTTCCCATGCCTGGCGCTTGCTGGCCTGACACGAGAGGTTATGTTGGTATAGGAACTCGTATCCTGGGTTAGGTTGGGATCTACTCATTTTTATTTTTTTTCATCATTTCGTAGAAATAATGATTTTCACGATATTTACCCTGCGCATATTATCTATTACAATATTGCTACCATATTATTTAGTCACGCAACGCTACAGTAGAGACTACATTGTGTCTCCTATCCAACTCTAAACCTTTCCTTTGATTGTCTTATATATAGTTAAAACATTAATTGAGGAAATACAGTGCATTCTTGTATAACTATATAGAATTTTACATAAAATAGGTGGAGGCCGTTTAGTATATAATATATGCACAATTGCACATAATTATATACGAGCAAAGGTAAAAAGATAGGTCCCGTCGAAAATAGCCGTATAAAATGCACCATTCCCATTACTACAATACGATTATAGCGGATTCTATACATGCAATTGACGTACAGAGCTTTCGTCGAGGCTTTCGCTAAAATCTCGGCCTTCGCACACGCATGCAAAAAAGTCCACAACGGTATAGAGCGCGGCGCGCGCGTGAGAGACAGAGATATGTAGAAGGCGAATAGCAGAGGTTAGTGACCTCTAGGAAACTGTCTACTTGCACCGACGGTGACGACGACGACGACGACGACGACGACGACGACGACGGCGGCGTCGGCGAGACACACTGTAGGTAAGTATACTGATCGAGCGGGAGAGAGAAGGAAAGGATCTGTAGCCGTGAAGGAGATCAGCGACAGTTGCGTATGGGCGAAAAATTTATTTCCTGCTCTGTTTTTGTGTGCGTATATACCTATACGAATGTGTGTGCACTGTATGCGTGTCTGTGCAGAAATGCATTACGAAAACGACTATTCATGTGTTCGAGGTGTAAAGAGATTGCAAATTAAAACTTATTGATAGGCTCGATTCATTTATGCGGAAAAAAGGGAATGTTCGTTAATGCAAGTAGTCTTTGACAATGAACCACACTTTATTGATTATTCGAAACTTTTGTACTTTTGTACCCGTTATAGTAGAAAAATAAGTGCGTACTTATATTGCTCCGAAATGATAAATGTCACTATATCCATTGGGCATTGGTATACTATCTTTTTTTTTATCAAACTGTTTGTAGTACGTACAATTAGACTGGAAACACAATAAAAACAGTGCACAACTATAAATCGTAAATTCAATGATGCGACAAAAGAAGGTTTTAACAACAATGAGAAATAAAAGGAAAAAGGCACAAAGTTCATAAACAAACAGAGTCATTTCATTTAATCTATACAAGTTATCGTGCCTTACGTCACGCAACATAGATAGTAACTTGCGTTTCTTCTAGCGTGCGCTGTGCAGTCAATGTAGTTGTGCAAATGTATTGTCGTATAGCGCAGCTCAGCCTTTTACTTTTTATTGTTGTTGACTCCTTTGCCCCTCCCTCCACTGATACGTACAGACAGGCAGACAGACATATGCACGGACGAGCAAGCATACACCCAGCAAACACAACATCGCAGCTGTGTATGGGTAAGCAGTAACCACATAAGTTTTCCTCTTACTTAATACAGCCTCGTGTCGAATCGAGTATCTCCCGCGATGACAAGCAGAAGACAAGCCTGATACTCGTCTCTACGAAGCAGAAAGTAAGCAGGTATTTGCAGCAGGAGGTTAAAGAGTTAAGAGCATAACAAATGACCTCTTGTATAGCTCACCTGTCGTTCAAAAATAGCAGTAGAAGACAGAATCCCCAGTATAAGCTGATGCAGCAACAACGCGACAGAATCAGCCAAGTGTAGTGAGCATACTTGAATTGCACCGGCGACTATCTCCGTTATCGCAACATCGTTTACCTGTTCTGTTATTTCGTACTTACTCCTGCCAGTCGTGCCCCGTAGTCCGTACCTCCAATGCTCTGCATGCGCCAGCGAAGTTGGCGGATTTTTTCGTATCGACCAATCAGAGCGCGCCCTCGCATGCCGGCGATGACACGCGCCCGCTCTAGACGACTTGCACAGTGCACACTTTGTACTACTTACTTCATTCTTCGCATCAATCGCTCGCTCTCTCTCTCTCTCTCTCTCTCTCTCTCTCTCTCTCTCTCTCTCTCTCTCTCTCTCTTTCTTTCGTGCTCTTATTCTACAATAACGTGCAGATTGCGTGTGTGGCTGTAGAGTCAGTGCAAGCCAGTGCCCAAATCCAAGTAAGTCTAAGCACTGAGTCGCGAATTGGAGAAATCCGAGAACTCGTAGAATGAATACTGCGGGTGCCGGCAGCGTACTTGTATGCCCAGTGAACAGGGGGTCGCAATTCGCACTGATCGAAAGTACCTAACCGTTCAGTGGATAGCGACGATAGGATGAAGCGAGTTCGAGTACCTGCAGCTACTGCAGCTATCCATCCAGTCCACGAAGTTTCTTTGCCGATATGTTTCATGCAAACTAAGTACGACACGGGCGGTGGACGAGCCTCCTCTTCTCTCACTTAGTCAGTTATAGTCACTCGCGAGTCGCGACCGACACAAGTATGTACGCGGATGTCGCGAGCTCCGTACTCGGAAAAACGGCCAGACGAGAGGTAAGTTTATCTTGCACTGCGCGACAGCAGGAGGCTGCTGCTGTCTTGACTCTTGAGCTTAAGTTGCTTGAGGCCGTCGCCACCACCGTCGCCGCACCGCGCCGCGGATTATTAGGCTCAGTTCAGTGCGACGGCCACGGCCTGCGCTTTTCCTTCACTGATTGATCACAACGACGCTCGTGGACGTTCGAGGAAACATTATGCGAAATTTAAACTTCACCATCGCCGTGCGGCGTACGGCCACGCCGGAAAGGCAGGTAACTGCTATACGAATGAACGAATCTCAATACTATGAATGCAGCTCGTCTTCATTTTCCAAAAGCATTTTCCCACCGATAATCAATAAGTAATAATGTTGCTCATCATCGATTTAAGCTCGAGTATTCACCAATAAATTAGTATGCATATAACTTATTACTAAAATATTTCAATTTGCTACTGTAATTTTTTTTTCTAATACCATTGGATAATTTTGAAATTCGTGTTTGCAAGCGACAAGTTTCGACGCGTGGTCATATGAGTATTTTACTTTATTCTCAGCCAATACGAAATTTTGGCGTACTTGCAGATTGTAAACAGTTCAAACTTTTTATATCGCTTTATTTATGAAAAATTAGTTTTTCCGAATGCCTTTGTTCCTAATTAAAGCTCTTTTCTTCTTTTTTTCCAAATGATCGTAATAAATTGTAATTAGCTCGATTAAAATGTATCTCTGGACGTAAAATTATTCGAAATCGCCAAGGTCCTGTATATGATAAAAATATGACTGAATTGTTTTTTAATTGGCCTCAATCTAATACATAAACGGAGCAATTAATTATGAAAAAATGCTCCAGAAAATGTTTCTATAAAGAAGGAAATTCCACATCAAATAACTCCGAATTCATCTATTTGTAGAATGATTATTGGTTCCACAAAAAGAGCGTAAGATGTTGAAGTTATACAAAGTATCCCGTGTCCAATAATGTATACTATAAATGTCGAGGCAGATTAAATTATATGCTTCTCTTCTACATGTTAATTTTTATAATATATAATTATTATATACGGATTACTTATAGGTTATAGCTATATGTCGGCCATATTCCAAAATCCCCGGCTGCTGCGACGGTAGCGCTAGTCATACGCCACACGGTAAAATGAACGCGCACTATGCACATCGGCCCATGGCCCATGCGGCGATGCGGCCCTGTCGAAGTGGTACATATATATACGTGTGTGAGAATGACATACATCGGCGTGATATGGTACTATGGTAGAATTCACACACGCAGACGCAGTTGACAGCACGTGTGTAGTGCTCAGCTCCAAAAATTAAGCTCTGACGCGCGAAATTTGAAATTTAAAGTCATTATTATTCTTGTTATTCTAAAGTATATTTGAAGAAAAGAAATTGCATAAATTTTTTTGGTTATTTATTTGTATTTTTGATGTGAAACATCTATAGGCGCGCCTCGAGGAGTGAAACCGTACTTGAAAACAAAAGAAAATTCCGACCAAAAAAATCCTAACATCTGGCGAAACGTTCTAACCCCCCACTCCGCCTACGCATACAGCATGCTTGTCGCGTGCCGAGTCCTCTCTTCACGACTAGGACTGCTAGCAGGCTTCCCCCTCCACTTTCTAAGGGAGGTTCCACACGGGGAGCACAATATACAAGGGAGTACACGTATATAGATATACTCTTACTGCACGAATAGATGTCGCATAGCACTCAGTGTGGAAACTCTCTAAGATGCGCGATGCAGGCCCATCTCGGCGGCAACTAGAGCTCTCTTCCCCCTCTACTCGCTCTCTTTAGGGCTTTTCTCTGAGAGAGTGAGAATGCATTTGTGTATGTCTGTGTGTGTGCCAGGTTTAGCGCGTATACTATACAAATAGAAAGCGGAAAAAATGTTCTGCTAATTGAGAGAAGGATAGAGCAATGAATTCGCAAACGCACTCGAAATGCACCTACAGGACCCAAGCGTCGGACCCGCGGTCGGACCTCTGGCCGGACTGACATAGCATCTTCAAAATTTTCTTATATTATGTGACTAGTAGACGCGTCGTGTATTTCGAAAAGTTAACGTGATCAACTTTTCTTGTGTTTCATTCGTCTAGTTGACGCAATTTAATTTTCATAAATCAAAAATTTTGCAACAAAAAAAAAAGAGCCGTCGCGGAACGCCTCGAAGATGAGAAATATCAAAATTAATAAAATTTAAAGACAATTACATGTAATTTTTAGGTTGATGTAAAACAACATTTATTTCTGTTTAATATTCTTCATTTACGATAAACTTCTTTCAATAATTATCAAAGTCGATGTTTCACATCTGTCAGCTGTCCCGAGACAGCTCACTTTTTTCGAAAGTTTAGTTCGAAAGAATAGTTTAATAAGTATTTTATTTGTTCGTTTTTATTTTCTGAATTGCACCCAAAATTTCTTTAAGAAGTATTTGCAATACTTCTTGAAAACCTTTATCTTCATTTTCATCCATGTTGTTCAAAGGATGGGTGATTTCAGTAGAAGACGATAGTTCAACTGAAATATATGGTATCAAAAATAATTTTAGTGCAAGTTAAATAAAAGTTGAATGAAAAAAAAATATGTTTTTCTATACAATGCCATTCATACCTTCAATAGTAGCAAGTTGCAGTAAATCTTGTGATTTCAATGATTTATTAAAATCAGAAATCATTGGTTCATGTTTAATACCAATTTCTGGTATTAACGCAAGACCATTTCCATGCGTTCTTCCAATAATATTTAAAACTCTCTCGTACATCGCATTAATATCAATTACTTGATTATTATTGTTTCCAGTTTGCCTTCTTCTTTGATTATTTTCTGCGTTATAAACTTTTGCTTTTCTTTTTATTTCTGTCCAGTACTAAAAAACAAATAATAGACATATGAAAATTAAATTAGTAATTTTGATTTTTACAATATTACGAAAAAATCATTAAGAGGACGTTAGTATTACAAGAATATAACAAACAACAATTCTAAAGATAATTAAGAAACCTTCGAATTATGAAAAGTTATAGAATTTGACTGTAAATTAACCTATTTCTAGACAACAATTTTACAGATATAAAAGAATTATAAAAAATCAAATAGTGTACGTACATACCTTAGACCACGACTCAACAGATTTTTCTGGGCCTTGATTATTTAAAATAATTTTAAGTCTTTCCCACTGAGACTTTCTTTGTTGTACTCCTTCAATTCCCATGAATTGGTTTCTAGCAAATCCGCTATGATTTTCCATATAGGAAAGAAGAGCTTCTAATTGATTCTTGTTAATCATTTTATGCGTTGTTGCGTCAAAAACGTTGTAATTTCGGAAACGAAGATTTTAAGGTTAAATCTAACGTTTTTCATTTTTTTATTTTCCCTTCTGTAGGTAATAAGGTAAGTTCATAGTTATTTTATTTAAGTTGTGCATTTAATAATAAAAACAGAGTTTATTTGTAAAATAAATTTATCTGTTAAACAAATTATTGAAATATGTATTTATTATTCGTTGTCGTTCAATAACTCCAGCTATATACTCTTCGTGACCACGATTACCATTTTCTTCATTATTATCTTCATTATTGATATTATTATTATCATGATTATCTTCATCGTTTAGCAATGCTGGCGGTATTGGCATTCTGTAAAAATTATTGAACAAAAAATTATTATTAGGAAACAAAACAATTCTTTAAATAAATTATTCAAAGTTTGTTGAATTTTACCCATGTTGCCTCAAACAATTGTACAACACTGTACATGCTTGTACAATTTGAGCTGCAAAAACAAGTTCGTAATATAAACACCTTTCTTTATTTAGGCATCTTCATATTCCTTTAAGTAATCCAAAAACATTTTCGACTTTCACACGCGCCAGTCGTAATGCACGTGAATACTCGTGCTCAGGGGTGTTTCTAATTGCATCTCTTATAGGAATCATTAGCACCCGTGATTGAGTGTATCCTCCATCACCTTACAATCTAATAAATTATTCAAAGAACAAAATATTAATTTATTGAAAATTGCAGTTTTGTATACCAATTATATAGTAAGGTCCTTCTTGATCTACTATATCTCGATCTTCTCGTAATTGGTACATCTTTTCCCGAACATCGCTATAGTTCCAAACGAATCGATCATTCGTTGATCCGCTACAAATTCGTGTACTTAAAATATTATAATTCATGTCCGCAACCTATAAAATTAAAGTGTTCAAAAATTTCTGCTATAAATTATTTCTACGTGTAAGTGGGGCTTGCCTTCTTGGTAATCGAGTATGGACCTTTTTCTTTACTACCTCCGTTTACCGAGAAGGCTTTATTATTTATTGCACCGAGGCGTATTTGTGAATCATTCACGTACCAAAGATATATGTAACTTCAAAATACGACGATGAAAAATTAATTAAGCGCTATTGAAGGTGCCACTCAAGGAAAAAAGGCACGGCTATTTTTTCTCTTTGTACGCGGACTACCGATCGTAGGTGGAACGCGAGCTTTTTCAACTTTTTAAGCTGGCCCCGGCTTTTTTTTCCTTCAAACTATTATAATTCCAAAAATTGGCCTGTGCGAAGTTGCAATAGAATAATACGACAGCTATTGCATGTATTGTATGTGTGTGTGTGTGTGTGTGTGTGTGTGTGTGTGTGTGGGTGTGTGTGTGTGTAAAAATCTACGCATACGAGTATTTTAACTCCTTCCTCGAACTAAGAAAAAAATGTTTTCTTACAACTTGAAGAGACAGCGAATGTTCTCTTTTATAGTTGAGAAATGCTTCTTCATGAATTGCTGGTGTTACAATTTTGGGAAGAGTACAATCAACTGATCCAAGGATACCTGGAAATCCGATTACTTCTTGGAACCTGTGAAGAGCTTTGTTTATTAAAATAGGTAATCTTACATTAACTTAAGCTATAATATACCTTCGTGAAATAAATTCTCTTTCATTTCGAGTACTTGGAAATCGAATGAATCGATGAGCGAATATATTAATCGCTGGAATAACTGTGTGCAAATATTTGCTCACAGTTACTCCACTCATATTATAATGATTCTCATCCGTTCCCAGTCCTTTCTGGTATGCTTCTTCTGCGAGAAAGCGTAAAACGCAAAGTACTTGTAATTGAGGAGGTACACCTCTAGGATGATTTGGCAAATGATCTCGTATCAAATTTATCAAATCGATTGCCATCCATTGATACATTCTTCAAAAAATTATTAACGTGATAATTTTCTTATACGATTAAATGTATCGAAAATATTAAAAAAGAATGTTATTCTCACTTACCTGTAATGCTGACGAAATTGTTCAGGTTGCATATCAAAGGGGTTACTAATGTCTCGAAGAAACTTTCTTTTAATCATTTTTGCCTTGCGTAAGCGAACTTGATTATCATACTCAATAATAATTTGCAAAAGTATATCCATTACTTTTTTTTAAATTAAAAATGCTATACTTTGAAAATTGACTATATTTACGTATAAATTACATATCAATAAGTCACTAAAATACTGTAATATAGAATAATTTAGGATAGTCTAGTAGATTGTGTAAACAAACGCTCATTTGACGATGCAATCGATTGATATGTTCACACGTCACCTTTTTATGGCTGTGCTTACAATTATTATTGAATTAGTGATTTTACTGAAATGAATACAATAGCAGTAACTATTGCATAAGAACTTCAATTTTATCCATTTATTTATAATCCAATAGATAAAAATTATTTAAATAAAGAGTTGAGAAACGCTGCTTTTCAAGAAATTGCCGAAACTGTAATTCGCCATCACGACGAGATCGTGGACGGTGTAGACGGTAAATTTCTTAAATTTAATAAAATTTTGTGAAAAAACTTGTGTAATCCTTAACAAAACATTAATATTTTTATAAAAATTATTTTTAGGGGAATATGTTAAAAAAATGTATATGAAATTACGTTCTGACTATTGTAAAATAACATTACAACAAGGTGGCGTTAATCGTAGACAATGGAACTTGCTTTCGTTAAAGAATCAAATGCATGCTCCTTACCCATTTGTCTAACATGAAATATTTTGTAAAACACAGGAATGGTCAAGAAAATTATTAAAATTTATTTTAATGCATATAATGTAAACTAACCTATAAATAAATTGTCATGTTTAATATTTATTATAATAACGCTCGAGAGAGAAAATTCATGATTTATAATTACCGCCATTCAAAATTTCATAATTCTCTGCGTGCGCACTCCCAAATAAATTGCTTTCTAAATATTGTAACATTGTAAAAATTCATCCTAATTAGAACGCTGTTAAAAACATAAGAAAAGCTATTAATATATAAAAATTGACTAGAGAAGTATACAACTTAACGCAGCGCATGCACGTAATATACGTATACACTGCAGCTTCTTTTTAGCGCGTGAGCTTGTATTGTTTTTGAAAGTTTGCACGCTACAACATCCTCGCTCGCTCATTCCCGCGTTAAAGTATTTTGTGAGAGCCTTAAAATTTGTAAGATCCATTTGTAAACAATGTCCAGCATTGAGGATAATTATCTTTATGATAGTACTACTAAGTAAGTTAAAAATATACTATTTGTTTATTTTGTGCCTATATAACCTCTAAATAATAATATAACTAATAATATTTAAATAATAATATTTTTTAAAAGAAAATTAACAAAGAGTAAGGCAACAACAAAACAAATTAATATTCTGAGGAAGGAAATGGCTTTGCGTCCCTGGCTACACGATTCTAACGCTCCTAATGCTGAGGAAGAATGGGCTATATTAACTACAATTCTAAATAAGGAAGGAACCGTAAAAACACCTATCAATGGAAAAAAGTTAGTCATTACAAATTTAATATTTTATAAAATATACAATGGAAAACTTATTTTTAATAAATGTTTTCAGTCGTGGAAAGATCAGGAGAAGAATGTGCCCGAATGTATTGCTTACGCTACTAAAGCTACTGGATAAATACCTTCCACTTCTTCAAATAAGGAAAATGTTCAAGTATGCAAATCAAAAAATAGTTCTTTTGATTCCATCACTACTCGGATTCCGTTTGAGTTGTTGCGACCTGCTGCTATTAAAGGTAAGAATCGTATGCCGAAATATTTTTTTTCGTTCAGCGTTCAATTATATTTTACTAAACTAATTTTTCTTATTATATGTCAGTGGAACCACCTACTCTTACTGGAAATACCCAACTTCCAAATCATATGGATAATGATGATGACGATGAGCCAATCATTGTAGGTTATAATTTACAATTAAAACAAGAGAAAGGTTACAAGAAGTCAAATAATACGCTAATGATGTTAATAGTAATTAAATATAATTTGAAAACAAGTTTATTATTTACAGAAGTTGTCGATAGGAGCAGCTGTGAATCCGAAACTACATATGCGAGAGCTGAGCAGATGATAGTAAATGAAACAGAAAATGTTCATATTGTACCTCTCAATATGAATTTATCTCCTCTTCGAAAAAATAGTAAAGCAGAGTTTGGTAAATTTTCTGTTGTAGCAATTTTTAAAAAATTCAATTACAAAAGAAAATTTTAATTAAATTAGTTTCAGGTTCAATATCTTCTACTACTGCTAAAGTTGCATTATCCTCTATGGCAGAACACAATGCAAACATTACTCAATTAAATATTTCTATCGAAGATCTTAAATCAACGTTACAGGTAAGAAAGGACCAGGATAAAGCTTTTCAAGAAGCAGTTCTAACACTTCTTACAGAAATTTTGAGTGCAATTCAAAACATAAATATGAATGAATAAAATAATTATTAAACTTTATTTTTATAAATTATTATCAAATTTGTATATATTATGAGTTGAAAAAATAAAAATAAATAATCAAAAAAAATTATGTACTTACTTTTCTTTAAATATAATTTATTAAAGTAATAATATAATATAATGACTTTAAATTTCAAATTTCGCGCGTCAGAGATTAATTTTTGGAGGTGAGCACTACACACGTGCTATCAACTGCGTGTGTGAATCCTATCACATAACGCCGATGTATGTCATTCTCACACATGTATATATATGTATATGTTATATGTACCACTTCGACAGGGCCTCAGCAGCAGCAATTTATACTGAATCCATATATAGGTACCAATATTTTATATAGACTTACATAGCCGATAAGCAGCGCGGCATCGGCAAGCCAGCATTCTGTAAAGTCAAACGACAAACCTGCTTTAATTAATATATGCTTGTGAACGTCCTCACTTACTGAATGTTGCTGCCTTGGGCGATGTCTGCAATGCCGACAACAACGTATCTTGGCATAAAAATACACAAGTAAATGATCAGGGCTATAGGGCAAAGGTGAAGAAAGTGGATACGGGGTGCAGTAGACTCATGCTGCATGCAGAAATATCAGCACAGCATGAGCAAATTCAGGACTGCGCCATGGAGGCAATGAAGCGAATCAAGTACCAGAGCTGTACGTGTTATAAGTACTTTATACCGCCCGATACCGCCAGAATACGGGAGCGAGGCAGCGAGCGACTATTTCTAGCGAGTGCTGAGCCTCTTCTCTGTCTCACTCGCGTCGCTGACGTCGCTGTTGTTGGCCGCTGCCCGCTGCGGACTGCGGTCTGCAAGCAGCCCACTCACTCTTTCTCTAGCGGCAGACGCCAGTTGGCTCGCATCTCCGCGCGCAAGAGTAAGTACTTACTCAATAACGAACGTGCTCCATCCGCGTCTGTCCCGCGGTGTCTTTACGTACGCACTATATACACATAGCTGTTTCTGCTATCGCCACTTGCCTCCTTCGTTCTGTATGCTCACGCCTTGCGCGCGCTTGTCTTTTACTCGGCTCCATACGCAAGGATATAACCTAGAACAGAATCTTTGGATGTTCTCTTCTCCCGACTGGCGACTGCCGAAGCCAAGGAAAGTGTGAGCGCGGCGGAAGTAGCCTCGACTATGGGCCTTTCAGTACCTGTTGCACTTGCAGTCAGCTTGCTTGGGGGCTTCCTCGAGCCCGTGCTGCAGTGACGCCACTGCAGTCGCAAGTCTTGTGACGAAGCGAAGCATAATAGAGAGAGAGAGAGTGCAGCCGCCGCGGCGAAAAAGTCTGCGAGAGGCTGAGTCAGAGGCGAGGAACGCGCTCGAGCGAGCGACTGTGCGTGTACGTGTGTGTAGGTGTCTCACTCTCCCGAGTCACGGCTCCCTGGCCCCTGCTCTCTCCTCTGCAGTGAGTGCCTCGCTGCCGCTTGCATATGCAAGAGCGAAAGAGGAGAGAACATGTCGCGCTCGTCCTACCTCGGATAAGACTGTTCAAGCTGCGAGTGCAATCACAAACCGAGGGTCGTAGATGCCGCAGCCTGCAGTGCTGCACATCGCTGTGTACTCAGGCTCTTGTGTGTGTGCCGTGTGTGCGTGTGTGTGTGTGCGCGCGTGCGCGCGCGCGCGCGCGATAGTGCATCCTAGAGGCTCGTTCGGTTCGAGTGCGAACGAGCTTGATGGGCCTTGTGGGGAGCCGGCTGGCCGAGGCTGAGCCTCAGGCTAATCACCATCAGCGGGAGTATGCCTCAGCGAACATCAAGAACTGCCAGCCGTACCTCAGTCCCATCGCTGGAGGATGCGGCGCAGGCTACAGTCTCAACAGTTCCGGGACAACAGGCTCGCAGCATACGAGAACCGGCAGTGTGCGCGGCGCGCCCAGGCAGCCGATGCCCGACGCCCAGGAGCTCGAGCGCCGGTTCACCAAAGTTCTGGTTAGTTCACTCCCCACGCTCCCCCTCTCAGTCTCTCTCTCTCTCTCTCTTTCTCTCTCTCTTCTCTCTCTCTCTCTCTCTCTCTCTCTCTCTCTCTCTCTCTCCTTCTCTCCTTCTCTCCTTCTCTCCTGACTGCTTACTTTACGCGTCCTCATGAATGAGTCCTTTCTGTTTTGTTCTGTTCTCTTTCTGTTTTGTTTGTTAACATTTTTACATTTAGGTGGAGAGTATTTAAAATTTTTTCAGAGAAAATTTATTAAATTTGTTAACAGCAATTAATATGCCTTCGCTACGGAACTTGCGTTGAAAGTCATTGTACAAGCAATTGTAGGATTAGAGTTCGTTTTAACCAATCAAAATAAAGAATCATAATCTTTTCTCGATGCTTACACAATATATCTGCAAGTTTTCCCAAGTCATTAAAAATCGTTCTTATTTTACGGTAAGGCCATCCATTGCATAAACGATTCGTAAAAACAGACGTTTCTCTCTCTCTCTCTCTCTCTCTCTCTCTCTCTCTCTCTCTCTCTCTCTCTCTCGCTCTTAACAACTGACATGAACAAGTACGCTAAAGTGAGTGGTGAGTCAAAACCCAAGAAACGAACTGGAATTGTTTTATTGCCGCTTTAATTAATTATAGGCTAGTGATTCATCCGTCTCAATAATATTTTTTTTTAAATCTAACTGTGAAATCGCAAAGAATTCATTACATATCAAACTGTAAGTACCGCATGGTTTTCCGGTTTTTAAATCGAGCGTCAAATAATCCCCATTAACTTACTACTGGCTTTCGATGACCTTGATGAGTGAGTTTTTAATAATAGAAAAAAAACTGCTAATTATACGTCCTCGAAATGCCGATCTCATAAAATTTATTTTCTGAACCACCGGGGAAAAGCCAAAAAAAACAGCTGTTATCTCGCATACACGAGTCTACAAAGCAGGGTTTCATTCAATTAACGTTATGCAATAATGTTTTCAATTCTATTATACTAGGGGGGGGGGGGAGTACACCACCTGCTCGCTTCGCTCGCCAACCCCACACTTTTTAATTTACTAATATGGAAATAACTAATATGGAAATGCCTAAATTTGTATTCGTATACGAAATTTGTTATACCTATGTAGCTTTGTGCATAGCAGCTTCATCAACAACAACATAGTCACAGATTTTTATATTCATATTGCGTGTCGCATGTCACATTAATTTTATAATTACAAATTATGATTTAAAAGTATCTAATGTCTGCAGTGTAAATTGATTTTAAAACAATTACAATAAATTGAAGTATTCTACAATATGCTACGTCGCATACATACATCTACTCAATAAAATAATTTGACCATCGCCTGTAACCGTACCGCCGATGCCGCTATGAAAAATATCATACACCATCATTACTAAAAGCTAAGTAATTCAAGATGTTGAAAAATGTATCTATTAAGTAATTAAAGTTATTAGCTTTTCGCCAAAGCCTGAAGTTTTAAAGTAATATTCAAAATTTACAATAGTCAATATTTACAAGCAAATATTACAAATTTAATAATATTATAATATACAATTTCTTCTTATAAATAAGCCTATTGAACTGCGTATTTAAGTACAAATTTCGAACTTGAGCATTAGTTAGCGTAGTGAATTACTCTTAATATAATATATGAACCACAAAAAAATCTTCCCTTATCAACATAATTTGCAGATATTTATGCAGAGATTTCTGCAGAACTCTCTGTAGAGCTCTGCAGAGCAATCTGCGGGGTTCCCTACAGATGGTCCAAATTCTCTGTAGGGGAACAATGTCAATGCTTCTGAAGTAATTTCTGTATAATTTTCTGCAGAGATTACTACACAGATTACTGCAGAGATTTCTGCATTGTAATTACTTCTGCAGAGAATTTGGACCTCCTACAGAGAACCCTACATATAGCTCTGCAGAGCCCTGCAGAGAATTCTGCAGAGATCTCTGCATAAATATCTGCACATTATTTTGATAAGGGTTAGGACATGGCAATTGCCTATTTCATTGTTTTTCTTATTTTTTGTTTAATACTAAAGAAGATCATATGAAAATTAGGGCCAAAATTGTAAAATATGTTTTTGGAAATTGGAACTCTTTTGAACCATTCATAAAAATTGATAAAAATACTTACGAGTTATACATGTCAATGAATGGTACATATGACGGTGAAGCAGAAATCATAGCATTTGATCATATATGTATATTCGGTTTGCATTTCAGTGTCAAAGGCAAACTTCATAAATCCCTTTTATTACAGGTCAGATAATTTAAGTAACAATCAAAATGAATTGAATTTAGTTTTATCTGGTTCCATAGACGCAGGGCATTATGATACTCAAAGTTATTATAATTTAAATTTCTGAGATACTTATAAAAAAAGGTCGTATTTAAATTATTATGATAAAAATCGCGGTTTCATAAAACTAAAAAGAAATTAACTTTATAAATCAAATTCCACTTTTAGACAAAAGAGAAAGAGATTTAGTTAATAATATGAGTGACGATAGATTAGAAAAAAAGGCGCAAGGACATGGTTGACCATACATGCCTCAAATAAGATTAAAAAAGAAAAGGTGTAAGGATGTCACCCCCTACCAGGCGTCCCCTTTTTTGATGAAAAATGTTTACAAGTAATACTGTAAAACATAATATTGTAGATTGAAAATGTCTAGATTTTCAAATATTAAAGAAAGTTGCAAAAATGTGAACCACGGCGATGATATATAGATGTATTAATAGCATTAGATTTAAGCTTTTAAAAGCGGTATTTAAAAAAAAACTTGCTATCTTATAAAAAATGGAATCATAATCTTAGTAGTTGAATATTCAAATACTAGTTTTTCAAAAATCCAGGAAAGAAATTCGCCATGCAGCTGATGAAAATTTTTTTTTCAAAGCGTGTCTCCCATAGACTCGTGCATTAAAATCTTGAAGTTTTGTCTTTAATATAACTTTTAAAAACGAGTACCGCTTGCTACCTTACAAAAAATACCAATGTAACCGTTGAGATGTCAAGTAGAAAATATTTTATAATAAAAAAATACTAACAATAAGTTACTTTTTCGAGTGAACTATCTTAACCCATTAAGTCCAAAATTGCAAAAATTTCAATTTTTACTTTTGAGCTTTTGAATAATTTGATGAAAGCAACAAAAAATTTATTGGGGAATAGTCATGCCTACTGTTTTCGGATATTCTCTACAAGATGCAAACGTTAAACAAATTTAAAAAATTGATTTTTAGTTAATATTAACGAATTAAAATAAAAATTCGTTTTTTAAGCGTTTTTTTTTCTTTTCAATTTTAGAGAGGGAAGGAATTTTATTTTTACCGTCGCAAATATGCACAAAAGTGCACTAAATATCTGAGCTTTTTAAATTGGTTGAATTTTTTTGTCTATAATTTTTTTTAACAAAATAGCGGCGGTTTTTATGAAACAGCATGATGTTGCACTTCATGATTTTTTTTGAATATCATACATTTTTTTCTTGAGAAGAACGAATTTTACAAAAAAATTTATAGAATAAAAAGTACTCAGAATCATTCAAGGAACACGCAATTTTTTTCAAAAATTTTTTAGCTATTTTTTAATTTTTCAAAAATTGTGAAAATAGAAAAGTTTAAAATTTGGTCTAAACTTTTGAAAAAAAATTCATACGTATTCTTTGAGTAATTTTAAGCATTTTTTATTTTACAATATTTTTTCGTTATGATCATATTTTCATCACGCTGCTTCACAAAATCAGCCGTCATTTTGTTAAAAAAAAATCATAGACAAAAAAGATTGACCAATTTGAAAAGCTCAGATATTTTGTGCATTTTTGTGCATATTTGCGACACTAAAAACAAAATTCCTTTCCCCTCTAAATTTGGATTGAAAAGAAAAAAACGCTTAAAAGACGAATTTTTTATTTTAATTCGTTAATTATTAACTAAAAATCAATTTAAAATTTTTTTTAGCGATTGTATCGTGTAGAACATATCCGTCAAATAGTAGAAATAAATTTAAATTTTTTTGTTGCTTTCATTAAATTATTCAAGCTCAAATGTAAGAATTAAATTTTTATAATTTGGGACTTAATGGGTTATAGTTTCCTCTTTAAGGGGATCCGATAGCCACTAATGACCCGTCACTAACGGTACGATCAAGAAGTACTGAGATCGAATAAATAAAAGGAATTACGCAAATTCAAGAGATACTTGCCCTTCGTCTCTGAATATGAATCATTCCACGGGATACTGGAAACTCCTGGGGGCCTGGAAGATCGAAAAAGTTTAGGTAGGGCACACTGGCCAGACCTGTTTTTTTTTATTTCTGGGACCCCTCTGAATAAGATACCGTGCGAGTTGTATTAACTTTATAAATATTAGCTTTATAAATCAAATTCCACTTTTAGACAAAAGAGAAAGAGATTTAGTTAATAATATGAGTGACGATAGATTAGAAAAAAAGGCGCAAGGACATGGTTGACCATACGTGCCTCAAATAAGATTAAAAAAGAAAAGGTGTAAGGATGTCACCCCCTACCAGGCGTCCCCTCAGTGGTGCCCCCTAGCGGGAGTCTTCTCAGTGGCGCCCTCTACCGGGCGTCCCCTCAATGGAAGAAATGTCTCTCTTTTAGGTTAAAATTACGTAAAAGAAGAGACAATTCTCCAATTGAGGGGGCGCCAATTGAGAGAGAGCTAATTTGTGACACGGCGGCGGCGATATCATTTGATTAATAAAGAGAGAAATACATTTCGTGTTACGTAATTCTGCATCAGCCACGGCTGCGAATGGTGTATATCTTTCTCTTCGTGCACGCACGCTTGCAGCAGTATATAGCTCCATTTTCATAACTTTACGTCACGAATTTTTACACGCACGCACACACACGCACACACACACACACACACACACACACACACACATATACACGCACGTACACGCATACATATTTGTATCGTGACGAGTTATGCGTCACCTCCGCATGCAAATGCTTTTACTGCATGATGTGAAAGTTTATTAATTTTTTTAAACAGTTTTAGACGACAGCTGATGAATTGCTAGACGCGCAGCTATCAGGTGAGTGGTGGGAGGATGAGGGAAAGATACTGGTCGCGGCGCGCAGAGATTAGATTCGATTTAGCTATCGACACGTGCGGATATTTTGCGACAACGCTCGAAGGTGTTGTATTCGTGTTGCAATACGCAGTGCTGTTTAGAACGACTTCTATGGTCAACCCGTAGTTTGAGAGGACGTCCTGCGTGCGATTCGCGATTCTACTGCTATTCGTGCAAGCGAGTTTCGAGTGTAAGTGCCAGTTATTTCTCTCCTGCTCTCACCAGTTACACCACCGGCTCTCGTATATCTCCGAAGTCGCGTGTCGTGAAAGCGTTTTTTCGTTTTTAAAATATATGGGCGTATATCTATATAAAAGGTGACTCTGACAGATAATGCGCTCGATTTTTTGACCTCCTCGAAAAATATTTTAAAAATGTTGCTTACAATCCTGTTAGTGCCCCTAAATTTTTCCAGATTTTTTCCGGTCCGTCTCTTCAAGTTATAGAGGGTTAAAGTTGGCATTTCAAGCATATTCTCAATTTTTGCCTATTTTCATTAATTTGTAGCTCCTCAACCAAGTCGTTTTCGACAAAAATATACAGAACATATATAAGTCTCTCACAGGCATTTTAATATTTAAAATCAATGAAACTCAAAAGCTATCCGGAGATCGGTAACCAAAAAAATGATGAAGATAGCTTTTTCACTGCAAATGTATCTGCACTACTGCCAAAATGTTACTTGACCTTTTTCTAACCTCAAAAAATCAATTAGGTCATTGAAATTTTTAAGAATAGCGTATATGAATCATTCCACGGGATACTGGAAACTCCTGGGGGCCTGGAAGATCGAAAAAGTTTGGGTAGGGCACACTTGCCAGACCTATTTTTTCTGATTTCTGGGACCCCTCTGAATAAGATACCGTGCGAGTAGTATAATTATAACAGATAAAAAAATTTTAATTTAGACCTAAAAACCAAAAAGTAGAGGAAAAGAGCTTTAATTTGAGCTATCAAACGTTAAAATCGAAGCATTGGATCGACAGTAACAGGGATTTGAAGAAAGGGAAAAATGTCTGGTTTTTGGAAAAGTCGAGCTATTTCGTGAAAGTCAAACCAAACCACTTTTTTCAAATGGTCATAAATTTTGATCGAGTGATTCGATTTTGATGTTTAATAGCTTAAATTAAAGCTGTTTTCCACAGCTTTTTTGTCGATACAAATATTTTTTTGTAGTGAGCTATATATATGCTTCTAAAGCCGATTGGTTCTTTGAAAGTATATATATATATATATATATATATATATATATATATATATATATATATAGCTCACTATATATCAAATTTAAATTTTGACTTAAAATTCAATAAGTAGAGGAAAATAGCTTTTATTTAAGCTATTAAACGTCAAAATCGAATCACTCGATCAAAATTTATGACCATTTGAAAAAAGTGATTTGGTTTGACTTTCACGAAATAGCTCGATTTTTCCAAAAACCAGACATTTTTCCCTTTCTTTAAATCCCTGTTACTGTCGATCCAATGCTTCGATTTTAACGTTTGATAGCTCAAATTAAAGCTCTTTTCCTCTACTTTTTGGGTTTTAGGTCTAAATTAAAATTTTTTTATCTGTTGATCTATATATATGCTTCTAAAGCGGATTGGCTTTCTGAACGCATATATATAGCTCAATAGATAAGAAAAATCAATTTTGGACCTAATCGTAAAGTTGAGGAAAAGAGCTTTAATTTAAGCTATTAAACTTTAAAATCGAGTCACTGGATCAAAAGTTTCGAGGATTTGAAAAAAAAGTGAAAATCGATTAGTTTCGCGAGAGCCCTATAAAGAGTTAGCAGTATTGAAGCGTGCGTAACTCGTGACCGGAACTTCCGATTTTTAAAATTTTAGGCTCGATTTAAAGCTCTTAAGCTGCACTTTCGTATATATAAAGTATAGCGCCAAGTCCAATATGATTCACAATACACAAATAATACTCTCGACAGTAAAAATGTAAAAGTAAATGTATGAACATTTTTGCGTTCTTTCGATCGGAAACCCGGGTGGCAACCGATAATTATACAACTCGCACGGTATCTTATTCAGAGGGGTCCCAGAAATCAGAAAAAATAGGTCTGGCAAGTGTGCCCTACCCAAACTTTTTCGATCTTCCAGGCCCCCAGGAGTTTCCAGTATCCCGTGGAATGATTCATATACGCTATTCTTAAAAATTTCAATGACCTAATTGATTTTTTGAGGTTAGAAAAAGGTCAAGTAACATTTTGGCAGTAGTGCAGATACATTTGCAGTGAAAAAGCTATCTTCATCATTTTTTTGGTTACCGATCTCCGGATAGCTTTTGAGTTTCATTGATTTTAAATATTAAAATGCCTGTGAGAGACTTATATATGTTCTGTATATTTTTGTCGAAAACGACTTGGTTGAGGAGCTACAAATTAATGAAAATAGGCAAAAATTGAGAATATGCTTGAAATGCCAACTTTAACCCTCTATAACTTGAAGAGACGGACCGGAAAAAATCTGGAAAAATTTAGGGGCACTAACAGGATTGTAAGCAACATTTTTAAAATATTTTTCGAGGAGGTCAAAAAATCGAGCGCATTATCTGTCAGAGTCACCTTTTATATAGATATACGCCCATATATTTTAAAAACGAAAAAACGCTTTCACGACACGCGACTTCGGAGATATACGAGAGCCGGTGGTGTAACTGGTGAGAGCAGGAGAGAAATAACTGGCACTTACACTCGAAACTCGCTTGCACGAATAGCAGTAGAATCGCGAATCGCACGCAGGACGTCCTCTCAAACTACGGGTTGACCATAGAAGTCGTTCTAAACAGCACTGCGTATTGCAACACGAATACAACACCTTCGAGCGTTGTCGCAAAATATCCGCACGTGTCGATAGCTAAATCGAATCTAATCTCTGCGCGCCGCGACCAGTATCTTTCCCTCATCCTCCCACCACTCACCTGATAGCTGCGCGTCTAGCAATTCATCAGCTGTCGTCTAAAACTGTTTAAAAAAATTAATAAACTTTCACATCATGCAGTAAAAGCATTTGCATGCGGAGGTGACGCATAACTCGTCACGATACAAATATGTATGCGTGTACGTGCGTGTATATGTGTGTGTGTGTGTGTGTGTGTGTGTGTGTGCGTGTGTGTGCGTGCGTGTAAAAATTCGTGACGTAAAGTTATGAAAATGGAGCTATATACTGCTGCAAGCGTGCGTGCACGAAGAGAAAGATATACACCATTCGCAGCCGTGGCTGATGCAGAATTACGTAACACGAAATGTATTTCTCTCTTTATTAATCAAATGATATCGCCGCCGCCGTGTCACAAATTAGCTCTCTCTCAATTGGCGCCCCCTCAATTGGAGAATTGTCTCTTCTTTTACGTAATTTTAACCTAAAAGAGAGACATTTCTTCCATTGAGGGGACGCCCGGTAGAGGGCGCCACTGAGAAGACTCCCGCTAGGGGGCACCACTGAGGGGACGCCTGGTAGGGGGTGACATCCTTACACCTTTTCTTTTTTAATCTTATTTGAGGCACGTATGGTCAACCATGTCCTTGCGCCTTTTTTTCTAATCTATCGTCACTCATATTATTAACTAAATCTCTTTCTCTTTTGTCTAAAAGTGGAATTTGATTTATAAAGCTAATATTTATAAAGTTAATACAACTCGCACGGTATCTTATTCAGAGGGGTCCCAGAAATAAAAAAAAACAGGTCTGGCCAGTGTGCCCTACCTAAACTTTTTCGATCTTCCAGGCCCCCAGGAGTTTCCAGTATCCCGTGGAATGATTCATATTCAGAGACGAAGGGCAAGTATCTCTTGAATTTGCGTAATTCCTTTTATTTATTCGATCTCAGTACTTCTTGATCGTACCGTTAGTGACGGGTCATTAGTGGCTATCGGATCCCCTTAAAGAGGAAACTATAACCCATTAAGTCCCAAATTATAAAAATTTAATTCTTACATTTGAGCTTGAATAATTTAATGAAAGCAACAAAAAAATTTAAATTTATTTCTATTATTTGACGGATATGTTCTACACGATACAATCGCTAAAAAAAATTTTAAATTGATTTTTAGTTAATAATTAACGAATTAAAATAAAAAATTCGTCTTTTAAGCGTTTTTTTCTTTTCAATCCAAATTTAGAGGGGAAAGGAATTTTGTTTTTAGTGTCGCAAATATGCACAAAAATGCACAAAATATCTGAGCTTTTCAAATTGGTCAATCTTTTTTGTCTATGATTTTTTTTTAACAAAATGACGGCTGATTTTGTGAAGCAGCGTGATGAAAATATGATCATAACGAAAAAATATTGTAAAATAAAAAATGCTTAAAATTACTCAAAGAATACGTATGAATTTTTTTTCAAAAGTTTAGACCAAATTTTAAACTTTTCTATTTTCACAATTTTTGAAAAATTAAAAAATAGCTAAAAAATTTTTGAAAAAAATTGCGTGTTCCTTGAATGATTCTGAGTACTTTTTATTCTATAAATTTTTTTGTAAAATTCGTTCTTCTCAAGAAAAAAATGTATGATATTCAAAAAAAATCATGAAGTGCAACATCATGCTGTTTCATAAAAACCGCCGCTATTTTGTTAAAAAAAATTATAGACAAAAAAATTCAACCAATTTAAAAAGCTCAGATATTTAGTGCACTTTTGTGCATATTTGCGACGGTAAAAATAAAATTCCTTCCCTCTCTAAAATTGAAAAGAAAAAAAACGCTTAAAAAACGAATTTTTATTTTAATTCGTTAATATTAACTAAAAATCAATTTTTTAAATTTGTTTAACGTTTGCATCTTGTAGAGAATATCCGAAAACAGTAGGCATGACTATTCCCCAATAAATTTTTTGTTGCTTTCATCAAATTATTCAAAAGCTCAAAAGTAAAAATTGAAATTTTTGCAATTTTGGACTTAATGGGTTAAGATAGTTCACTCGAAAAAGTAACTTATTGTTAGTATTTTTTTATTATAAAATATTTTCTACTTGACATCTCAACGGTTACATTGGTATTTTTTGTAAGGTAGCAAGCGGTACTCGTTTTTAAAAGTTATATTAAAGACAAAACTTCAAGATTTTAATGCACGAGTCTATGGGAGACACGCTTTGAAAAAAAAATTTTCATCAGCTGCATGGCGAATTTCTTTCCTGGATTTTTGAAAAACTAGTATTTGAATATTCAACTACTAAGATTATGATTCCATTTTTTATAAGATAGCAAGTTTTTTTTTAAATACCGCTTTTAAAAGCTTAAATCTAATGCTATTAATACATCTATATATCATCGCCGTGGTTCACATTTTTGCAACTTTCTTTAATATTTGAAAATCTAGACATTTTCAATCTAAAATATTATGTTTTACAGTATTACTTGTAAACATTTTTCATCAAAAAATGCTATAAAACAGCTTAGAAACCAAGTTCATAAACTTAATCCAAGTTTGGGCACCTGTGCATTTCCCTACAGAAATGTGTAATAATATTTACATAAAAAATGCCAAAAACACAATTGTAAGGCTAGTACCCAAAAAGCAAAAAAGTGCGTATTTATTTATTTATAATGGTATTTACCCGGAACCGCACCACATTGCACGAAAGATTGCGCATTTTTATTAGAGCTTTTCTGATAGTTAAGTATCAAATAATGAATAACTTAAATAACCAATGATATTTACCTGTAAGAGATCCAATGACGCGTTGTGCTCTCCGTGCGATTTCGTATGACGCGCAACGTTGTTCCTTCATGAATTCAAATCGCTTTTCACCTGTCAGTGATGGTAACCGACTAACACCATACATGAAATGTATCACTTTGAAATAAGGAATAAGACTCCCTGATATAAAATAAACCAACCGTTCTGATTGGTCAGCTAAGTAATCGCCCCAGCACTCGATCACTGACACAATTAATAATTAAAATAAATTGGTAACCAGCTAGCTGACGGCTGCTACACTTTCAATATATATAGAATTTAGATATACATAATACATACACGGTTAAACTGTATTTATGAATTTTATAAACGTTAATAATTAATTGACATAAATCTAAACTAGTTTTGTAGCGTATGCGTTTTTATGATAATACAAAAATTGAATTAAAATTAATAATTAAAGTATAAGACTGGATTAGAAGGTCATATAAAAACATAAAGCTGTGTATTTATACGTTAGGTTCGGTAATCGACAACGCGATTCGGAGTCAGGCCATGCACATAATCTTAAAATGATCCTCGATGCTTTTTCCTTGTGTTAATTTTAATCCCATCCCAATCGTTGTATAGATTATATTAATCATAAAAGTTTCTAATTGCATAATGAAAGTTGATTAAAGTGCTGCTGGTGATGCTGGTTTACGTGTTTACCAGGGCTGTGTAAGTTTTACTAGGCTGCTTTAAAAAAGAACCGGTCAAATTCCATTACAAAAATGCACTTTTTGCTATTTTTAGTTTGTAGTCTTATAATTGTGTTACTTTTTGCATTGTTTTTGTTGAGGTGATTAATAAACGTGAAGATTAATAATATACTCTCTAAATGTAAAACAGTGAATATTTTACTATTTTTTATAGTGAAGCCACTTTCACTAATAAAGTTGTTAATTATTAATATTTTGGCAGTTAAATTGATGCCCTCTAGTGAAATAGTGAATATTCAACTAATTTTTACCGGTGAAAATTAAACTATTATTCATAGTGAAAATTACTGTCACGTTTAAATTGTGAATAGTCACTAATTTAACAAGATATCGAATGCTGACTAGTCAAATAGAAAATATTGAAATGATTTTTAATAGTGACAATTTAATTTTTATTTATATTGAAAATTTAATTATTATTTGTAGTTAAAATTTCATTTCCGTTGAAACATTATTAGTAATAATTATTAATATATTATTAATAATTACTAATATAGTATTTTTATTCTTATATTAAGCAGCGACGTGGTGTGCCGTGTCTCGTGTGTAGATTTCAAAATTTTTGTAAATTTCTTCTTAAGAGCACATTATTGATTTTTTACCCCTGCCTAGAAAATTAGCCAGTTAGTGACCACAATATATTTTACGGTACGTGGTAAGAAATCATGCCATATCACGATCGTACTTACTATCATCGGGGCGACATAAGTTGACCGTGATACACCCTACATTATGGTGGAATCGCAATCGTATTATGACGCCGTAAACCGATCGGTGTATATGACTTGATTATAATAAAATCTCGGTGTATTGTAAGTATGTGGTTGATAACCTCAAGTCAATTTGTTATTATGCCAAATCCATTGAATTTGAATAAGATGTATAATTTTGTCTGCAAATACCTGTTTAAATACTGAAAAACAGATTATATTGGTAGTTTTAGTTTAACTGTCTATATTGAACTTTATACTGTGGACTTCATGACTTTAGCGTCTAAATATACAGGTAAGTATCAAACCAATTTAAAGTATATATGGTCTGGCTAGTACCCGACAGCGGCGTACGTACTATAAAGTATCTTATACTTTCCATCGTACCGCGCCCCTTGATATGAAAATCAAAATTATAAGTTTTTAGATAATGTTAACTGCATGTATTGTTTTAACATGTTTAAACAAATTTATATACCAAATGTTAGCCCTCTAGCTAAGATAGATTTTAAATGAGTGCGAAGAATATAATTGAAATAAGTACCATCTATCGGTTACGAGATGACATATTTGGAATATTATGGTCTTCACTTCTATTGGAAATGAGATAAAATAATTATAATAGAAGTTCATTTAAGCCGTTTATTTTATGGCACAAGGAAGGACCATCTAACCACTCGGGCAGTCACAGAAAGACTGAGACCTCTGAATTCTTTAGCTCTATACTAAGCCCTATAGAAATCCTACTCATACAGTATTAATTACTTTGCACTCGCATTACTATAAACACTCTTTCTTTCTTTCGAACCGTCGATACATTTTTGCCTTATGACGTAGGCTTCTTAGAACCATACACACCAACAGCTTCATTTAAAATCTATCTTAGCTAGAGGGCTAAAATTTAGTATACAAATTTATTTTAACATGTGAAAACAATGTATGCAATCAACTTTATTAAAAAACTTATAATTTTGATATTCATATTGTTACTTATCTGAATATTTTGACGCTAAAGCCATGAAGTCCACAGCATAAAGTTGAATATACACTGTAGAACTAAAATTGTCAATATAATCTGTTTCTCAATAATCTACATTATATTAAGAGAATAAAATGGTAAAAAATATATCTGTACTCTCTAAATCTAAAACAGTGAAAATTCACTGTTTTTTTAGTCCATATTAACAATTTGAAAAAGTTATAATGGTGCAACTGTGAACTAGTGAATAATCACAGTTTAAACAGGTTAAAAAATGAACCAATTGAAAAAGTGTAGAAGGACTACCTAAAATAGTAAATTTAAACATTGCAAAGAGTGAATAAAAATAATATTTAGGTAGCAGTATTTAACATTAACTGAATTAATAATGAAAATATACTACCTACAATGTTGCAAATACATTACTTAAAATAGTGTGTGGCCCTAACAACAGGAGGCTAAAGGGGACATCAATTTTTGCTTTCTACAAGTTCATTGTTAGCTAATTAAAGAATAAATTTTTTTGACAAGTGCAAAGTATACAACTGCGAAATAGTTAATATACAATAATTGAAATAGTGAAAAAAATACATTAAATGAAATAGCGTATATGGAATTTTTGAAATAGTGTAAATACACTAACTTAATAGTGTAAATACACATTTTTAACAGTGCACTGTTTAAAATGTCTGTGTAGGCTGTGTAGTGAACTATCTTCACTACTCAAATAGTGATTTTTCAGATACTCGTTAATTTTAGAATCCACCTAGTCACTGCGTCTGTGCAGTGAATTGTCTTCACGGTTAAAATAATGATTGTTTAGATACTTGTAAATTTTAGAATCCACATACGAGTGTGTGCGTGTGTTTATGTGCGTACGTGTGCCTGCGTGCTTACGTGTGTATATTTTGGAGGCAAAAAACTTTCTCTGATATTTATTATAACGCGGCAAAGATTTTACCGCCAAAAGTTTTGTCGGTACATTTTGGAGAGAATACTTTTCTATTTTCTTTCAGTCTTTATGTATATGTGTATATATGTACACACTTCAAGTATTTTCATTCAAAATTTGAGGATGCGATTTTTAACTTCTTAACAATTGCGTCGCAGCATTTTGGAGGGAAACTCATCGGTATGGGATATGTTTAATTAGTAGCGGTACGTAGTACTAGGCATGCATGTGAAAGATAGAACGTGCACACGAGTCGTCACGGGCAAGCGTTAAGACGGGGTGTATGAAAGAAATAGTTCATGGAGAGTAAGGTGGGGACCGCGAAACTGAGAGTAGCCTAGGACTATGCGAGAGCATTACAGTGATCATATAGTGTAGGACACATCGCAGAATAGGAACGCGATGGTAAACCCGAAAGGCGACGGGAGGTGGAGACTAAGATATATGCATACATGAAATACACACACACACACACCCACACACACACACACACACACACATATATATATATATATATATATATGTATATGTGTGTGTGTATGTACATATGTATGTATGTGTGTATGTACATATGTATGTATGTATGTATGTATGTATGTATGTACATATGTATGTATGTGCATATGTATGTATGCATGCATATACACACATGTATACATTAGGGTGACACAAAAATGCACGTGAGTGCCAAATCCCATTTGCCATAACCTTAACCGATAGTCCAGAAGCCGACATACATACATACATACATACATATGTACATACACACACTCACACACTCACACACACACACACACACACACACACACACACACATATATATATATATATATATATATATATATATATTAGGGTGACAGGAATCGGCCACACGTTTGAAAACTGAATGCCTCAGAGTCTCAAGCGATAGAGGAGGGTCCGTGGAGTACATTGCACTTTTTACTTTTTCCAAAATGTTATTTTTTAGCCCTCTCCGTCGATTGCAAAGTTCCATAGCAATGCTTGACCTAGAGAAGCGAAATAGCTGAAAAACTTAACGAGAAGTCAAATGGAACAATAAGCCTCATTATGACAGACTCTCCCAATCGTAAATACAGGACGGTCACTTTATGGCAGGGTTGGCTCATGGGTTATCCTATGTACTCGTAGTGCCTACTGTGAAAAAAAGTGACCGGACCGAGAACGACGGTTTTCGTCAAACACGTGTTCCGTTTCTGTGCAGCAGGAAGAGGTATCGTAGCAGCTTATCCCTTGAAAAAAATTTACAGCTTTCACCTACTTTTTCTAAGTGAAGCCGTCACTTTTACTTGAGTTTTTGCACTATTATTAATACTTCTTGCTAAAAATTTTTCCATCAATCACTTGTTCATGAGTATACCAGTGTTGTGTCCAAATTATAGTGCTCTAGGAGCTCTCTAAGATGCCTTAAAGAGCCTTCAAAAACCGGCATTTTTGACCAAAAATTCACCTGTTAACTTTTACAGTTATTAACTTTTTGCAAATCCGATTTTTCCTAAGCAATTGTCAACAACTCAGTAATAACATTTGAAAGTGCAATGGACTCCACGGACCCTCCTCCATCGTTTGAGACTCTGAGACATTCAGTTTTCAAACGTGTGGCCGATTCCTGTCACCCTAATATATATATATACACGTATGTACATATGTATGTAGGTATGTATGTACATATATATGTATGTATGCATGTATGTACATATGTATGTATGTATGTATGTATGCATATACACACATGTATACATATATGCCCACGATGGCCGCCGTCCAGCGCGGGAATTCAGCATCATCATTTTCTTAGTCTCCACCTCCCGTCGCCTTTCGGGTTTACCATCGCGTTCCTATTCTGCGATGTGTCCTGCACTATATGATCACTGTGATGCTCTCGCATAGTCCTAGGCTACTCTCAGTTTCGCGGTCCCCACCTTACTCTCCATGAACTATTTCACATTCTCTCTTTCACATGCATGCCTAGTACTACGTACCGCTACTAATTGAACATATCCCATACCGATGTGTTTCCCTCCAAAATGCTGCGACGCAATTTTTAAGAAGTTAAAAATCGCATCCTCTAATTTTGAATGAAAATACTTGAAGTGTCTAATTGAACATATCCCATACCGATGAGTTTCCCTCCAAAATGCTGCGACGCAATTTTTAAGAAGTTAAAAATCGCATCCTGAAATTTTGAATGAAAATAGTTGAAGTGTGTACATATATACACATGTACATAAAGACTGAAAGAAAATAGAAAAGTATTCTCTCCAAAATGTACCGACAAAACTTTTGGCGGTAAAATCTTTGCCGCGTTATAATAAATATCAGAGAAAGTTTTTTCCTCCAAAATATACACACGTAAGCACGCAGGCACACGTACGCACATAAACACACGCACACACTCGTATGTGGATTCTAAAATTTACAAGTATCTAAACAATCACTATTTTAACCGTGAAGACAATTCACTGCACAGACGCAGTGACTAGGTGGATTCTAAAATTTACAAGTATCTGAAAAATCACTATTTGAGTAGTGAAGATAGTTCACTACAGAGACGCAGTGACTAGGTAGATTCTAAAATTTACAAGTATCTGAAAAATCACTATTTGAGTAGTGAAGATAGTTCACTACACAGCCGCAGTGACTAGGTGGATTCTAAAATTTACCAGTATCTGAAAAACCACTATTTGAGTAGTGAAGATAGTTCACTACACAGACGCAGTGACTAGGTGGATTCTAAAATTTACAAGTTCTTCAAAAATCACTTTATCAATAGTGAAAATTCACTAAAGATATAGTGAAAAATAGACACTTGTTCTAACAGTTCATAGTCACTGAAAAGTTTCTTAAAGGGTACTTTTCAAATAGTGAAATTCACTGAAGACACGGTGAACAAAAGGCACTTTTTCAAATAGTCCGTAGCCACTGAAAAGTTCTTTAAAATTCCCTTTTCAAATAGTAAAAATTCACTAGAGATTCAGTGAACAATAGGCACTTTTCAAACAGTCCATAGCCACTGAAAATTTCTTTAAAATTCACTTTTTAAATAGTAAAAATTCATTAGAGATTCAGTGATCAAAGGGCACTTTTTCAAACAGTCCATAGTCACTGAAAAGTTCCTTAAAAGGAACTTTTTAAATAGTGAAAGTTTACTAGAGATACAGTGAACAATACACACTATTTGAAATAGTCCATAACCACTGAAAAGTTCCTTAAACAGAACTTATTAAATAGTGAAAGTTCACTAGAAATACAGTGAACAATAGGCACTTTTTCACACAGTCCATAGCCACTGAAAAGTTCTTTAAAATTCACTTTTTAAATAGTAAAAATTCACTAGAGATTCAGTGTTCAAAGGGCACTTTTTCAAACAGTCCATAGTCACTGAAAAGTTCCTTAAATGCTACTTTTTAATTAGCTAATTTCACTAGAGACACAGTGAACAAAAGTCACTTTTTCAAATAGTCCATAGCCACTGGAATTATAGTAAATGTACAGCAACTTATGAAATAGTGAAGTGTTTCAGGAATAGTGTATATTCACTAAACGAAATAGTTGCTAGCTTTTCATGAACAAAATACACTATTCTATACAGTGCATAGTTACTGATTCATATACTACTGTTTTCACTAGTTATACAGTGATCATTGCGCTATTTCTTCAGTGAAAACTAGGTTCACTACCATGATTAGTTAAATTTTCACTAATTGAACTTAAGAGAGTATGATTGAGTTCGTAAAGTTGAAGTTATGTTATGGGTTAACTCAGCACATGAAGCCCTCAACAGAATTTGGACCGAATGTGGCACTTATCATAATAGATAGTGTTTTATAATTCTGCACAGACGATGTTCCCGAGCCCATATTTTATGCTCAATTTTCCAGCAGGGTTATTCAATCGTAAAAATTTCACTATTCTGAAAGTTATAAACAGTTCACTGATTCAAATAGCGAAAATTTCGCTCAGATTATTTTAGAAAGTATGTATTGATTGTCTCTTTCTATGACCAAAAATAAATAAATAAATCAGGAGTATTCCGCGTTTATGTCTACTATAAAGCTGAGCGGTTACCGATTGTTCTATACTGTTACGGTTTGTTCAATTTATTCCTAAAAAGAAGTCGATCACTGATAGAACAGTAAAATGTTAGAAAATAAAAAGTTAAAAGGAGAACGAAAAGATAGTGCAAGGCTGGAAGAGACGGGGCGCGCATACGCGAGGCTATATGTAGAGAGACACCAAGAGTCGTTCGGAGAGGAATGAAAGTAGACGCAGCAACGGCAACGCCCAGTTACGACGCACTGGCTTCACGTTACACAAATTATACATATACATGCGTCAGCACTCCCATTCTTTACTGACTCTACAGCTGAGCAGTTCATTCATTGCTCGTGATAATAGGATGCCGCCATGCCGGTATGGCTGGCGCTATAAGTCATTTCCTCTCGGTCAGTCGTCTCGCGTTTATTCATGCATTTCTCTTCAAACCTCTCTCTCTCTCTCTCTCTCTCTCTCTCTCGCTCGCTGTTTTTGGCCCTCCTATTGCTTTCGAAGCAATAGGAGCGTTAGCGAAGCAGGCTTATCACACTAGTTTTTAGTAATTACAGAAACATGCTACGCTATAAGTGAAAAATTGGTATGATTATCACTTTTTTGCTATTATATCAAAATACCTTGATTTTTAGTATTAGGAGTGATACGATATAATAATTTATTGAGTATATGTGGAAATCCACCAGAAAGTGATACACGAGTCGGTCCAAAAGTTGCACTCTTTTATTTTTGACGGCACACTTATCGGACCATACTAGTTTTATTTGGTAGCTCCTTTCGAACAATAAACCGGTGTGTGCTTAGTCCAAACCCTATGTCAACAAAGAGCTACAGGCGAAAAAAACCGAAAAAAAATGATCGCGATTTGTGCTCTAAAAATTAAAAAAAGAACATTATCTACAGTATTATAATTTTTTTGATTTTTTTTTCATACACACGGTCTTAAAGTACATAAAAATACCTTTAATTTGCATCTAAATTTTTCTGGATCGGATGCACTGATCAAAAGGTACGCACGTTTGAAGACAACGACTCTGTTTCAGGCGCTTAAGGGGTTATGACAGTGTTAAAACCTGAAAAAAAAGAAAAATTATTAGTGCTGTAAAAAAGTAATATATATAGGTGCTCCAAAAACTAAATTTTTCCTTTCAAATATAAGTATTATACGTCACTTTTATGCATTAAAAATATGCATTAAGTGAGTATAACATTTAACAACAATTAAAGGTATTTACTTACCAAAAAACATCATTTTCATCACTTTTGTTTGCTTGCCGCATGTTTTTGATGGAACCGTACCATCAATCCTGATGAATCAAAGTGCCAAATCTTCCTTATGAGTCTGGTCTCAGACTAAGCGGAACAGATTCCTGAAAAACACAAAATTAATGTAATTGATTAAACATATATTTACAATATTAGTAATTATAATGAATGTTACATATGTAAACATACGTAACATTCACTTTGAACTTATGTTTGCCAATTTTGCTCCGCTTAGTTTGTGACCATACTCATAAGGAAGGTTTTCCACTTTGGTTCATCAGGATTGATGGTACGGTTCCTTCAGAGAGCTGCGGCAAGCACACAAAAAGCATGAAAAAACTAAATTTGAGTAAAAGGCATTTAAAGTTTATTATGTAAATCATACAAATGAACTCAGCTATACTTACAGAAACTATCTGACATACCTTGATTTGCTTTTGGTACTCAAATATACATACAATTAAGTATATTTGGTGGTACGCGCCTATCATGCTGTGTGATAATAGCATTTAGAAGCTAAAAATAAAATGAAAATTATCGTTAGCTATTCATAATCAAGTAATGTTAATGAATTACAGTTACATGCAATACTTACCATTATTAAATAGACTTCAATCTGTTAAAAAGTATGCCAAATAATACTCCAGACAGTCATTATAAACTCCCATCTTGCTGGCTTGGACCCGTACACCTAAAAGCAAAAAATAAACCAACAAAGAAAAAGCTCATTATGAACACAATTATTACAAATTAGTTTCCAATACTTATCTGAATAATGTTTGTACTCTGCAGAAGCTCTTGCACTTTTACAACACCACTGAGGTTATAAACAGTTACAGCAGCTAGCAGACTAACTGCACTAATCTAGTGTCTTGAATAAAAAACAGCTGTTTCGCTGCTTTCTGCTGTTTTATAGAAAATTCTACTATACCGATCAAACAGTAATCTTCATTCTCGACTGGACGCTGTGAGCCACAACCTGTTCGAGTGGCAAATTCAAATTTGTTGAATGCCTTTACTTTAACACATTGAGTTTAGTAACATAAAAGGACACATAGAAAAATTAATTTTACGGATTTTAATTATTTTACGGAAATAAAGTCATAACTCTTGAGAAAAAAACGGTTTGTAAAACGGTTTTTAAGTCGTATTTTCAGTAAGATTTCTCATGAAATTACTCTGTAAAAAGTGTGGTAGAACAATCCTTTCCATAAGTTTCGCCTAATTAAAATATTTAAAAATCACGATTTTTAAAAAATTTACTTGAAACAGATTTATCAGTTTTTTGTCGATATCTTCGAGGCAAACTTTTTTAGCAAAAAACGGCTTTAAGGTCCATATTCTACGGACTACTAACTGTGAAAAAAGTGAATAAAAAAAATGGATATTTTCAAAATTTTAACACTGTTATAACCCCTTAAGCACGGCGCGCTGGCCCTTTAGTGCCTTGATGTCGTTTTCGTTTGTCATTCTGACTAACGGCACAATATTTCAAATGGACGCGTGATGAAGCCAGGGGTGAAAAGGGATAGGAAAAACTCACTCACGTTTACTTAGCTTTATCGATGTGCAGTACTCCGAGGTTGCCTGGTATCGGATCGACTTTATACAGTCTTCGTTCGTTTTATAGTCAGATTCATCCTTTAATGCTCTTTTAGCTTTCTATGTTAGTTTGTTTCCTCTCTTAGCATTGACTCATTAATTAATAAAAAATTAATCAATCGATAAGTATTTTTAAATTATGTATTTTACGAGAGCATAGATTATAGCACTTGAAAATCACAACGGAGCACTGTGTAGTACTTACGGTTATAAAGAAGAAAAGGCGTCAAACTCAAAGCTGAATACACATCGAAGATAGCACGAGTGAATAAATTGCAAGTACAGAAACGGTACAAACACATGACTAACGTATATTAAATAATTACTTACTTGATGCCATAATTATTCGTCCGTAAAAGAGCTTTGCTTTCTTAGAATCTTCCGGCCAAAGAAAAGTAACCTCGTTTCCTTCAAATATCACGTCCTTATCTTCATATAAAATCGATCGCTTGTAGATAATGCAAAGCAAGGTATCATTGCATTCTACCAAATGTTGCATCCCCATATCGTTATCGCTTCTATGTTTCCGATTCTTCAGCAACGATTCTTTAGCCTCTCGCATTGCCCTTCGCTTTCTTTTTAAAAATTCATCAGCTAACTTCTCGTTGTTATTTATTGATCGGTCATCTATCGACATATATCAACAAAAGCATTCATTCGAATCATATCTTATTCAATGAATCTTACGGTCTTTTTCAAAGTTTAATTTAGTTGAATAAAGTAATGGCGACTAATCAAACAGAATATTATCGTAATCGAGTTTTAGAAGAGCAGGTGTGTGTGCATAATCATGCTAATTTTATGACAATTTTCTAACCTAATACAACATAAATTTATATATCATGCATAACGTTTTTACTAAGTTTGTGGAAATTCCGGCTATCACTATTCGTCGGTAAAAAAGGTTGCAGAGGTTACGAAGCTTGCAAGTTACAGATAACGCGAGAAATTCAACTGTAAATGGTGTACGTGATGATGTGAGCGAAAACATGGAAATCGAGGTATAATGTGCACATCAAGTACACGAATCAATACGCGAAAAATTCCATCTTAGAAACTTTCGTAAGAAACTCTATATAAACTCTAAATATAGAACATACTGTTTGTTGCTTCGAAGAAATCATAGAGCGTATCTGAGGATATTTATTTTAATGTATTTAAATACTTATAGCGAACGTGAATATTATAAAATTCTATTATATAGTATGTATACAGAATATATACAATACATATAAAGCTACTGCGTCGCGTATACGTAATTTTGAGTTTTCCAAGATCATATCGAAATGCGATACGCTATGCAATGTATGCGAAAGTTTCTGAGGGAATGTTTTGTTTTTGGTTTAACATGAGAGTGCAGTCGCTTCTAATTTGCTCACTGTTTAAATAAACCAACAAAATCAATGCGAAAAAAATACAAATTTGTATGTAGGATTTAAATTACGGAATAAATGTTAGAGAAGAATAGTGATTTCGAGGATTTACATTCCGAGCAATCTGAGACTATTTCATTTGAGTCGTTACATGAAGATGATGAGGATATCGACAGTGAACTTGAAGAGATTTGTGAAGAGGTAGAAAACGACGATGAATATTCGTTTCCTAGACCTATATACGAGGGATGCGCATTTTCTGTAGGCCAAGCATTTTTTTTTAATCTTGATTTTTTCTTCGAAATAGCTATCAAAGACCGCTTTATATGAATTATTGGAACTCATAAGGCTTTGGCTTCCGAAACCGAGCTATATTCCAAAAACTAAATACTTTCTTATGAAATTTCTTGAGTAAATAATGCCTAAAAATTCGTCAATTACTAAAAAACACCGTTTATGTGAAAATTTTTCGCATTATTTAGGTGAATACAATGTTCTGCCTGCGGTTATCGAATGCGAAAATTGTAAAAGTAAGAAAATAGACGGTATTTTTGTCGAATTGATCTTAAATCGTCTATAAGCTTATAGACGAAGCCTTTAGAGACGCATTTGAAGTGCGAAACCTAAGCGCTTTAATTAAAGCCCACAGTCAAGAGTTTCCATCCGATTGTAATTTTGTAACGGATGTAACTTCAAGCACAAATTTTCTAAAGCTTAAGCAAGAATTTCGTGCTGGAGAAAACGATATGTTTTTAATATGGAATACAGATGGATTGCCGATAGCAAATAGCTCAAAGTCAAGTTTAGCTCGTACAAACCCAAATTGTTAATATTCCTCCAGAAAATAGAACTAATTTTCAATTTGTCGCAGGTGTATACTACAGCTTGGAAAAAAAATCAAATTTCACTTCATTCTTCAGACCCTTGTTCAGGGCGAGACCTATGTATTTTATTACATCTAAGTGCCCAAATTGCTAAATTCAGAGAATTCGGGGTTTTTCCCTCATCATTTTCACAGCCTAATGTCTCCCAGTATTTCGTCCTATATACGTCCCTTCAAATATATGTCGTCGTCCGTTCAAATTGCGCCTCCTTTGTATCTGAGTCTCGGAAACAGAACCCTCTACATTATAAAGTTTTAAATCATCGGCGCGGGGAAAATGCTCATTAAGAGCTCCGGGAATCGTCAAGCGCAGTTTCTGATCGTAAACCGTACTTCGTCCGAGGGCGTTATTTCGATGTCTGCGCTCACGTCATAGGCTAGCCAAAAGGCGGGGTCTTCAAGGTCCAGCCAATAACAACAATTTTGGCAGATTTTTGCAACGCACTTCAGATGGAGTGGCGTTCGTGCGAGGCTATGTGACAGCCTAAATATGTAAATTAGAGTTAGATATATTTTGTACAGCGAGCTGAGAACTTCTCCCTCATTTAAAGAAATAAAGTTTACACGTATTCACTACAACTCCAGTGCTTCCTTTCTATCAAAAGGTGCGTCCGCCTAACAGCGCACGCACAGTGCTCCTTTCAGCCCTCATCCCAGGTGCTCAGATAGAGAAGCACCGTCATCACAGAAACAACCCTTTTGTCAAAACTTTAAAAAATGTGTATGTAAACGGAGTTGATTGGTTCGATAAGTGCAACAAAATAAAACGTGTGCGTCACGGGGCGCGCGACAGAAGTGATAACTTCAAATTGATTTTAATAGAAACTAGCAAGTGTTGCCTCGCTCGTAATAGAAATTACAATATATCGAAGTAGAGTTAATAGAAAATTGGAATCAGAAGTGCTGTGGGTATGCAAGCACACTAATAGAAAGAAAATCGGCAAACATCTTGCAGCTGCTATATTGTCTACATTATTTAGTCATGCATCAAACGTTAGTTGCACGCCGTCGTCTATCTTCATTGTCGTGGTGTAGGACTATATATATCTGTGGCTTGCAGGAAGAACCACTTACGTGACATTTTGTGAAAATTTTTTTTATGTCGAATTCGAGGTGCTCTTAGTACCCTTTTTCATTGTACAATAATAGGACTTTCAAAATGCACAAATATTTAAATGCTAGCCGATTGCATAATCACTTAACTGTGTCTCTCGTAAAAATGTTACCGCAGAACCACTTAAGTGCGCTCATTTTTTTTATTTTTGTGCGAGATACACTGTGTGGAGTACATTAAAGCTGTATAATATATATCTAATTACCTATACCGATATATTCGTTGGTTTTCTAAAATTTTTAAAAATTTTTTTAATGTTTTTAAATTTTTCAAAAATTGTCAATTTGCAAAAACAAAAAATGACTGAAATCACTCTGATAAAATTCGTACGTATTCCTTAGCTGATTCTAAGAACTTATTCCTCTTGAAAATTGTTTCCAAAAGTGCGTGATTCTGAATAAAAAATTTGTAAAAGTCTTCGTAAAAAATTTTCAATTATATAATATGCGCCAGTTTGATCACACCGAGGTTCAAAATCAACCCCCAAATCACGTATCTTTTAGGTTTGGACATTTATTCCATTGGTTAGAGGAGTTCCAGATACATTGCAAATGAAAACGTTCTTGAAATCTTGAACTACGTGTTGCTACGTGTTGCAGCTTATACAGCGTTTAGGGCTTTCCCTATGAGTGCGTAAGTATGTGTGTGCGAGAGTGCGGACTAGCGTGTGTGTGTTTGTGTGTGTCTACTCCCTTTGCCTCTGTATATAATATGTATATGTATACTTTGCGAGTGAACTTATATTATCTATAACTATTAGGGTGACACGTTTCCTAAGCTATCACTGAAATGGTTATGGCAAAATCCTAAGTTATTCTTTAGGAACATCCAAGCCCAACGCACTTTTTCTTTTTCTGATTACTCAATTTTTCCCCGTGTTCCATCGACTAAAAAGATTTCTTAAATCTCGAGACCTGGTGAAGCGATGTGACGGAAAAAATTAACGAGCAGCCAAGTTGAACAATATACAGCATTTCCACAGATTATTTCGGTATTGTTACATTTATGGTAGGGTCAGCTCTCTCTCGCTCTCGAAGAGAGGCACTGCGAAGGGTGAGCCTCGGCGTTTCCTTCGAAAATACTACTCCACCATCTGTCTCGACACTAGGACGGACGACGGTAGGCAACCATGTGTTGAGTCCCTGCGCGGTGGGACGTTAGGGCCAGTTAACTTTGTACCGAAAAAAATTTTACTACTTTCACCCACTTTTCCGGACTATACTTGTTCACTTTAAGTCAATGTTTTACACTGTTCTTAATAAATTTTGTACAAAATTTTTCTTGATATGGCTTTTTAATGAGTGTCGAAAGGTTATGGCAAAATTTCAGAGCTCTAGAAGCAGTGCAAGGGGCCTTAAACGGCGTTCAAAAACTCAACTTTTTCGTCAAAATTGCACCTGTTAACTCCTTTAATTATTGATATTTTTTCATCAAACTTTTTGCTAATCTTTTGTCATTGACTTAAGGAAGAGATGTATGCAAAAAAATTCCGAAAAACTTGCTTAGTTTCGAAGTTATGGTGAGATAAAAGTTCGACCCACGTTTTACGTGTAATTTCAAATAAGAAATCTAAAGTGCAATGAAACATGGGAAAAAATTGAGTTATTAGAAAAAGGAAAAGTGCGTTGGGCTTGGATGTTCCTAAAGAATAGCTTAGGGCTTTGCCGTACACCATTTCAGTGATAGCTTAGGAAACGTGTCACCCTAATAACTATATTATACAGATTAACTATTAACTATATACATATATATATATATATATATATAGATGTACATTGTAGATAGTATGTATATAGATATACACGAGGATATACATCACGACTAAGAAACTGTAAGGTGTTTGCTGCTTTTCTTTCTTTTAGTGTGTTTTCGTTTAGGTGTGGGCAGAGTGTATTTATCGCGCTTTCGCGGACCCAAGCGATGCACTAACAGTCGATGAGTAAACGGTGCAAATGTAACAGAAACGTTAATTATATGCACGGTGTCGTTCACAAAGTTTGCTTTTGGATATAACGTTACGCGTAAACAAACGCGGCTTTATTTAATGCGTAAAAAATATTGTAACATCATCTCGTCGCTTCCAATAAAGATTAACAACTTCAATTTACGCCTAAATTCAATGCTAACTTGATGCTTACAAATAATAAATTTCTACTTTCATCCACATGCAAAATTTACCATACGTTGCAGTAGTTTCAATTTATTATAACACTTTATTAAAACACATTTATTATAACACTTTGACCATTGAAAATTGGCCTTTTCGAACAGTGTTAATCTTCGTTGGAAGCGACCATATATATTCTTTCATAATTATTTTCTTACATCAATGCCTCCATCTATACCATTACCAATACACAAATCAGCTGATTTGTGTAAAAAATACAGAAATCAGCTCATAAAATACACAAATGTCAAAAATACACAAATCAGTTGATTTGTGTATTGGTGGATAGGTATGGTGGATATATTAATCTCGTATCTACTTTATCCAGCGAAGCAACTTCCACGCATATGAACGCTATATTAAGCATGTATATACGTTATTCACATCTGCCGTGTGTGCGTGCCACACACTCTCTGCCGGCACACACCACTGCTGCACTTTTTTTCTCGAGAAATATCACCTTAATGAAAAAATGTTGTAGAATAAAAAGTGCTTAAAATTACCTAAAGAATACGTATGAATTTTTTCAAAAATTTTCGAGCAAATTTTGAATTTTTCGAATTTTCACAATTTTTGAAAAAATAAAAAATGGCTCAAAAATTTTTGAAAATTTTCGTTACGGTGATATTTCTCGAGAAATAGAATCATGTTTAAAATCACGCTCACAACAAAGTTTAACATCACGCTGATTCACAAAAACAGCCGTCATTTTGTTAAAAAAAAATCATAGACAAAATCGCTCGACTAATTTGAAAAGATCAGAAAATTTGTGAACTTTTGTGAATATTTGCGACCTAAAAATAAACTTCCTTCTCCCTTTAAATTCGGATTGAAAAATAAAACGCTTAAAATAACGAATTTTTTTGTAAATTTTTGCACAAACATCTAATACTCAAAAACACTCATTCGATTTCGTGGGAACACTATTTTTTTCGTCTCCTGGGGGATCCTGTAGAACAAAAAAAACGCTACCCCAGACGAGTCTCACGAGATTTTTTTTTCGGTCGATTTCATTACAATTATCTGAATTATTTTGGCGAATTTTCCCATGTATACATTTACAATACGTTACGCACCAATGATTACGTGCAGACAGTATTCTTCGAGAGAGAGAGAGAGAGAGAGAGAGAGAGAGAGAGAGAGAGAGAGAGAGAGAGAGAGAGAGAGAGAGAGAGAGAGAGAGAGAGAGAGAGAGTCGTTGGCAAATATTGTAAGAGACTAAGAGACTTGTAGAGAGTAAGAGACTCAAAAGTCCTCCCAAAAATATATGAGAAAAAAAAGATGTAAATCCGTAGCGCTGGGTTTCGCATGTAAATGGAAGTCTTTCATTAGCAAACTAATTGCTAAACAGATAAATAACAGTGGCTTATTATTATTTTTTGTAATTTCTCGAATTGATGACATGTTTATTTCAGACAATCGTGTTTTTGCGAATAGTAAATTGCTGCACAGTGTTTACACATTTTTATGTTCACGGTCGTAATAATAAAGTAAAAATATCTATAAAATTAATTATCGAAAAACGTGGTCAGAATAATACAGGCGCGATTGCCCCACGCAAAATGTGAAAGTAATATTGAATTGTAAAACCAACATGAATTCATGTTGGATTCGAAAGCTGAACAAGAATGTATGTAATGTGTGTACCCGACTAATCACTGTAGAAATAAGCTAAGAACTTTCTCTATACGTTTTGATATCTCCAAAGATATAACAAACGAAGCGGTCTACGCAATTTTAATACACTCGATCCTCAGATTACGACACTGAGAAAAAAATATGATTGACTCCAAAGAAAATGAATATAAAACAAAAAATTAAAAATAGGACGCGATTTTGTTGCGAAAGAAAATTTACGAGCTAAACCCGTCGCGGCGTTTTTAAATATAGGTCTTTATGCCAGTCTACATATGACTCTTATATGTACAAAAAAATGTAAAGCGGTCGAAAAATCGATTTAAACAATTTTTCAAAAAGTGCGTTTTTTTCATTATTTTTCATTTTTGGATGATAAAATTAAATTTTAGAAAGTTTTAATCCATACCATTGGAAAGAGCAGCCTTTTTTACATAAGAAACAGTGGGCTCCGAATTTTTACGCGCTAATTCATTACGTGATGATGATTCAAACGTGATTAATGGGTTAATGGGTTAATAGAGTACTGATGCTCATACATTCTCTTTTTGAGAGGACGAAAAGTAATCCTAATGTACGTCGCCTCACAGTCATTACAATTGATCTTGTAAACGACATTACTAATGTCTTTCTTATCTGTTTTGTCTTTTCCTAATTTTATATATCTGTGGCTTGCAGGAAGAACCACTTAAGTGACATTTTGCAAAAAAATTTTTTATGTCGAATTCACTTAACTGCATCTCTCGTAAAAGTGTTACCGCAGAACCACTTAAGCGCACTCACTTAAGTACATCAAAGCTGTATAATATATATCTAAATACCTATACCGATATATTCGTCGGTTTTTTTAAATTTAAAAAATTTTTTTTAATGTTTATAAATTTTTCAAAAATTGTCAATTTGCAAAATCAAAAAAATTACTGGAATCGCTCTCATAAAATTCGTACGTATTCCTTAGCTGATTCTAAGAACTTATTACTCTTGAAAATTTTTTCCAAAAGTGCGTGGTTTCTCAATAAAAAATTCGTAAAAGTCTTCGTAAAAAATTTTCAATTATAATATGCGCCAGTTTGACCACACCGAGGTTCAAAATCAACCCCCAAATTACGTATCTTTTAGGTTTAGATATTTATTCCATTGCTAAGAGGGGTTCCAGATACATTGCAAATGAAAACGCTCTTGAAATCTCGAATTAAAAAAAAGTGCAGCAGTGGTGTGTGCCGGCAGAAAGTATGTGGCACGCACACACGGCAGATGTGAATAACGTATATACATGCTTAATATAGCGTTCATATGCGTGGAAGTTGCTTCGCTGGATAAAGTAGATACGAGATTAATATATCCACCATACCTATCCACCAATACACAAATCAGCTGATTTGTGTATTGGTAATGGTATAGATTGAGGCATTGATGTAAGAAAATAATTATGAAAGAATATATATGGTCGCTTCCAACGAAGATTAACACTGTTCGAAAAGGCCAATTTTCAATGGTCAAAGTGTTATAATAAATTGAAACTACTGCAACGTATGGTAAATTTTGCATGTGGATGAAAGTAGAAATTTATTATTTGTAAGCATCAAGTTAGTATTGAATTTAGGCGTAAATTGAAGTTGTTAATCTTTATTGGAAGCGACGAGATGATGTTACAATATTTTTTACGCATTAAATAAAGCCGCGTTTGTTTACGCGTAACGTTATATCCAAAAGCGAACTTTGTGAACGACACCGTGCATATAATTAACGTTTCTGTAACATTTGCACCGTTTACTCATCGACTGTTAGTGCATCGCTTGGGTCCGCGAAAGCGCGATAAATACACTCTGCCCACACCTAAACGAAAACACACTAAAAGAAAGAAAAGCAGCAAACACCTTACAGCTTCTTAGTCGCGATGTGTCCGTAAAGATGTTATTCACATAAAAAAAAAATTGTGGAAAAACCATACTTTTTTCCTTTAAACTGTTTTTTCTCATTGTTAATAACAATTTTCGAAAATTATAATTACACCATTGTTAAGGGCATGAGTTAAACTTTAAAAATATGCCCCGCCCGAATTTTTTTAATCGCAAATTGCATTAGTTACGAGCCCTCAAAGAAAGTGACCGCATAACCACTTAACTCGAGTAATTTGTTTAGCTTGCGCGTCGAGAAAGAAACTATTTACAAATGTAATACTACGGTTGTATTCTTATCAGATACCTAATCAAATGAGCCAATACTTAGATCTTTTCTCTGACATTTCAATCTTACGCATTACTCCAATCATTGAAATCGCTTTTTCTCGAAAACACGAAAATGTCACTTAAGTGGTTCTTCCTGTAAGCCATAGATATTTATAAAATATTTATTGTCAGTTTTGTTGATGAGAGATATATTATACTAAGCAAGAATGGATTTTAAGTTTACTATTAAAATGTGGATAGAAAGGAAAGACCGCAAAATTGGAGTTACCAGATCGACGCTCTATACTGTCACAAGAACCGGCGCTCCTACTCCTATTACTCTTTAATTGTTTATTGGTGTATTTATTAAGAACGGACAATGGGAAATCATTCGCCAATAAATATTTTCTTATCAAGGAAATGTTACTTTTATGAAATGAGCTGTGAGATAATAAAGTGACTTTATCTACTAGGTTGTAAATAATAGCCATTTTTTTGAGACTGAGGATGGTGTGAATAGTAGTTAATATAACGTCCCAAAGCTGTTCTTTCTGTACCAATTGGTAAGGGCTATAGAATTGTCTTGGTGAATAATTTCAATGATAAGAAAGCTGATTTTTTTTATCAATCTCAATTTTACGTAAACTGAATAAAACTATTAAAACTATTGAAACAATTGTCGACATAATGTTTATAACACAGTACAATGTTATTCGAAATAGTATTAAGGCAAAAGTTCTCCAACTCCTCAAGTACCAAATCTGCAAACTATGGACTCGTGCAAAAGTCCATTGGAGCGCCCATGATCTGTTCATAGAACCTGCCATTGAACTGAAGATACGTGCAATCTAAAAAGGTATCTATCCCTTCCAAAAATTCTTCCTTGGTAATGCAATTTCAACATTTTAATAACTTTAATTTGTTACCGACCGCACGTAGAATCAGCTCTTGGCAAATTCGTAAATAAAGATAAAACGTCAAATGAAGCTAAACACATATACTTTTGTCAAAATTGTACGTAAGGTTATTGATTGCCGAAACTATTATGCAGATAGGAAAACCAGATTTACTGAACTTTAATTAGAGCATAAGCTTAAAATAATTTGTATTAAAATACAAGAAAATTGTTATTGAATCAAACGTATTCGATTATATAGTTTACACGCACGCACGTGCGTAATAAAAAATGCTTCATCGTCTGCGTTGTAAAGGCTATACAATAGCATTTATCGGTGCAAAAATAACAATGCATATTGCATCTATAATGTGTTAATATATATAATTATACAATGCATAAATCTGAGGTTTCAGCTTTTCACCGCACGAAAGCGGGTAATAAGAGCAAAGTAATCGCCGCGTCGGCAGTGTCTGATGGTGCAGTGCGACGATAAGTATGTGGCGCTTGTGCTCTATACGCAATTCTGGAACAGGACTCTGGCACACAGAGGACATCGTGTTCTTTTTTTAAATACACTGACCAAAGTCAGCGCCTTTGGATTAAAGCCGTGCGCTTTTGAAATAAGCCAAAGGCATAAGATTTTGATTTAAAGAAACGGTGCATTAACTATGAAGCCTTGGAAATGGCCAATAATTAATGCATCGTATCTTAACAATTAAGCCAAGGTGCATTTGAGAAAAATGCACGTAACTTCGATTTTTTTTCTTTACTTTTTATTACAAAATAAGAGACATACAGGAAGATAAATTAAAAAATATCTCTGCAACTTATTACGTGCCCTCAGACGTGCAATGTAGTTTGATTGGGCGATAGTAGGTCTTAAAATTAATATCAATTTTTTGTATCACGTTATCATCCTTTTTAGGAACTACTAACTGATGCGCTTTTACATGGTTATCTAATCCTAAGGTTTTTAAAATTTCGACTAAAAAGTGGAAATTAGTTTTAGACGATCTACAAATTTTATAAATCATTCCAAAAATTGGATCATTGTATTCATCATTACTTATGTGGAGAACATTATGTAATTTATAGTAAGTGCCATTTACTTTAATGGAACGAAACTTTTCGCTATTAAAATTTTCATCCTGTTTTTTACACTTCGTTATCTGAATTGTATTTTTAAAGCCCTTGCTACTAAAAAATCTATATGATAAATTTAGTTGTAATTTCTGAGCCAGAGAATATGAAATATTGATTTTACCATGAATTGTTCTAGCATACGTTTTTGATTTTTTGTGATAAGCTTCGAATTTATTAGATGACATGTGAATTAATGGACCCATGATTCGGATGCAAGTGAGATAATGAGTTATAATATGAAATTTCGGCTTTAGAGGCTCTTCAAAAACAACGTACAAATTGTTATGATTCTTTATTAATTGTGTTAAGTAAGTGATTTCATCTTCTGAAATTTCATAAGCCGAAATTAAGTCTAAAATATCGTATAAGGTAATGTACAAAACCCATGCGAGATCATCATCGGGGATCAAATCTCCAATGATTATTCCTAAATATGAAACTAAACCTGACATTTGCGCAGCGTTGATTATTAGATAACCGTCTCGAATATGTTTTTCTTGTAGATGATATATAGAAGAGCCTCGATCCATTTCACAAAAATCAAAGTAGTTTAGCCTTCTGTTTAGAGTATGAAACGAAATATACTGCTTATCTAAAATGAAACGCCGCAAAATTTTGGCTATATCGTAACGACAAACTGCTAATAAAAAATCGTGCGTCAAATCACAAGACCAATTTTTAGTGTTACCAAAATCACAAGACCAATTTTTAGTGTTATGAAAATAAGATACTTCGTTAAATATACAAATATCTTTTACGCCTCGGGAATTATTTTTTAAGTCACTTTCATAGTTTTGAATATTTCTTAATAAAGTGTTGATTTCAATAGGTAATTCAGAAGCTTCTTCTTTTGAAGCTACGCAAAATCTGCAATAAATGCGCGCTACAAAACTTTCGTAAAATCCTAAGAGACAATTTACTGCTAAATTGTCCCCTAAAATACCTAACAGTACAAAATGTAACTTATCAGTTTTTTTACCTACTTCTATATTTACACCTTCGCTGAGTAAATATCGCAGTTCCTCTATTATTTTTACAAAACATCTATGTGCCTTAAATTCTTTCACATCCGACGCTAGTGTTAGTTGAGCTAAAAATACGTTCTCTATTATTGACGAATATTTTGGAGGCAACCCTACTAATGAAAAATACAATCCACCCATTTTATATATGCCTTTTACCGAACCCAATGGATCAACAACCTCAAAATCATCATAGTAGAGAAACAATCCGATTACAATCTGGTCTTTGAAATTCTGTGAAATGTCGCGCCAAAGTTTTGCATTTTATACGCTCGAATAGCCATCGGTCTTTTTTTCTTCTTCAGTTTTGTAAGTAATAATTTCTTGAAACACATTAGGAAGCTCGAAGAACAATTTTAATACATTACGCAAAGGCACATAATATGCATAACATTTCTTCGTTGCTAGTACAATTGTATCATTTTTCTTTTTATTGTCACGTATTTCTCCAATTTTGTGATGAATAGGCTGTATGAAATGTCCAGCTTTTTTAAAATATTGTAGACGTTTATATTCCGTAGTTGACTTATCAAATAAGTGTCAAGTGTCAAACATTCATCGATAATTTTATGATAACCCAATGGAATTTTACTTTCTAATTTGACACGTAGTAAATGAGTTAAATTTTCGGTTTGTTTTATAAAATCATCGATTATGAGATCAACTAACGCGTTAGAAATTGCAATATCTCCATATAATTTACCAATAAAATCATTTAGGCTTTTCTCAATGTCTTGCTCAGAAATTTCTCTTGTAGTTTCAAAACTACTAGACTGAGCTTTACCTTTCGACATATCTTTAGCTTTCTCATTAGAAATATTAAAATTTTTTCTGTTACTACATTCAGTCAAATGTACATCTAAATCGCTAATATAATCACACCAATACGAACAATCAAAAATTGGACAAATATAACTGTTATTTATTCGGATGATAAACGCTTATTTGGCGCAAATAAGTATGAACATTATCAAACGATATAATTTTACATACTACGCAATGCATTTTAAACGCTTATGCCGATAATTTAAAAAAATACAGCTATAATTTATAGATTTCTTAAACGATTCTGAACTTTACTAAGAATAGTATGAACTGCAGGAATGTCAAGATCGGAGTTGGTATGAATTTGATAAATTGCCCACTGGATAAAATAATAAAAGTTTGCAGATTCTGCTGGGTACGTTAAATTAAACGTTAAGTAAATCTTGAACAAAATATCCACAGCTCGCAGAATTGTTGGAACTTCGTATATTACCTGATCAACTCTTACATATACTGCACTTATTGTTGTCAATTGTGAGCCAACATCAATAATGAACGGCTGAAGAGAGAAGCCCTTACCAGACATAAATTCTCTTTTGGCTGAAACAGCATTTTCAATATCTGCAGGCACCTATAAAGAAAAAACATAAAACTCGTGATATTTTTAATTTTGATTCGATACATATAAAATAAATTAAATATGAAATTTCACTCGAAGAAGATACAAACTTTCACATGAATTATGATACCCTCCAGAGCATTCACTTTCGTTGGTTTCCAGGTACATTTCTTAGTAGACTTTGCTTGCTTCCCACCATCTCTGACATTTGCAACTTGTTGATTGATTGATACTTTACTTTTCGGAGCCAATACTACATTTAATAATTTGATTTGAGCATATGTTTCACATTCTGTAAAATTTTATGAATAAATTAGTTTAAATTCTCTTCAAAATATAAATAAATAAATATTCTTACCTCCAGGTTCTTTATTATTGCAGGCATTATAGAAAACTTCTTCTTCCTAGGACTAATATATAACTTCTTTTCATATAGTTTTAAGACTAAATTTGTGACCTCACTCCATTTTTCAGAGAATCGGTGAAAGATAAAATCATACTGCATCAAAAAATCTTTTTCAATCTCAATAAAATATTTATAATGTGTTAGTTATATTTCATATGTACATGTATACAATTATCTTTTCATTTACGTACCAATTCATAACTTGATAGTTCTTGTAATATAGGTCAACAACTGCCCAATGCTCTAATATTTTAGACTCTTCTCGATGATTAACCAACCACTTTTTACTATTTAAAGCTACGAACACATCCATAATATAATATGGTTATAATCACTTATTTAAAGATAAAACTGAGATTTATCAGATTTTTGTTAAATTATTTGTATATCTAATATAATTAAGTTTATTCCTATATTTATCGACTACTTTTCCTCTAGAGTTCTCTCATTTATTTACTCTTGATTCCTTTTTTGGTTTTGGAGGTACGTAGTATGTCTTGGAGCATTCGTTAGGAAATAACTCCAATATTTTCTCAGTCAACACAGAAAAATCTTTATTTTCTAAGCGCCTATAAAATAATAAATTCAATACTGAATAAAAAACAATCAAAATTTTATTAAAAATTGTAATTACAAAAATTACCTGCTTTCAATTTTTAGCATGTGCAGAACAATGATGTCGCATAAATACCCTTGGCTCATTGAATCTAACTCCTTCTTAGCATCATATATTTTTATTAAAGATAGGCCTATTGGATGCTGTCGAACAACTTCTTCCAAATTCACTTGCTTAATAAAGCTATCTTGTCATATATATCCAAGTGTCGTATTCTTTTCTACAATATCCACTTCTTCTACAGAAACCTCTTCCTTCTCGTCAACTTCAATATTTCCATTAGCAACTGCAGTTGAATTGGTTGAATCAAAGATTTCATCACGCGTATCATCAGAAATATTTGGATTGTAGAATTCGAATTGAATTCTATTATTCTGCTTAATCTAAGGAAAAAGATATTTTTATACATTAACAAATTAAAAAAGTGAGCTGCCTCGGGACAGCTGACAGATGTGAAACATGGAATTTGATAATAATTGAAAGAAGTTTATCGTAAATGAAGAAAATGAAAAATAATATTCAAGGAAGTATTAGAATATTTGACGCACATGATGGTGTTATCGTCAGACGCGCGTAACTTTATTCACGTAGGAAAATCGTGGGTTTAAACTAATATGTATAGATTGTAATTGATATTGCAGCGCTATGTAGCTTAAAAATTTTGTGATAATAATTGAATTTTTTCCAATCCGTGGGGTAAATTGCTACTCGTGTGCGGGTTAAAACTGTTCGCGCGGCGCTAAATCCAGAGACGTGACGCACGCATGCACGCACTCATACACACACACACACACACACACACACACACACACACATTAAGTAAAGACCTAAGGACTCGGAGGAAACGAAAGATAGGAAATCCCGTGAGAGTGAGTGAGAAGCATACGAAAATGCATAAGAGCAGAGATGATAAGAGCGACAGAGACAGACTATCGTCCCTCAATTTTCTCTCGTTCCTCACTCTCTGTTCGACTCTTTTTTTGATGTGAAACATCTATAGGCGCGCCTCGAGGAGTGAAACCCTAGTTGAAAACAAAAGGAAATTCCGACCAAAAAAATCTCAATATCTGGCAAGACGTTCTAATCCCCCACTCCGCCTTCTCATACAGCAAGCTTGTCGCGTGCCGAGTCCTCTCTTCCCGGCTGCGGCTGCTAGTATAGCAATAAAGCATATAATAGAAAATCAGGAAAATGCATATGTGCGACAGACACAGGCTTTCCTTCCGTCAATCTTCTCTCGTCTGCTCGTCTCCCACTCTGTCCGATGCTAACCTTCGAGATTCGGCCGATGACAAAAAAAAAGGTCAGGCCCATCGATAGTCAAAGCAAAAAAAAAAGAGTCGAACAGAGAGTGAGGAAAGAGAGAAAACTGAGGGACGATAGTCTGTCTCTGTCGCTCTTATGCATTTTCCTATGCTTCTCACTCACTCTCACGGGATTTCCTATGTTTCGTTTCTTCTTAGTCCTTAGGTCTTTACTTAATGTGTGTGTGTGTATGTGTATGTGTGGTGTGTGAGTGTGTGTGTATGTGTGTGTGGTGTGTGAGTGTGCGTGTATGTGTGTGTGTGTGTGTGTGGTGTGTGAGTGCGTGCATGCGTGCGTCACGTCTCTGGGTTTAGTGCCGCGTGAACAGATTTAACCCGTACACGAGTAGCAATGTACCCCACGGATTGGAAAAAATTTAATTATTATCACAAAATTTTTAAGCTACATAGCGCTGCAATATCAATTACAATATATACATATTAGTTTAAGCCCAGATTTTCCTACTTGAATAAAGTTACGCGCGTCTAACTATAAAACCATCAAGTGCGTCAAATATTCTAATACTTCCTTGAATATTATTTTTCATTTTCTTCATGTACGATAAACTTCTTTCAATCGTTATCAAATTCGATGTTTCACATCTGTCAGCTGTCCCGAGACAGCTCACTTTTTTTTGCTTTGACTATCGATGGGCCTGACCTTTTTTTTGTCGTCGGCCGAATCTCGAAGGTTAGCATCGGACAGAGTGGGAGACGAGCAGACAAAAGAAGATTGAGGGAAGGAAAGCCTGTGTCTGTCGCACATATGCATTTTCCTGATTTTCTATTATATGCTTTATTGCTATACAGCCGCAGCCGCGAAGAGAGGACTCGGCACGCGACAAGCTTGCTGTATGAGGAGGCGGAGTGGGGGGTTAGAACGTTTTGCCAGATGTTGAGATTTTTTTGGTCGGAATTTTCTTTTGTTTTCAACTACGGTTTCACTCCTCGAGGCGCGCCTATAGATGTTTCACATAAAAAATCCTAAAAACATCATGAATGACATGGTCATACGTGATTTTTGAGTTTCCTTTTGAGTTACAGTCTCATGCCTACAATGGGTATTAGCTCCTTTGCTTCACTCGCACTCTCAAGCAAATGATTCAGACACTCGAGGGATTGGATTTCATGAGCTATGGAAGGAGAGTTATGTTAAAGGATGTGAAAGAGGAAGAAGAAACGCGAAGGAGACCAGAAAAAATGTTAACATAATCTCCTATGACACGTGGCAATCACACAGTCGGTAATAGTTACGGAGGTTTAATGAAAAATTGAATAGGACTTACCTTTCAAAATGTTCACAAGTTCACCAAAGCCCCACGTTTCTAAGACGATGTCCATGATAAGTGTAATGCACGAGGAATCGAGAGTCCGACATAATTTGATGCACGAGGCGCGAGCCAACAAGCCAATACGCACCTAAACCTAACCTTCTTGATGCATTCAAAGTGCACCCTATATATATATATATATATATATATATATATATATATATATATATATAAACATCAAGTATACTGTAGGTATACGCAAAGCTGCGATTACTTTATAATAAAGTAATGGAATTTTTGTCGTTATAGATGATAGCGCATTAACTGTTAAAGAATATGCTTTCAATGCTAATGCATATTTCTTTATATCAAACTAGGGAATCATTTACGCGCGTAAACGCGCGATTGGTTTTGTGGTATATGAACTTTAAATGTATTATGTGTAGTAGGTTCATGCATATTAATTTATTAATATTATACTTTAAATAATTATTTTCTACAAATTAAATATATTAAATATATTTTTAATAAATTGATGATTATTAAATAAAACTGATAATTTAAGAAATTTTACTGTATCAGAAGTTGCAAATATAAAAGTACTGCGCATATGCTCGAAGACACAATAATCACTCTACAGTTCTTATATCACTCAAAACTTTATATTAACTCTTTATTTATTATTCAAAAGTACGATTAAAATAAAACTAAAATTTTTTTTCTTTACCCTGTATTCTCTTTTATTCTCTCTTTAAGTATTTTGATCATTCAATTATTCACAGCTTTAATATTATCTAAAATTTAACTGAAGAAAAAAACATTCTCACAAATTCTTTAAAATATTATAAATTAATTAATACTATTAATTCATTTGTCTCTGAAAAATACTTGTCTTTCTTGAGATGAATTATGAAAATTATTCAGGTTTCAAATTAATACAAATTTTATTAAAAACATATTCGCGCATATGCTCGAAGACACAATAATCACTCTACAGTTCTTATATCACTCAAAACTTTGTATTAACTCTTTATTTATTTTTATAAAATTCGATTAAAATAAAACTAACTTTACTCTGTATTCTCTTTTATTCTCTCTTAGCTTTGTATTAACTCTTTATTTATTTTTCAAAAAATCGATTAAAATAAAACTAAAATTTTTTTTCTTTACTCTGTATTCTCTTTTATTCTCTCTTTAAGTATTTTGATAATTCAATTATTCACAGCTATAACAGTATCTAAAATTTAACTGAAGAAAAAAAAATTCTCACAAATTCTTTAAAATATTATAAATTAATTAATACCATAAATTAATTTGTCTCTGTTCTTTAATTTCTCGATTCTCTGCTCTGTTAAATACTTGTCTTTCTTGAGTTGAATTATGGAAATTATTCAGGTTTCAAATTAATACAAATTTTACTTAAAAACATATTCTTTGAAATGCTTTAAAATCTTTATTCTACTCAATAATTCAACTTTAAACAAGCTCGCGTAAGGCTCTTTTTCGTCTGTAGGAAAGATAATAGCCATTAACAATCTCTATATTATTCAATTACACAACTTTAAGAAAAATATTTCCTCTCAATAAATATCTTAAATATTTCTTTATAATATATTCTTTATAATAAATTCTTTAATTTCTCAATTCTTTTTGGTCTTTTATTAAATCAAAAATTCGCAGTTTCTACATTACTCGATTATTTGATTTATACATTACTCAATGATGATAATCAGTATTGTTATAATTGGTGGGGTACAGTATGTTCGCATAGTCGATCTTTATAAAGACCTAAGACGTCGTCTTCGCGCGAGAAAAATAGAACAACGGAACAGACCTCTTCGGACTTTTTTGATACGCAACAGCTGTTCTCTTATACATGGATTTAGATAGGCCAATGGCGGCTTTCAAATTCAATATGGCGCTGCCCACGGGTCCATCTCTCTTCTTATAAGTGATACTTTGAAAAAATTACATTTCAAAGCCGCGAATACTTTGAGTCAAAACAACCTTTCTATCTGTGTACTCATTCGTTTCGTTTTTCGCTTTATTTATTTATTAATTTATTTATCACGTCTTTCCAATGGGTGAACGTCAAAGGAATTAATTTAAAGCTATATTTGTATATTCTTCCCTTTGTGCAAAGTGTCATATGAGTTCATGAATCTGCATAACCTTTATTGTATCTTATGTGCGAATGCACAAAGGGGAAATTTTTTCTTTCTGCAGAATAAAATATAATACGTTTGATTTTACATATCGCTACATTCTGTACATACATGTACAGCCAACAGAGCATTACATACATATATTATACGAAATTCTTCGCTTTCTGCAGCGCTCTGCAATTTAGCTCAGAAAATGAAAATTGCTAAAGAGATCTTCCATCTTCGCAGTGTGACTTGAACTTGACACGAGGTAAACATTATAATTCAAGAATATTTTTTCATATTCTAGAAATTGAATGTGCAGTATTATAAGACGCAGAACCCGAAGTTTCATCTCTAAGGCACCGAATCCCATGGTTAAAAACGAAATGTGGAGCGGAAAGAGTAGTTAAAAAAATATATTTCAATGATTATATTATTCGCTTTTTCAGCTACTTTTCTTTATGACTGACCAGCTTTCCGCGCATGACTATCAAGGTTCTAAGTCAAACTGGTTTTTACCTTCTAATTACCATGTCTGCTGTTGATTCGAACAAGAACAGTTCTATTGTTTTTTGCACGCTTGTTGTCGTTGTATAGCTTCCAGCCTATATTTTTAAATAAACGTATATCCTTTGAAGTTCATGACCGCAGATGGATCACATTATCAATTCATCGATAGATGCCTTCGCCTGAAGGAATGAATAATTTTTCTCCTCTTATTTTCCTCTTGTCAAATGATAGCTGTTTAATTTACATACACACCGTTCAATCTTTCATTCTGATTCCGTTTCACTGATATGATAAACTAAATTGAAAATTCGATCTAATCAAAGAAACACGTATAAATCCTGAAAACGCAATTCGCTAATGTTTTCATTAACTTCCAAGGATTTGAAAATAAAAAAATCTCTTAACCCTTTCAAAAAATACTCTCATAATCTTCCGTGCGCAATTGACGTCACACGTGCATAGTGTGTGTAATATGTATATTGTATACTTGTATACATTGCAGACATATTGGAGATTGTACAATGCAGATATGTGAAGTTAATAGGAGGGATCCGTGAACCTTAACAATAATGCGACTCGCACGCCCGTACGTCAAGTTCGAGTGAACAGGCTGAAAGGCCAATGTCTAACGTCAGTTTCCGGGTGGCTATCAAACATCCTATATGCGTGTAGTGCCGTTCTTTGCTTAGTATTTTTCTTTGCGGGCGTCTTTGAAAGCTCAACGACTTATTGCACCCAATGCTCTCGTCTTTATTCTTTTTACGCAAAGACTTGCATACTTGCTACCTCTACTCTTCTAGTCTCGAACTTTTTTCATCAACCCATATTTCAGATACTAATAATCTGAGTAAAAAATAGACGTAGAAATTGCCGTGGTGCGGTCGATGTGCGTAAGGAGGTAATGGCTCTTCATCTAGTTGTTTGATCGTTTTCATATAGCCTCCATCACTTTTTTCCTCAACTGCTTTGAAATATTGGGGCTCAATTCAACAATGTCAAAAATACGTTTGACGCATATTCTGTCAAATCAATACCATACACAATGCACGACAATAGATCTCTATTAAAGTTTTCAAATTATAACGATCAAAAGTCTAACGGATCAATGAATCACTGACAATGCATGCATTATTTATTGTTTTCCAAATAGCAACAAGGTGACCAATATTGTTATGGAATTTGTATAAGTAATGCTCGTAAAAATTAGCTGATAGCTAATAGCTGATATCGTAATTTGCACATTTCCATTCATTTTCATTTCCTAATTAGCACAGAAAATTGATATATTGCCATAGCATAGTTTGATATGAGCGTGGAAAGTGGTTATTTACCACAATAGGTGAAAACCTTCATGCACGTCAATATCAAATCATATTGCATACCAAAAAAGTCCAAAAATTTTATGAAAGTCACGACTTTTATATGCTAGAATGGCATAATAGTGCACTACAATATTAATGACGTAAGTGGCCTATTATTTCACAGTATGTAAACAGCGCCTGAGCCTTTTGGTAAGGGTGATATTCACGCCGTGTGATGGGCCAGTGAGGCCACTACCATCATATGAAGAGTTTTTATGAGTATGAAGTTCGCATTTTTGCTGTGCAACGAAAATTATTAATTTTATCAGATGCTGCGATACCGATTCTAACCGTTAGAAATTCATTGATATCCAATAAAAAAACTTATTTGCAACACTAAACATTCATTTCTGCCCTTATGGTTGTGGTTTCGCTCAATGATTTTTTCTCAATATTTATTTCTTATTAAATGAGGATTAATGCGATTAATTAATTATAAAATAACTTTACTCAGAACACGAAAGCTCATTTAATTACAATTAAATACTAAACCTTTTTGTCCTGTACAGAATAGTTCGATTAAGTAAAGAAAATAATTTTTAATAGTAGTATTTAGAAATGCGCAAGTGACATTAATTCATAGCTAAGCATCTCTGCTTCTCTCTTTCAGCTTTGAATGGATCAAGCGTGTAAGCTGCAAACCATCACTTTATCGTCGAGTCTAATTATAATTAGTTAAACAAGCGAGTCATTGACGTACGTATCGCGCATTTTCAATGCCGATCACGAAGTACGCCGAAGAATAATCTACAACTGGCTATAAATGATGTAACGCATCAACCTATCATGAACGTGCTATTGCTTCTAAGCATCTTATTCCTACACGTATACGAGCTTCCTTTCGAGCGTGCACACGAGTCCAAAAAATTTGCTGCAATGCTTTCATACCCTGCTTCCTTTCACAAATCCCATCCACGAACGAAAAACAAACGAAATAGTGACTACAAGCACTTTACATCGAAATGTTACAGAAATACTGTGCATATTTATAGACTCGTCATAGCAAATAGCCGCGATGACATTTAAAATTAAGTGATTTAGAGCCAAGAGTTTAAGAAATTGTGAGTGACCCTGTTTCAAATGCAAGCTAACGCAGCAGTACTAAGCTCTCAATCGCATATTGAGAAAAACTCCTCCACCGAAAAGTTGTGTTTATTTATAGATAACAAAGAATCCAAGCAGAGAATAAAATGATATATAGTTGCCGACAAAACAAATTAATTTTTAATCGCACTGAAATCGTTGATTATTTCAAGCAATTATAATATTTGTGAATCAATTTTTGCTCTACAAGCAGATTTTCGCTCTTTAAAATCAATACACTTTTTCTATCATTTCATTATTCTGCAAGTGAAAAGAAAAAAGGTACCTGTGAATGGAATCGAGATTCAAAATCAGATGTATAGCTGAAAATATGTGTGAATTTTCTGACCTCTGCAGCACGTAATATGTATTACGTGCTTTGGTTTGAATTGTTATTTATACACGCTGGCGGAGCCATAGTATGCGATAGATAAACAGGCCGAGAATGTGGCACAGTGCAGGAGACGTCTTTATTTATTATTTTAGAAGATGTGTTGAAGAATAGAAAAAAATATGCACGTGGAATGATAAACTTGCGCAAAGTTAGTGAGATTCAACTGACAATCACGTATAGCTTTTTTCATTCTTCCTTCTTCTCACGTCACACAGTCGCCTTGGAGGGCAGGAACTCCGGGAATTATCAAGTTTCCTTTGCTTCTACTACTCCACCTCGTGTGTAGTTGTTCTAGTGCTTGAGCAGTTTGAACAGTGACAACTTGTCGAGCTTGTCAAAGCTCTAATTTTACCAACAAAATCTCTGTCGTGTGCCTAACTCACCTCAATCTCAACCTTACCTTCAAATTCTCTGTTTTAACGTTTCAGCTTATGTTTACTGCCCGCTGCACATGGAATCTGTTAACTGCTTTTAAATAATGAAAAAGCTCTCGTGCAAACAAGATTTGACTCAGAATTAGCTCGGTAATGACTATGCACTGTCTTTAAACTACTGCGACTACAGAGCAGCGCTACTTGCTAGGAATCAAATTTCTCGATAGTCTTCGATGGATTGTGATATATATTTCATGGGTATCAGAAGAGATATTTTCAATTTACATGTTTTATTTTCTTTTACATAGAATTTATATATTGTTAAGACACGCACACAGATACTCAATAATGACACGATTTTATGTAAAACGGGAACGTATTTATTTTTTAACAAGAACGAAGTTTTGCGTATCGTGGCTCATAATCAACTGAAAGAAAATAAACAACGTAACCTAGCGACCTAAGAACTAACACGGGATCTCTTGTAGAATACAACATTATCCCCCTGCTTTTCAGATTGTTGTCCCGAAAATCTTAAAAAGAAAACGAAACTGCGGACGTAATTTTCAAGTGGGTTTTTCTTCCGTTTATCTAAGGGCCCGTCTCTGGAATTGGTCTGCCTTGAATCTTGAAAATCATCTTGAATCTACCTTGACATCATCTTCAAACGCCTACTTTTCAAGCGGATTGACCGTCGTCTAACCTAGTCGGAGGACCCGTCTCTTGAAAGTAGAAGTTGATCATCATCGGGAATTGATTATCAGAGTATATTATCGCGGTAATGTTCAGACACGAATGGGGAGTTCGCACGCCGTGGTACCTCATCTCTGTCCCTGCTTTGGCATTTGCCCTCCGGCTCATGGGAAAAAACCACGGCTCAAAATAACCGTGAGCAGAGCAGACCATTTACCTATCATAGTAAGTCGCTATACGGTCAATATGAACGATCTTCTTTTTGTGTTTATGGGTCTTCTGAATGCAGAAATCGATGTCATTTATTTTCTGTATGATCTTGAATAGTCCTTCCAAGTTGCTCTGGAGTTTCGATGTTCTACCCTTGATCCTTCGAAGATTGTAGAACCAAACTTTCTGACCAGGTAGAAAATCAACGTGTCGAGCATTTCTGTCATAATATCGTTTGGATTGGTGAGATGAAATCTTGATGTTTTGTCTTGCAAGATGGTGTATCGTGTTGAGTTTTGTCTTCAGTTTGTGTATGTAGGTACCAGTGTTTACAGGGTCATCAGTAGTCGTCGGAGATCCATGTAACAAATCTAGCGGAAGTCGCAAGTCGTTATCAGTCATCATTTCAGCCGGAGTAATTGCTGTTGTGGCGTGTATTGATGATCTGTAAGCTAAAAGATACAGTGAAACGATCACAATCCTTTTGGCTCTCTGTTATGTACTTAGATAAATATTCGATTATAGTTTTATTTTATCTTTCTACCTGTCCGTTTGATTGAGGGTGTAGTGGTGTCGTTCTAGTTTTTTTGAATACCTAACAACTGAAATAATTCCTTAATCAGCCTACCATCAAAATTACGACCCTGATCGTATGAACTTCTAGAGGAACACCGTATCTACATGCAATCTCACGGACAAATACTTCGGCAACAGTTTTTGTCCTCATATTAGAAAGCGGGAAGACTTCAACCCATTTAGTGAAACACTCTGTTATTACCAACAAATATTTATTACCTAAAGAAGAAATAAGAAAAGGGCCTAAAATATCCATTTGTACTCTTTCAAAAGGTAATCCTACGTTATAGATTCTCATTTGGATGTGACCTTTAACTGAAGGACCTTTTTTGCAATGCATTGTAAATAGGACCTACATCAATTTTCAACATCTTTTTGACAAGAAGCCCAATAAAATCTTTTGCGAATTTTCTGAAGAGCTTTATTAACACCAAAATAACCACCAGAAGGAGTATCATGAGCTTCTTGCAAAACACTATCAATAAAGTTCCGTGGAACAATCAATTGGAAAATTTCCTTCTCGAGACCTGAAGAAACCCATTTCCTATAGAGAATATTATCTAGAAGAATTAAGGAATCCCATTGTGACAGATACATCTTCATAGATTCTTCTTTGGCAGAAATATCTTGCCATGATAATTGAACACCACTCTTTTTACTATTTATAATAGTTCTAATAACATCATCTTGATGTTGACGATCTCGCCAAACATTCTGTGGAATTTCCTTAAACTCTTTGTTATAAATTGCGCTGATAAATTGAGAGCATGCTATGTTATCTTGAACCTGTGGAGAACACCCAGTATAAGCTAATGTGACTAACCTCTCTATGTCAGCTGCTAAAGCAGGAAAATCCTTTCCAACTTTCTGACACCTATTATGAAATAATGAGTAACGAATCGATTCTAAATGTTTATCCCCAAACCTTTCTTCTAATTTACCGTCAAGAGAATTGAAAGTGATTGTTTCAGTTTGAGAATAGCTACGAAGAACAGATCTAGCGGTACCGCGTAAGCAAGAAGCTAATACAACCATTTTCTTACCATTATTCCAATGATTTGCTTTTGAAATCAACTCAAATTGGAACAAAAACTCACACAATGGAGCCGAACCGTCATATTTATCCACTTTCATATAACCTATCCCCAAGTCTGTCGGACGCGTTGAACTATTGCTTGATTCATGAAGTGTTAATGTTTGCGTATTCATGTGTAGGTTAGATTGTGTGTGTAAACAAGGAACATGACTCAGCTTGTTGGGTGTTTCTCGAAGTCGTTCGATCTCTCGTCGCAGCTCGATAACCTCGGCGTCGCGTGCACGCAGTTCGGCAGCAAGGTTCTGCTCCTCCACGTTGCGAAAACGCAATGCCTCTTCCAGTTCTCGACGCTTCTCGCGCTCAACTTCAAAGTCAGCTTTCATCGATGACAACTCTTACAGGAAATCGTCAGCCACCGCTCTCGCCTCGCAGAACGGCCTCTTGGAGAGCAGGATTAGTCGCTGCCCGCGCGTCTATGTTTGGAGTGGCGATAACACTCGTTGCAGCCATAGAGAATGCATTGATCTCCATACGAAACGCGACGCTCATTGAACGAGATTCCGCACGCGATGAAGGAAAAACATGGACCACCACGTTACACGAGCCTAAATCGCCCAATAAATTAGTGTCACTTGCATCTACGTCAATTAGGTTAGTTGAATCCTGTCTTTGTCGATCTGTTGTTTCAACAGCAACAGCAACCGCGGAAGCATCAATGGAATCATTGGTTTGGCTGGTAGTAGTATTACCAGCCGTCTTGGATCTTGTATTCACCATCGTCGGCGCTGATCCCTTTTTTTTAAATGTAAATCTTCAGACGAGCCAAAATGTTAAGACACACACACAGATACTCAATAATTACACGAGTTTATATAAAACGGGAACGTATTTATTTTTTAATAAGAACGAGGTTTTGCGTATCGTGGCTCATAATCAACTGAAAGAAAACAAACAACGTGATGTTTTTCTAACATCGGAACCTAGCGACCTAAGAAGGAACACGGGAGGATTGTAAAATACAACAATATATTTATATAAAAGCAAATCTTTCAGCGAGCGTACTGGTAGAGATAGAAAAGACAGTATAGCCGATACATCGGAGTACTTATAGGTATTCGGTAGCAGTAGAGCTCTTTTGGAACTCTCATGAGCCAACGACGTCATTGTCCACGTTATAATGTTGCCATACTGGAGAAGCGTCGCCACTGTATAAGTGTACACTGCATCGGTTACAGGCAAATGAGCAGCACTTAGGCACACACAGCTTTTATCTTACATGGTATACACATGAATGTTCTGGTGGCCCCGTGACTTCAGATATAAACCGGACGCAATTCTTTTCGTTTTTTCAGAGAAATCAAGCAATATAGAATGGAGAGTAATAATATATAAGAGTATGAAAAAGTTGCTTGGACAGCGTTCTCTAAAAAATGAAAACGTGGAACGCGCTTTGTACAATTACGATATCGTGTCTTTTATCTACCTCCATTGATAAACAACATTTCTATTAATAGCATCCAGCTATAACAAAATGCGTCGAGCAGTTCGTTTCTCTATTCCATTCCGCCTCTTCCCCCCCCCCCTCTTTCGGCTCTGAACGCAGGTGTAAAATACGCAGAGGCGCAGGCTGGCTTTTTTCGTTCTGGCGGCTGCTTATATAGTTCAAAAAGAACGGGAGAAACCTATTCAACTTTTCATCGGTGATTACCTTGGTAATATGAATAATTGTATGATTGTTTCATTGTGTGAGTGTATGCGTGTGGGTGTGCGTGTGTGTATGTATGTATGTGTGTGTGTGTGTGTGTTTGTGTGTGTGTGTCTACTGTCTATATGTATATATGTGGAAATCCACCAGGAAGTGTTACACAAGTGGGTCCAAAAGTTGCACTTTTTTATTTTTGAGGGCACACCTATTGGACCATACTCGTTTTGTTTGGTAGCTCATTTCAAACAACAAGTAAGTGTGTGCTGTGCTTAGTCAAAACCCTATCCCTATGCCAACAAAGAGCTACAGGCGCATTATCTACAGTATTATAATTTTTTTTATTTTTTTCATATACATATAAATATGAATTTGTCCTGATCGGATGCACTGATCAAAAGATAGGCACGTTTGAAGACAATGAACTTTGTTTCAGGCACTTACGAAAATAGCCAATTTTACGCTTTTTTTCTTTAAATTCTTTTAACTTTTGATCCAGGCATTCGTTTTCAATGTTTAATAGCTCAAATTAAAGCTCCTTTCTTCTAATTTCCTGGCAATAAGTCTAAATTAAAAATTTTTAATGTAGTGAGCTATATATATGCTTCTCAAGTAGATCATTTTTTGAAAGCATATCTATAGCACATTATATGTTATATAAAAATTTAGACTAACTAGCAAACAAATAGAAGAAAAGAGCTTCAATTTAAGCTATTAAACATTAAAAACGCACAACTTGATCAAAAGTTTCAAAGTTAAAAACGCACAATTGAGAAGGATTTGAAGAAACGTAAAATTCTTTGGACTTTGTCAAGCATTTACATGGAAGAAAGCGTTAAAATAATCGCTGTTCTTTTTTATTTAAAACCTCATGATTTGCGATCGAACCAATCGTCTTTTAAGGTTAACGCCTCAGATTAAAGCTCTTTTCATCTACTTCCATTCCAGTTGATCAGAATCAAAATTTTCTTATGTCATGAACTATATATGGGTGGTTCTCTGACAAATCGAGCGGTCAATTTTTTAACCCTAACCAAAAATATTTTTAAAATGTTCCTAAGAGACATGTGAGTATCCCCGAATTTTTTCAGATTTTTTCCATCAAATATCTTCGAGTTACATAGGGTCAAAGTTGATGAAATCAGTTTGTTTTGCTTTTTCTGACTAATTTCATTAATTTGTAAGGCCTCAGGGAAACATTTTTCACTATAAAGACATATAACATTTTTTTCTGGAAACTATCTAAATTTTTCAAAAAAAAAAAATTTTTGAAGTCATATGTATATGTTTTAAGAAACTTATAAGTCATTTAAGCTTTAAAATCAAGTTTTAGGAAGTTCGATCATCCGAATCAAAACCAAAAAATTCATGAAGATACCTTATTTCAATATAAAAAAGTATGCGAAAGACCCATAATGTCAGAGGCCTTGGTTTCTCTGTAAAAAATCATTATAATAGTTCATATTTGAAAAAAATTTAGTTATATTGCTCTATCGAAGCATTTAACCAATCTTATCAATTAAATAAGTTCGTTTATAATAATTTCAATCATAAAAAAACTAATAAAGTTAGTGAAATGCTTCGATACAGCAATAAAACCAAATTTTTTTCAGAAATGAACTATTATAATGATTTTTTACACAGAAACCAAGGCCTCTGACATTATGGGTCCTTCGCATACTTTTTTATATTGAAATAAGGTATCTTCATGAATTTTTTGGCTTTGATCCGGATGATCGAACTTTCCTAAAACTTGATTTTAAAGCTTAAATGACTTATAAGTTTCTTAAAACATATACATATGACTTCAAAAATATTCTTTTTGAAAAATTTAGAAAGTTTTCAGAAAAAAGTGTTATAAGTCTTTATAGTGAAAAATGTTTCCCTGAGGCCTTACAAATTAATGAAAGTAGTCAGAAAAAGCAAAAGAACCTGATTTCATCAACTTTGACCCTCTGTAACTCGAAGATATTTGATGGAAAAAATCTGAAAAAATTCTGGGATATTCACATGTCTCTTAGGAACATTTTAAAAATATTTTTGGTTAAGGTCAAAAAATTGACCGCTCGATTTGTCAGAGAACGACCCATATATATACTTCTCAAGTTGATCGATTTTTACTGATTTTAAGAAGTATGTATATAGCGTATCACATGAAAAACTTTTACTCAGGATCACCTAAATAAAGTAGAAGATAAGAGCTTTAATTTGAGCTATTAAACTTTGAAATCGGTCGATTGAATCGAAAGATACGAGGATTTGAAACAAGGCAAATTTCGTTTTTTCCCATGAAATCACTCGATTTTGTCAAATACAGAGATTTTTCCCTTTTTTCAAATGCTTAAAACTTTTGATCCAGTTTTGCGTTTTCGATGTTTAACATCTCAAATTAAAGCTCTTCTCTTTTACTTTTTTATTAGTTAGTTCAACTTTTTATATAGCATACAGTTTGCTATATATGTGGTTTCAAAGGATGATCTACTTGAGAAGTATATATATATAGCTCACTACATTAAAAATTTTTAATTTAGACTTACTGGCAGAAAATTAGAAGAAAGGAGCTTTAATTTAAGCTATTAACTATTAAAAACGAATGCCTGGATCAAAAGTTAAAAGAATTTAAAGAAAAAAGCGTAAAATTGGCTATTTTCGTAAGCGCCTGAAACAGAGTTCGTTGTCTTCAAACGTGTGTATCTTTTGATCAGTGCATCCGATCCAGACAAATTCATATCTACATTATATTAAGGGGTTATGCCTGAGTTAAACCTGAAAAAAATAAATTATCAGTTAACAGGTCAAAAAAAATGTTGTACAAGTAATATCAAATAAAAACTTTTTCGTGATTAAACTGTACATATTAGTTGTAATTTTCCATGTGTTTAAAAACTTATATATCTATACTTACTATGTGTGAAGAACCATGTGTGAAGAACTAAATTTCAGTATATTTTATCCTTTGCCGTAAGGTTTCTCATGATCCAGGTGATGAATTCAAACCAAACTGGATGGCAATTCTTCTAAATGTCTTTCTCCTCAGCTTGAACGGAAGGGATTACTGAAAAATAAAAATTTTAAATATTTAGAAACACATAAGTTCATAATATTCATAATTATAGTGAATTATGCATATGTTTACATGCGTAACATTCTTTAAACTTACCTTAGCCAATTTCCCTCCGTTCAAGCAGTGAAGAAGGGCTTCCTGGAGTTCTCTAAAAAATTTCAGCTTGATCGGTCCCATAGTTGTTGAGAAATCCTGCGGCAACTGACCTAAAATCACAAAAATTCAAAACTTGAGAAAACTGCATTTAAAGTTTATACATGAAACTTATTTCCATTTATCGGGTAGTACTTACAGAAACTGCTTGGCATATTTTTTTGTGTTTTGGCATAAAATATCCCTGTATTAAGGGATATATTAAGACCCGGGTGCCACACATATTGATATACTAGTATCAAAAGCTGAAATTGAAATATAAATTTTTATACGCATTCACAGTCAGTATGTTCCATATGAATATAATTGTTGGTATTGCTTACCCATGACTTTCTAGGATTGTTCATAGTTACAGCCAACTTCCACAACATCTAACCTTGCATCGAACACAGAAGTACCTTATCGTTCACATGCCATTGACAGCTTATATACCTAAAAATAAAGAACACACTCACAAAGAACAAGTTCTTCACAAATAATGTGTTATTTAGAGTCCAAAATACTTATCTAAATTTAAACACCACTGACACTCAGAAGTTTTCACTTCAGATCAAAATTCACAACATCAAGCTTGCACTAGACTGCAGATCAAGCAGACGAAAGAGCTGTCTAATAGCAAACTTAACTAGGTTGGTAAAACAGTGATTGGCTTTTCCATATGCTGTATGGTACCATGTTTTTAGGTGGTAATTTATAAAAATATTTTAGTTTGCACGCATGCTTATTATTTTATTAAAAAGATTAAATTAATGAAACAGATAAATTTATTTTATTTTTAACATTCACAATAAAAAAATCTATGCTTTTATCAGAATGAGCTATTTACTATATGCAATAATTCATAAATAAATAATTTGTGTTATTTTTAATAAAACTGTCTTTTATCAAAAGGAGTTTGTATGCACATTTAACGTTAAATTTTCTATAAAAATGTAATGGCTTTGAATAAACAAAAGCGCTATAGAATAAAATATGAAAAATACTTAATTTTGACAAATTATATATTTTTAGTATTATGCCTATAATTTTGTAACGAAATTTTTTCGGGCAAAAGGAGTTTCAACAGTATATTCTACAGTAAATTTGCTATTAAAAAATCAAATAAAAAAAATTTGATTTTTTTGAATTTTAACTCAGGCATAACCCCTTAAAAAATAATAAAATATGTAATAAAAAGAAATAAAATATGTAATAAAATAATAATAAAATATATAATAAAATAATAACAAAATATATATTAAAATAATAATAAAATATATAATAAAATCGTAAAAATATATTTGTAAAAATGTATTTGAGAGAATGGGTGCATTCCTTGCATCAATGCGCTTCGAATCACGTAAAAAAAGTTGACCTGGCCCAATTAGTTTTTGAGATATGGGTTCTTGAAGATGACTTAAAATTTCGAAAATTAGCGTACGTACGTACGTACATGCTTGGAAAGTGTGTTTTTTTTTTCTATAAAAGGAACAAAAAATTACAAATATGGATGAAATTAAATGTTTTCCATTGCGCTATACACTCGCAAAAAAAAATTTTCTAAATCTCAAAATGATCCATTTTATCGATAAAAAACGGACGCGAGTTATGCGATTTTTGATACAATGTTATACAATACTCGTGAGATCTGTGTTTTTTTAATCAAATAATTAAATAATTCAATAATTAAGGAATTAATGAAATCGAATGTTTTCAACTCAGCTATACAATGGAGACGAGATCTTCGATTTTCATAAAGAACGGAAGCGAGATATTTGATTTTTCAAATTTTTTTTATATTTTGTTGTAAATATTTATACTTAAAAAACACATTTTTGTCAAATGAGCATTTAGCAGAACAGGCCCATCACTGGTAATAATTATAGTATATGAGGGTAACTTTCCTCATAAATTTGGAAAGGTAATAAAATACTCTACAATTTCACCATATTTCATCTACATTACATTAAGAGAATAAAATCGTAAAAATCACACCTGTAAAGAATCCCCGATCCTGGCGCTATACACTCGTAAAAATGTATTTTGAGGGTTCCCGGTCAAAATCCCGAATCCAAATCCCCGAATACCATTAACCCGAATACCGTTTCCCCCGAATATCTTTTTTCCCGAATCCTTTTTCCCGAATCCTATTTCCCGAATCCTATTTCCCGATTAGTCATTTAATTGTTCCCTTGGCAACACACATTTGCTATGTTTATTTCGATTCGTTTCGCATACGTGTACATGTACACTCGTATACTCAAAATTCGCGTTGACACGTCCAAATGTTTTGTAAGAATGGAATATGACGGACAAATTTCTAGTAAAAAATTACTGCTTGACGGCTACATCTACGTGAAATCGAAAGTTCACCGCGGCAAAATTTATTGGGAGTGCAATAGGTTAAGAGCCAAAGAATGCACAGCAAGAGCAATTACTGCAGATATTGTGCCTGGACAGTCGATTATTCTATTTAAAGGACCGGTGCATTCAGCGCACTCACATCCACCCAACCGTGAGCAGTGCGAAGCTGAGATGGTAGTAACCAGGTTTGGCCACCGTTTCCGTTTGGTGGTTGGCCATCATCCAGATTTGTATTCAGCTTTAACAGAATTGCAAAAAGAGCAAGCTGATACCGAAACAATGATTGCCGAGTTAAGCCTGGGAAAGCGCGTCAAAGTTGCTCCAAAAAAAAAAGAAAATGGTTGGCACTTCAAGACCGGATTCGAATCATTGTTGTGGATTATCCGACATAGAAAGCCAACAACAAAGTATTAGAGTACATTCGTCTTCTCGCTTATACGATTGTTATAGATTAATTATTATTTGAAATATACTTCCAAATTTCTGTTTATGTGTAAAATTTTTCATTCGGGGGCAATAGCATTCGGGAAAAAGGATTCGGGAAATAGGATTCTGGAAAAAAGGTATTCGGGGAATCGGATTTGGGATTTTGACCGGGAACCATTTTGAGCCCACCCGCACTCCAGTGGGAGCCGTGGCCTTATATAGCAGTCTATCCTGGTACAGCCCCATATAAGTGGTCACCCTTCCCCTACAAACTGGTCACCCTTCCCTACAAACTGGCCACCCTTCCCTTTTTGTCTTGACACTCTTCCCTTTATTCCAGCCATTCTCTTTTATTTTAGGTAAACTCGCCCTTCATTCCGGCTACCCCTCTCCTTATTTAAAAAGACTTCTACCAAAATAATATTATTATCAAGTGTTAATGGATATAATCGGTTGAGGTTTTTGGTGAAGATTATTGTCAAATGAAAACATTTGTTGATATCGTACATTGTTTTCGAACATTATTATCGTACATCGTACTTTTAGTTAAAAATACAAGTTATATTTGATATATAGAAGCTTTGATATACAGAAGCGAAATTATGCAAAAACTGATTAATGTTCTGGTTTAAGGACTATAGGAGAGTTTATATTTTATTGTAAATATTTACAACAAAATATAAAATAATTTTGAAAAATCAAATATCTCGCTTCCGTTTTTTATGAAAAACATTTGATTTCATGGGTTCATATTTGCAAAAGTATCTGTATAATTCGCAAAACAGACGGCGACCATTTCTAACAATAAAAATACTTTAAAATTTTTTAATTGTTAAAAATAGAAGCTATGCCTTTAAAAAAAATACAGCTAATTGTTAAAAAAATTTTAAGAAAAAAAGTATTCTTGAATTATAATTTATTAAAAATTTGAATTCTTTATATATTTTTGAAACCCCTAAACCCTGATACCACTCATTACAAGCTTCCGGCATTCTTAAGTAGAATATATTGCATGAGTAAATAATTTTAAATAATGATAAGTATTATTTTAAATAAAATTTTATTTAAATAATAAAGTGCTTTACAAAATTTAATTATTAATTAAATTATTAATTATTAAAAATTGTGATTTTTTATATATTTGTCAAGTCCCCAAAACCATGCCACAACACGCCCCAAGCTTCTGTGATTTTGAAATATTATATATTGTATGAGTAAATAATTTTAAATAATCATAAGTATTATTTTCTATAACATTTTATTTAAATAATTAATAGTGTTTTATAAAATTTATTATTTATAAATTTTAAGTTTTCATATATTATTGAACAACCCAAAACCCTAATACAACGTATTACAATTTTCTATTATACTCAAGTACGATATAATATATAAATAAAATTATTTTAGAGAAATACTAATACTATACAGTACGCATATCTTACATTATATTAAAGTGAGCGATGCCTGTTTTCATTTAAATGGTGGAAAAACCCCATTACTCGTAATAATTAATTTTTTTTTTATTTTTTTTTAGGAATGGTTAATTGGTACAATGGAGCATCCATTTACCGTAAAAAATTTTTGATAAGGTTATCCCATGGGCTATTTACGGAAGCTCAAAAAATTAAGACTTTTTTTTCAGCCTTTCTTTTCTTAAGACTTTACTATTTATTCTGTAAAATAATTATAGTGTTATGGTTTTTTTCGGTAAAAGTATTCTTTGGTGTAATACGAATCTGATGCTATGGAGTTTATGGTGGTCTATGGTGTTTCTATGGGGTTTAAAATTTTTGCAGTTTTATTGCGTTTTTGAAAGATTATGGTGTTTTAAGCAGTTTTATGGAGTTTCATGTTTTAAGGAGTTTCAAGTTTTTGAAAGTTTATGGTGTTTTATGGGGTTTTTCTAAGGTTTCATGTTTTATGGAATTTGTGAACTGTTATGCGGTTTGATGTTTAATGGGGTTAGAAATTTTATAGGGTTTTAGGATGTTTTGACATTATGAAATTTTGTGATATTTTATGATATATTTTGTTTATGTTAACGTTCTTTGGTATAATACGAACCTGATGCTATAGGGTTTGTTGTGGTCTATGGTGTTTCTATGGGGTTTTAAGTTTTTGCAGTTTTATTGTGTTTCATGTTTTATGGGGTTTTATGGAGTTTCTTGTTTGAGTGGGTGTAAAGTTTTTGAAAGTTTATGATGTTTTATGGGGTTTTAAGTTTTGGGAGTTTTATTGCGTTTCATGTTTTATGTGGTTTTATGGAGTTTCTTGTTTTCGTGGGTGTCTTTATATATGTATAAGGGTTCGAAGCGTCAAAAAATCGATATAGCTATAACTCTGGGAATTTGTTCTGGAGGTTACCTGTGATTATTCTGAATTTTTTCAGATTTTTCGCATTGATAAAAACAGTTTTTTTTTATTTTTTGCTGATTTCGTATTTTTTACTCTTTAATTTTGAATTTTCATCGATTTTTAGCTCGGAAAGGAAGCAAAATTATGAAAAATGACAAGAATACTTTTTTCTTAGAATTATTTTTTCTGGTAATTTTAGGCAAAGAAAAGGTACTTCATGAATTTTTGTTATAAATATTTTTTTTATAAATATTTTTATGAATTTTTGTTATAAATATTTTTGTTATAAATATTTTTATTGAAAAGCTGAGAAAATTTTATAAAAATAGTGTTCAATGTGTTTTTGTCGAAAAATGCTTCCCTGAGAAGCTATGAATTTTGCAAAATCAGCAAAAAATGAAAAAAAAACCTGTTTTTATCAACTTTGACCCCCTGTAACTCTAAGATAATCAATGCAAAAAATCTGAAAAAATTCAGAGTAATCACAGGTAACCTCCAGAACAAATTCCCAGAGTTATAGCTATATCGATTTTTTGACCCTTCGAATTCACATGGAATCACTCATAAATTTCAATTATTTTTTTTAAAAAAACATTATAACGAGATATATATGTATATATTTCAATTTTCTTTTCAAACATTATAATGAGATGTATAAATGTATATATTTCAATTTCTACATTTAAAGCTGACAATCAGACTTTTCCAATCCTACGTTCAGATATTCAATTAATATAATATTCATGTATATAAATTTCCTATGGGGTCTTTATAGTATTACTCAAAACTTTGATTTTGAGCCCACCCACCTGTTAATTAAAGCTAAGCTGTTAATTGAAGTTAAACTGGGGTCACGAACCGAGCGAGCGTTAGCGAGCAATAATTCTACACGTTATGAATCATATAAGTAATAAATAATAAATTTAAAATTATAAATTGATACTATATTAATAATTAAAAGTTACGGTTGAAATATCGAGCGAGTGAACTTTTATGCAGTTTGGTGTTTTATAGGGTTAGAAAATTTATAGGATTTTATGATTTTTCTTTATGAAGGATATTGTCAAATCAAAATATATTTGTATATAGGGTAAATAGTGTTGTCCATTTATTTTTTTTCTTTATATGGTCAATGTTATCTTATATAATACACAATGTATTATAAATAATATGTTATCATATTCGTATATCATATTTAACATTTTATTTTAAATAGTATTTTTGACATCTGATACTAATAATAATAATATTTTCTTAAATTATTTTCATATACTTTGCAAATACATATTGCTAATATTTTATTAATACTTTTTTCCTGAAAATAGTAATAAAAATATTTTAATTTAATACGCATGTAAAATGTGTATCTAGTGATTCATGGAATAAAGTTTAAAATTTACCTTAGTATTTGTTAACTGTAGAAACATTTTATGTTTGTTAAATTCTTTTTTATATACTGAATTCATTCAATGTATAATCTGTGTAAGTGTGTAGTAATAATACTGTGTTAATACTTATTTAATGTTCCTTGTATATACTGAATACATTTGAATCTACTTATAATCTGTGTAAATGTGTAGTGATATTACTGTGTTAATACATATTACATTGATATTATTGATTGATATCATTGATACATTCATTAGATTGTGTTAATACTTTTTTCTGAAAATGGTAATTTAAATATTTTAATTTAAATATACATATGTAGAATGTGCATCCATGAATTAATTGAATAAAGTTCAAATTTTACCTTATCAATTATTAACTGTAGAAACGATTCATATTAGTGGAAATCAGTTTAATGATTCATTTTTACCTATTTATAATTTTATTTGTATAGTGTATTTTTGAAAATTATAATCATAATTTCATTAATCAAATTACAGAGATATAATGTACTATCATTTCTATTCTTAATTGTGTCAATACATACTCTTACTACTCCGTTAATACCGTTTGCGTGAAAATAATAATCATTAAAAAACACATATAAAATTAGCAATATTATACACGTAGCATATGAAATATATGTATACTTATTTACGTATAAAGTTAAAATTGTACCTTACCAATTATAAATCTATACAAACACTTAATATTAGTGAAGCTGTGCTCAATTGTTTAGCTGACATTATTTGACTGTTGTCATGACTGTGTTGTAATCATAGCTGCCGCTTCATTCAGAGGCGCTGTTCTTGTGATTCTATGAATTTTACCAATAGTATTAAAGCTGCCTCTTGATTTAGCGGCGCTTTTTATAACTCTCTTTGTAATTCCATGAATTTGAACACTATTCATTTAGCGGCGCTTTTTTTCTAATTTCGTAAATTTTACTAATATTGACTTGTCGGCGCTCTTTCTGTAATTCTATAAATTTTACCGATAATATACATGATGTAGCAGCATTTAATCTTAGCTGCCGCTATACTTGATATTAGCTGCCGCTTTATGATTTTTTCATTATTTAATAAAAGTACTATACATTAATATAAAGTTAAATTATAAAATTTCTTGATACACAATATTTTTTGTATAAACTTTATTATCTTTTTTATTTTTTGTTTCGTTTTTTATATCAAGTCGCAAGTACTCTGGATGTATTGTTCTGGATAAAGCAACATATAATTGACCATGAGAAAATACTGAAGAGGGTAGATATATACCAACTTTTTTGAATGATTGTCCTTGAGCTTTATTAATTGTCATTGCGTGTGCAAGTCTAATTGGAAATTGTCTTCTGGTCATAGAAAATGGTATTTCTTCTACTGCTGGTGTTAAACTTATTCTAGGTAATATAACGTTTGAACCAGTTTTTTTCCCACTTATTATTTCTACTAAAATGGAATATTTATTCATGTCTTTTATAATTAATCTTGTGCCATTGCAAAGACCGTCGTTTAAATTCAAATTTCGTAATAACATGACTATGGCTCCTTTTTTAATACAAGTTTGTGCGGTGGTAATCCATTAGGTGTTAACGAGTTTAAAAATTCTGTAGGTAAAAGTGTGTCTAAGTTTTCATTATTAGAATCTTCTGCTGAATCACTGCTTAAAAATATATGTTCTTGTTCATTGATAAGTGATAAAATTTTATTATTTATTTCCAGAACGTCAGAGTTTTTTGGTGCCAATATGATATTTTCGTAATATTCAGGATTGCTTGGTTCAATTATTGTACCATATATTTCATTAATTATATTTTCTTTTGTTAACATTTCTTCGGGTATACTTATTACTTGTTCTTTTTCAAAATTGTTTGCAAATATTCCATCTCCTACATTTAAAAGCCATTTTTTGAACCGTGTAATTAATTCAACAATCCGTATATTTTGTTTTAAACTTACAATTTTAAAACTGTTCCATAAATTACTCTTTTTTATACAGTTTTCAACTATTTGTGATCTGTTTCCATGTCTAACAACTGGTAATATTTGCCGAAAATCTCCAGATACAATGACAATTTTATTACCAAAAGTATTGTCGTTATCACAAACATCTTTAAACATTCTATCAACTGCCTCAAATGCGTACTTGGAAGTCATTGATATTTCATCCCAAATAATAACTTGAACATCCCTCATTACATGGCCAATAACACTGTTTGCAGTTATATTGCACGTACTTTGTTCATTAACATTTAATGGTAATTTGAATGTTGTATGCACAGTTTTTCCATATTGTAATTAATTAGCAGCGATTCCAGTCCATGCAACCGTTAAAAAGTTAATATTATTTATTTTGAAATAAGTTATAAGTGCACTGAGAAAAAAAAGCAGCAATTTTTACAACAGTAAGTACGAAAAAGTACAAGAAATTATAGTAATCTGTGCACAGACTGCCATTATGAGAATTTTTACTACTATTATGCTGATATTCACTATTTTAATATCGAATATTACAAGTCGTTGTAGAAAAAATTACTATATTTCTCATAGTAAAAATTATTTTTATTAAAATTTACTATATAAAATGGTAAAAATTATTTGAGTTTAAGGTTATTAATACGTTCAATTTATATATTAGATCCAAAGTTTTACGCGTAAGAGTTCTGTTTAGGCGAGTGGTTAGCGCTCCTGACTGCGGTCCCGTAGGTCCGGGTTCGAATCCAGCCCAAGTCGAAAATTTTTAATTTGGATGTTTCAATTTAATTCAATGAATAATCAATAAATAATGATAATACACATAAAATAATAATGTTCTACAAAGTTAAAAACAGATAAACAAAAGATAAATAAATTTTTAAATTATTTGAACCATAATAAAAATTACTATATTGGATTGTAAAAGTTAGTGTTTGGGAAGTCTGTGCATGATTTACTATAATTTCTTGTAACTTTTCGTACTGAAGGTTTGAAAAAGTAATGCCTATTTCTCTCAGTGTGTATTTAATAAATAACTTTTACTGGTACCTCCAGGACCGTCGATAAATATGCAATTATCATCTGATTTTTTGTTAATACAATTTATTATCATATTATAAATAATTCTTTGTGCGTCTGTTAATATTGAAATTGGATCTGCGCATAAATTGGAGTTATTGAAATTGAAACTGTCGTTGTCATTATCAGGAATATTGTAAATAAATTCATTTGCTTCAGTGATATATGGTAGACTATAATCTTTTGTTGAAAATCCATGGGAAATTAAAATTTCTTGTATTACATTTAATGCATATTGTACGCCAACTTCTTCAGACATTTTTGGTGGATAGAATTGTGTTTTATATTTTTCAAATAATTCTGCTGCATTAATTGGATTGTGAAATACACAAATGTAAGCAAATAATTGACACACATACTTTTTGGAAATTTATGCTGTGATGCTTCTTCTAAACATTTATCCCATTCTTCATCTGTAGTCATCAAATTTCTTGCTTTGCAAACTTCATAATAACTTGAATATGTTATTCCATCATATGATTTTAAATATTCATATGATGTAGCTCCTTTAACATGCAATAATAATAATCGGAGAAAGAATTTTTATTTTTGTTTAGGATTTACTAAATACATCCTACTCAAAATTGGTTTGTTATAATGTTTACGTTTATTCCATTTTTTTTCTTTTTTATCGAATGTATAATATCTAGGGATTTCTGTATATAAATAATTGTGAGCTTCTGCATCTATTTGATTGAGTTCAAACCAAGCAGTAAGTTGTGTTCCAACGTTTTTATTGAATATTTTCTCTTCTTCATTCTTTACAAAATAAATTTGTTGTTGATCTTTATCATGAAGAGGCAGTCTATTAATAGTATGTGATAATTCACTCATATTATATTGTAATAAACGATGCATTGCTTCTGGAGGACAAACGTATCTTGTATTAATGTATTGTTTGATTTCATCATACTGTATTTCAGTATCCTCCATTACATCGTTATTTTCAGTATCTAACTTCATTTCAATAAAATTACAGTCATGACCTTTATAACAGTATTTAAACAAATATTTTATACACATTACAGTTGAACAAACTTCAACATTTATGTGACTGTTATATTTTAATAGTAAATATGGATTGTAAGGTACAACAAATCTATTATCAGCCCATTTTTTCGTAAAATAAAAAATTTTTTTATTATTGTTAGTCCTTTTATACAAAGGATAACCAGTGTTGGTAATAGTATTTTCAATAAATTTTTTTGGAAATTTTTTTGTACGTGTATTAGTTTGTAAATCCATACATGGAGAGTGTTTATTTTGTTCTCCACAAGGACCATGAATCATAAACTGTTTAACAATTTCATATAATCGTGGATTTCTGGATTCATCAGGAATTTGCTGCGGAAATGATTTCATCTATTTGATCATTATTATATAATTTATCTTCTTTAGATAAAAAAATTAGCATATGTATATGAGGTAGGCCTCTTTTTTGTAATTCAATGGCGGATGCAATGCGTAAACATCATGATATATTTGTCCACATATACGGATAACTTGTGGACCTGGAGTGAAAATTTTATCAAATTTAACACCAAAACTTGCAAATGCCAACATGTTATTGTATATCCTTCTATCATTTCTAAATTATTTATTTGTTGTAATTAAATATTTTATGTCTTTCGGATACTCATATTTTTCTGGTACAGTTATTTTACCTTGATGACAACAATTAGAAAATTTATTATTGTTTTGATTTTCTAAACTAAAATGTTTTGCTTTACAATGTTCACATTCTAAAGTTAAATTGCCAACGTTATTTTCTGGTATTAGAGCTTCATGAATATCTGTGGTGGCTATAAATGCACATTTATTGTTTTTTGTTTATATATTACATTTTTGTTTTCCGTCTTTACAAGTTTCAATTTTTCTTCTTTTTGTTTCAGTAATTTTTTTATTTAAATTGTTACTTTTTCGTTTTCTATTAGATTGATCTCTGAAATTTGTTATATTATAATGTAGAAGTTGTTCCGTTGTTAATTTTGTGCATTTCACATACAATTCTTGAATTTGAAGATTTTGTAATTGTTCAGCGATGTCATTAGATACAATATTATTTTATTCTTGTAATAATTTCACATTACAATTTTGTTTATCTTTAACGTTGCCAATGTTCACTGATTTTGATTTTTGTTTTTCATAATATTTTTTATTTTTATTTTGTACAATTAATTTCTCGTCTTTTTTAATTAAAGTGCATGTGTAAGATTTTTTAGCTTTGTCTAATTTATCTATTTTATTTTTGTTATAATAGTTTTTATGTTTTTCACGTTTGATTATGTCTTCATCTTTCTTCACTAAATGATGTATGTAAGATTGTTTCGCTCTGTATAAAATTTTTTTTTTATTATTCTGATAATATTTTGCATTTTTTCTTGTACTTTTGTTCTACTAAGTTCCTTAGTTGACTCTTGTAAGTGTTTAGAATTATTGAAAGTACTTTGAATATGTTGCTTAGTTTCTTTTAAAATCTTATTATTATTATGTTTCTTAACAGCATCATAAGATCAAATTTCTTCTACTTTTTTCGATGTACTTTGATTATCTTTTAAAATGTATTTTTTATTTGCATGTTGCTGTAATTTAGATGATTCATTTATTTTAATGTTGTTTATTTCACTTTTTGTGTTGTTAATATGAGTTTTTGTCACTGTTGCATACGATTTTGTTTCTGTTATTTTTCTTTTACTAAATGATTCCAGTAATTGACTTTGTTCTTTTACTAAATTATCTAATTTTTGTGACTCGAGTAATTCCATATTAATATTTTGACAAGTAAAATCTAATAAATTAAAATTGTTTGCATGCTGCACATCACGATTTAATGGAATAGTACTGGAAATAATATTGTAATGGCTAAGTGCTAAAGGAAACATTTCTAAAGATTTTGTCTTATAAATTTTTAATAAGTATTTTCTCATCTCATGTCATTTCGTTTCATTTCATTTCATATTCAACAATTACCATCACTGTTAACTTCAAGAGAATAAACCTACAGAAATTTATCTAGCGTGCCCAGAAACTTACAATCACATGGAACAGATTGAAATATTGTATTAAATACATATGTTATAGAATTAACATTATACATCATTTAATTAACATTATAATATTATTTTATTATTAATTATTATATAATTAATAATAATAATAATTAATATAATAATTTCATTGGCAATTATTATATACAAAAAAATTTTCAATTATAAATGATTTAACATACTTAAAAAATAATTTTTGTATAATATTTAAATTAAAACTTAAGTACGGCTGAATTACCGAGCGAGCGTTAGCAAGCGAGGTGCCTCTGGCTAGTACAGTATTATAATTGGTTAGTTGGCAATCCAGACTAGAATCAAGAGTTTTATTTGGACCATAGAAGTCCCCCAATATTTATGAATACAATTCCAACCATTCGTCATTCTACAATATTATTTACTATGTAAGCCTCTAAACAAATAGCTAAACAGAACACCTTGTAATTATATATATAATGGAAATCGATAAAACTTACGTATTTATTTATAAATTAGTTAAATTTTTTATATTTTTAAATTTTTCGACCATTTTTTTAATAAATAAATGTTAATTTAGTTCCTTTTTTGAATTGTATTGATTTTTAATATTTTTAACTTTTAAATAATGTTGAATTCTTGGTTTTAAATATGATATGTATACTGCTTTATCAAGATTTATCGTTCACTATTGTTTGCAAATTGTATTGTGTATCGCGAACGAAGCTAGCGATCTTTGCTAGTTTAAATTAAAGGTACTTTCAGTCTGGGTGTATGAAAAAATCCAAAAAATTATAATACGGCAGCTAATGCGCTTTTTTTAATTTCTAGAGCAAAAATCGTGGTCATTTTTTTCGGTTTTTCGCGTGTAGCACTTTGTTGGCATAGGGTTTTGACTAGGCACATACCAATTTATTGTTAAAAATGAGCTACCAAATAAAACTAGCATGGTCGGGTAGGTGTGCCCTCAAAAAAAAAGAAAGTGCTACTTTTGGACCGAGTTGTATAACACTTTCTGGTGGATTTCCACATATCCGTTTCTAACTCACTGAAATAGTTTGATATGTATTCAAAACTAATTAATAACATAGATAAACATTTAAAAAAATCAATAAACAACCCCGAAATCAACCCTAAATAGGGGCCGCCCCATTTTGCAATAAGCCATTTGCGACTCTTCGATTTTAAAAAAAATGAGAAGTGGGAATCAGAACTCGAATTTTGAGTATATTGCTTGGAGACATGAGAGCATCATGTGACACTTTTTCCGCCCCCATCCATGGAAAGGAATTTTTAAAATGGTGGCCGAAAATTCGTTGCACCAACAATTTCATGGTTTCCCATTTTTAAAAAGGCGCCCGTCGCGTTAAAATGAACATCCGCGAACTGGTCCACGCACATTATAATGATGTAAAAGTGTCTGCGCATATTGGTCACGTATGTATCTGTATATATTTGACACAGTTCATAGTACGTTACGATACAAGAGGCCTAAGTAGTCCTTTACTGCATGACGTACATAAGCGCACAAGCGTAACGGAGGACGATTTAGGGCACGAGCATAGTAAAAAATTTCATAGCATCTGTCTGCCCTAAGGCTGTTGCTGCCAAGTTTGTCGTGTCATGTGTAATTCATTCCGGATCCACCGTGATAATCTTATGAACTATATTTAGGCAACAGATAAGCGTAGCGGACTTTGCTCATAGTACTATAAAAATCTTAAAGAGTCACCTAATTTATTGTAAGCAAATACTCCTGTGGACGTACGCAGCCTGACACAGTGACAACTGTACCATCTGCACGGGAGACTGCAGCGTTTGCGGCTTTAGACTTAACGAACTTTTGTCACTTTATGTTTCAGGCTTCGATGGATCTTCCACCGGATAAGGCCAAGCTCCTCAAGCAGTACGACAATGAGAAAAAATGGGACATCATATGCGATCAAGTGAGTTTGTTTATCTGTCTGCAAGTATGATTCGTCACTTTATTCTCTTCATCCTGCACATTATTTCCTCATTGTTACATTTTTGCTCATACTTACGGTCTAAAATATTATGTACGGGCACGTACGCACGCGCGTTTCTTCCTTCTTAGCTCGCTAAATGAAGAAGGATTTATGACACGTTTCAAACCACCCCCCTCACCTCGTCTTTGTCATTTATTTTAAGAGTTTCTTTCGAGCAATCCATTAGCTTAGCTTCTTCGCGAAGAGCGTCGCGAGCCGGGTGCGATTTATTTTTTCGACCGAGAGAAATTAAATATATTGTTAATCTACTAAATTGCTACAAATTACATACGCAGCTCCGAGCAGTGCTGTGTGAATTTTGTTGTCGTCTCGCTCCCTGTAAGTGCATTCTGCAAACGGGTTTTACGATTTTTACTATCATTCGACTTAAATCATCCGTGCATAATACATTTCTGTACAATGCTTAAGGGAACTCTGTCTTTCCTTTAGTTGGCAAATATATCTGCAAATCCAGGAAATATCGCGGAAACAGCTCTTCTCAAAACTTGTAAAATTTTTTTTTTAAGGCACACCTACCAGAGCTATTTTTTCTCATTCCTTGGGTTATTCTGAAAGAGAAAAACTTGCATACATGGCCAACCGTAGGGTACACTTTTTTCTGGAGCCCTTTTTGGCCCGATACGTCACTCTCGGTAGACGCTCTTAGAGGACTTATAACTAATGCAATTCCTAATTCAAATACGATCTAAGTTAGAACTCAATCAGTCTGTTTACAAAAGTTGAGCTGTCATATGGATTCGCTTCAGAGATATGGTGTGGACAACTTTTGCGTACGTACATTATACAAATATACATACATTTTTTAAAAGCACATTTTTCTGACTGGGAAATACGCTACAAAACTTTCTCTGTGAGGAAGCCAAAGTATACATTGTACAGTGTACAGGGTATCCTCATTATGTATGGCTTTATTTTCTATTGAATCAATTTAAATATTTTCAAACAGATTTTAAATTTTCATTTACTTTGACTATTTACGCAGTTTTAATTATTTACATTGACTATTTACGCAGCTCGCAGTATATTATAAATCTCCTTATTCAAAATATCAATTTTCTCTTAATCTTTTAAATAAATAATTTGAAAAATTTATCCTGTATAAAGTTTTAAAATTCCCGAACAATCCATCGGCTTTCAACAGTACAACACTAATATGATTTTTCATTTGCGAGAAGATCATCACTTACTGCTGCGTGTCTCGGCCTCTCACAAGCCCCGCAGTATAACAATTTAATGCAGTATAGAATACATGCCATATCGATTTCAGGAGCTAAGCTAAAGTGATTTGGATAGCGCCTAATATCAATTTAGAGAATCACATAAGTAACATAACCTAAGAATTTTGTGAATATGAAATTGTGACTAAAGCATAAAAATATACGTCAAAGTATTAAGCGATATATCATGAAAACGATGCTCATTTTCATTTAGTGACAATTTAAGGCGTCAATTTTATTTAAAAAGCTGTTAATAACTTTCTATGAAAAAAATCACAACATAACTTTTTTTATGTTCATTCAAATCTTTAATTCAAGCTACTGAAAACTTAAAAATATCGATTTTTCATCTCACAAATCTATTACCATTGGGACATGTTTTTTTCTGAAGTTTTGTTGCGGTGTGCACATTTTACTCCTTAAAACCTTTATTACAAAATAACTTTTTTAGTAAAAATTTTGGAAGTGATAACTTGTTATGACTCGCCTGAGGGTGACTAAAATAAAACGACAAGTTTTCCCTCGACCACGTGTTTTCCGACAAAAAATTGTATGTATAGGTATACAGCATAGGGAACGCGTGGAAAGCAAAAAAGGACAAGGTGACACGTAGAATTCATAGAAAGAGCGAGGGGAGCGACCTCCACTACCGATAGTCTTCATGCAGCTAGGTGGGGATCATTTCGCTCCCTATTCTCTAGAAGCAGCAACTTATTGCTAGGGTTTTTTATTTTTAAGTACTTTCTAGTTGACATCTCAACGGATGCATTGGTATTTTTTTTAGGTAGCAAGCGGTACTCGTTTTTCAGTTATTAAAATCTAAACTTTAAGATTTTAACATACGAGTATAGGTAATCACGCTTGGAAAAAGATATTTTCATCAGCTGCATGGCGAATTTCATTGCTGGATTTTTAAAAAACTAGTATGTTAAACATTAAACGACTAAGATTACGATTTCGGTTTTTAAAACATAGCAAGCGGTGATTTTTCAAAAGATACCGCATTTAAAAGTTTAAATCTAATGTTATTAATATATCTATTTATCTGCGGCTTGCAGGAAGAACCACTTAAGTGACATTTTGTGAAAAATTTTTTTATGTCGAATTCGAGGTGCTCTTAGTACCCTTTTTCATTTACAATAGTAGGATTTCCGAAATGCACAAATATTTTAAATGCCAGCCGATTGCATAATAACTTAACTGCGTCTCTCGTAAAAATGTTACCGCAGAATCACTTAAGTACTTTAGTTTTATTATTTTTGTACGAGATACTCCGTGCGAAGTACATTAAAGCTGTATAATATATATATATATATCTAATTACTAATACTGATATATTCGTCGGTTTGTTTAAATTTAAAAAAATTTTTTTAATGTTTTTAAATTTTTCAAAAATAGTCAATTTGCAAAAACAAAAGTTCCCGCAGAACCACTTAAGTCGAGTAATTTGTTTAGCTTACGCGTCGAGAAAGAAACTATTTACAAATGTAATACTACAGTTGTATTCGTATTAGATACCTATTTAAATGAGCCAATACTTAGATCTTTTCTCTGACATTTCGATCTTACGTATTACTACAAACATTGAAATCGCTTTTTCTCGAAAACACGAAAAAGTTACTTAAGTGACTTACTTCCTGTAAGCCTCAGATATAATCGCCGTGGTTCTCATTTTTGCAACTTTCTTTAATGTTTGTAACTATAGACATTTTTAACAAATAATTATGTTAGGATGAATGTCTTCTTTTACCTCTGCAATGAGTTAATCACAATCACTCAAATCATGATGCTTATACATTAAGCTAAAAAATCCGAAACTCTCATGTATGAAAATATGAACGTGTAACCATCTTCGCGTTAAGGGTCTGTTGGACAGATTACCATTTCTTTAGTGTCACTTCTCCTTCGATTATCTATACCTTCGATTTGACATAAATTCTCATTTTAATTTTAAGAAAAGAAAGTTATGATATCAATAAATAAATTGGCAAGTTTTTTGCTATAAAAAATAATTGTTTTCAAATAAATAAATAACCGATTAAATTGAGGAAGGATTATAAATATATGTGTTCATATAAACACTCAATCCAATTGGAGCATGTGAAAAGGTGGATAGCCTGTGAAAAGGTACAGTCGGGTACAATTAAAACTTTGAATAATTGCGACTGCTGCCACGTTCTGTACATGTAATAGAATGGTATGATGTTCTTATATGACATTATCACATGACAAATGTACCCATAATATGTAGTAATATCATGTTTGTCTAAAATTATTATGTAATTTAACAAGATTGTTTCGCATCATGAAAACTTTTTCATTTATTTATGGAAGCTACGAGCGGATGTACAATCTACTCTACTTAGTAATTCAGCAAATGTATTGCTATCCTTATTTCATTAAAAATCTATGTCCAGGACGATTATATACAATTATATATGAGATTGAAATTCTGTTGATTTACATACATTTAAAAAAAAAAACAGGAACAAATTCTATCATGTAGAACGCAATTTTTTGACGGAAAAACTTGCCGCCCCGTCCTATCATAGATAATCGATGAGCCACTAAATGTCAGTGTAATTAACAATATCATAAAATTTTTAATATAGTTAATTTATCGTCCTATTATCCTATAATGGGTACTACTCAAATCATTATATTAAACTGTGAGACGAATGGCCTCAAATAATAATAAACAATGGAATTCCATTTTTTAATTAAGTAAAGATTTTAATTAAGTAAAGATTTAAAACTAAAAGCTGTAAACTACATAAATATTAATTTAAAATTTTTAAACTTGATTTATTTTCCAACTTGAGTCATAGAAATTTATTTTATAACATTTTTTTTAGTATGCAATAATAGTCACAATTATTTTTAATCAACTTCCTGCAATCTTCCGATAATACTAACAGAGGTTTGTAAAACATACATACAAATAACCAAAAATTGAGCTTAGAATGATTGCAAGATTAAGTTTGAATTCTTCAAAAATTGGTCAAGGACAGTAATAAATACATATAGAATGAAAAATCGATTCAGAGATTTTTTAACGGTGTTTCATTAACAAGTTAATTTTGGTTAACCTTGCATAATTTAAAGATGGTATACATCGTTATCTATGATAGGACGGGGCGGCAAGTTTTTCATGGCTTTAACGTGAGCCGCTCGCCGTGGGGTAAGACCCTATAATTTAGTTACCTTAGAAAATTTCACCAGCTTGTCATGTCACAAGAATTCTTCGCTTGTAAAATTGTATGCCTTCGCAAGTTCTCTTTATACCGTATACTAAGTAAAACATGCTTTTCCATTGAGAAAAGTCTCGTTACATCTGGAACCTCTTGTCTTCTGAACTTATAGAATAATAACAAAACTTTCAATGATACTTAAAAAGCACAACACTTTCACTAGCTTGTCACATAACAAGAAAATTATTTATAATCTTATAGTTGAATAATGCCTTCCAGTGAAACTTGAAAAATTCTCGTTACATCTGGAATCTGAGTACACTTGCTCTCTCAATATTGGGAGAAACTTCTAAAAAATTACTTGTCTTCTGAACTTGTGTAATAATTATAAATCTTGAAAAAATCCTTTGCACATCACTAGCTTCTCACAGGAATTCCTTCGCTTCATAACATGACAGTTGCGTAACTTCTTAATAGAGATAGAAAAACATGCACTGCAAACACTAAAAACTTTCTTCGATACTAAAAAATGAAAATTTCACTAGCTTGTCATGTCACAAGAATTCTTCGCTTGTAAAATTGTATGCCATCACAAGTTCTCTTTATAACTAAGCAAAACATGCTTTTCCATTAAGAAAAGTCTCGTTACATCTGGAACCACTTGTCTTCTGAACTTATAGAATAATAACAAAACTTTCAATGATACTTAAAAAAACACTACACTTTCACTAACTTCTCACATACCAAGAAAATTGTTTATAATCTGATAGTTGTATGCCTTCCAGTAAAACCTAAAAAATAAAAGAGAAAATTTTAAAGAATCAGTTCACAAAATCTTTCATTATATTATGTACGAAAAAAAGTAAAACTAAGTACACTGCAGTTAAATATATTCTGCACATGTGACGGTCACGGAAACCGATTACGGCAGATTCACATATGCTCAGCTGGCGGTGACACAAATTTTGCGCCCTCGCCGTAGGTTCCACGTTCCAAAATAGCTGTAGTCGCCGCCAGCTGAGCACATGCGGATAGGCCGTAATCGGTTTCCGTAACCGTCACCTGTGCAGAATATATTTAATTGCAGTGTACTTATCTAATTCTAGCCTTTTCGTTATGTTTGTGAGATGTCTTAACATAACCGCGCCTCTTGATATGTTTGAAAATAAAATCACTTCACTATTAATTTATTGTATCATCATGTGTTAATGTATATATGAGATACTTTTTCTTTTCTTTAACACTACGTGTGTATTGTACATAGAAAAAATTAAAATTAAAATGTAAATACACCGTAGGAGCCAGCTGATCCGCTCGTCTGCATATATAAACTGCACAGATACAATACACATTAATATAGTATATACGTAGAGCTGACGTCACGATGACGTAGTCCGCGGAGAACATTTGTTCCGACGGGAGAAGAATTTTTGATTAGAAGAATTCGGGACCTCGAACTTTCACTTCACAAAATTTTTTGATAGAAGCCATTTCGCAAAATATGATCCTGAAGTGATTTTGTTAGTTTTATCCCAAGCTTTCATTTGAGTGCTCATAAGTGAGAATTAAAGCTCTTAATGCGAAGAAAATCGTACACCAAGGTTCCAACAAGGCCAATTTAAAGTATATATGGTCTTGCTAGCGCCCGACGGCGGCGTACGTACTAAAGTACCTTATACTTGCCATCGTGGCGCTACCGCGCCCCTTGATATACAGATATACGGGGTCATTCTTCCAAAAGTGGTGTTTTTCATGTCCGCAGTCTAAAAACGGACTTTTTGGAAGCTTTTTGATTCGGGAAACGGATAAAATACTTGTACTAAATGTAATGATAAATGATTGAGGATACATATATAAACATTTCCTTTAAGCGTGTATTATTGGTTGCAGTTTATAAGGCTAAAATGTCATTACCGAAACATGTCTCCTAAGAGAGTTACGTTAATAACAATGCTGCTAGACTTCGGATGTGCAAATAAACACCCGTCAAGCCATGGGATTTCAAAAGGAACATATTATTAAAAAGTTTCTCTAGTGTAGCCTCTTATATATATGATTTTATACATTCCTGTAGCCGTGCAAACTTAAAAACTTAATTTAGCGATTTTGAATTCCGTGCCTATTTTCCATCAGTATTGCCATCCTTTATCGCGAAACCGATTTAGATCAATACATTTCAAACTGAGCCAACTTAAGGCATATTTTACATAACTACTTTTTTTCGCATTGTTATTTTAACAGTTTTTATGCAGACTTATTTGTTGAGGTAGAAAAAAATTGTCATTAACATAACGCAGGCTAGCGCGTGGTAAGTGTGTGTATATAAAATCTAAATGAGCGAAAAATGTTAAAAACCTTCTTAAAAGAAAACATTCGCAAGGAAATTTGGTTATTTATTAATTGCTTTTTACAGCGTAACATTTAGTGGTCAAATGTCAATAACATAACATATCATTAACCTAACAACCCCTCCATTTACCTATGTTAATCTTATAAACAAAACTTAATCACAGCTGTATAGTATTTTCCAAATAAACTATTTTTCTTATACCTTAAATAACAAAAAGTCGCTATATCGGCTACCCTCGAATCGGTCTGTTTTATGTGGTCCATTTTTTAAGAAAAGAAACGCCACTTTTGGAAGAATTACTCGTATATAGATACAAATCATGGCTTAGAAGCTGCAAGGTGTTTGCTTTTCGTCCTGTTAGAGTGTTTATATGTGTAGGGCAGAGTGAATTTATCGCACTTTTCATGAACCCAGGCGACGCACTTGTGTCAGTTTGACATCGACGATTAAACGGAGAAAATGTCACGGAAACGTTAATTACGTTAAATAATCAATTGATTATAAATTTCATATTAAAAATGCGAGTTCATTTATTTTTTTTTCCACGCACCATAAATGTTAAACTCCACCTATCGCATATTTATTCATCTCTCTCTCACTCACTCTCTCACTATCTCTCACTCTCTCTCTCTCTCTCTCACTCTCTCTCTCTCCAATTTCGATGCTTATAATCGTCATCTTCTCCAGGATTTGCATTCTCTCTTTTATATACCTATAACACTTCGGTTTACCATTTTGTACTAACTCTACTTCGATATATTATAGTGTCCATTAAAATCAGTTGAAATTATCACTTCTGTCGCGCGACCCGCGACACACACGTTTTTTTTTTCATTTTTTCAAACAAGTTTATATTATTTTTATCAAATTCGTTTTAATGAATGAAAAAAAATGTATAAACTTGTTTGAAAAAATGAAAAAAAAATTTTTAGCAAAAAAGTGTTTCACTTATTTTGTAGTCAAGGTTTTAAGGAATAAAATGAGACATTAAACATTTAATTTCATCTACTGAAGCGCTTAGAATCGTGCACGCCGCAAAAAAACTTTAGTAAATAACATGTCCCAATGGTAATAGATTTGTGAGACGAAAAGTCGATATTTTTAAGTTTTCAATAGCTTGAATTGAAGATTTGAATGAGCGTTTTGAAATAAAAAAGTTTTGTTATAATTGCTTGCATAGAAAATTATCTACAGCTTTTTAAATAAAATTTCTTTTTTCATTGATTGAAAATTTTATTTGCCTCTAAACTGTCGGAAATGAATTTTTTCAGATTTTTTCCATCTCATCCCTTCGAGTTATAGAGGGTTAAAGTTGACATTTTCCCATTTTTTATTTATTTATTTATTTTTTTTTGTTTGACTACATTTTTTTTGTCCACAAAACAAAATTTTTGAAGTCATGTATAAATTATAATTAAAATATTGATACTGTAAAACAGAGACTTCGATCCGGACTTCCACTACCAAAATGTTCTGTAACGTTATGATTATTAGTTCTCGGTATAATCGTCCGTGTACAACCGTGGAAGATCTCCACGTTTATTATATTCTCGTTGTAGGTTTTTCCATGCATAGCACCTCAAGTAAAAAATATCCATACAAATTTTATATAACCTGTATACAACAGGTTGTATACATTTTGTATAAATAATCGAACGTATACAATTTGTATACATTATTTATAAGAAAAATATTTTGTATTGTGTATACTACAACAAAACGCGTACTACAATACATACGTACTACAATATACATATACAATACGTACACGCGAAAAACTTATTAATTTATAATAAAAGTATAACTATAACGTTTTTATAAACAAATCAAATGCCACTTAATTTTCTCCCTTATCACTTAGAAACTTTTCCGACTTTACAGGTTTTTTTCCAAAACCTGCCTGCTGAGGCTAGCTATAATTTTTTGGTTGTCGACGGTTTTCCAACCATTTTTCGTAGCAAACTGTTGAACATAACTTAAAATAGTGTTAACTGCATTTTGGTCCAAGCCCGGTCTGCCACCATTTTTTCCTCGTATAGTACATTTAGCTAAAGCATCTTCTGTGAAGACCATACGCATCAGAGCTCTTACCAGAGTCGTCTGCTTGTCGCAAGAATCTTTGGCATTTTTTAAGGATGTTCTGTTGCCGTAAACGTTCGATCCCACCACCAATTCTTGCAACTAGAAATAAAATTTTATAATTATTACGAGCTTAAAACTAGTACTTTAAATGATTTTTTTTACATTTTTGTAACCATCACATCGCGGATATTTTAAAGTTAAACAGCTGTCTTTGGAATAGGGATTGACGTTCTCTTCGCCAAAATCCTTCTTTTCTTCTTTTGCTTTTATTGAATGATCACATGATTTTTTCTACGTTGAAAAATATTTAAAATTTGATGACATAATTATACACTGTATCAATTTTTGATTAAGAATTACGAACCTGTAAAATTGTTTCGTTATTTTCGCCGTCAGAAGAATCGCTTAGAATTAAAATGGTTTTTCTTCGGTGAGCAGTCTTCGAGAATTTTGATATCAGTGATGGAGACCCATCAGAATCAATATTAGGTAGCAATACTTTATCGTCTGGTTGATCTTGATTTGAAGAAAAGTCGAGAAGAGTAGAAACTGACTTACAGTCAGACCAGTGGTTTATAACCGCAGATTTAGAAGTTGAAGGTAGTGGCTCAAATTCATCTCGTATATTGCGAGAGCTCAAACTGCTCGGCGAAGTAGCTGCAACCTCGTCACAATTGGGAGATATTTTTTCTTCAACGCTGATATCCATGTTGTAAGATCTGCGAGATCTGCTCGATCAAATTGATTCGCTCTTTTTAGTACAGCCTGAATTACTTTTTTCATTTTCAGCAGGCATGTTGTAAGACCTGCGAGATCCCACTGATTTTTCATCAGAGTGTGTCGTTTCATTAAAAAAGGACAATTTCTATAATTTCATACAAAAAATTAATTAAACTTAATTTAAATTTATTGTATTTGACATATATAAAAACTAACCTCATTAACAGACTTCAACGACTCTTGAGCTGCAGTTAGATGGCTAAGGCACGAATCCAAATCTACTTGAATGGTCGTATTCATATCCCTTTTGAAGCTGGGAGTTATAGTCATCTCATCAATCGAAGAAGCTGCAGGACAACTTTTGGTTTTTATGTCAGATTTTCCAACTTGATTGTCAATTTCTGGTAGGATTTTTTTGAAAATGTCATTTTCCATAAAGATTTTAGCTTTCTTTTTTAACGATTCTCCCTGAAATATTTTATCGTAAATTATTATAAAATGACAAAAATATTCAACATATGTACCACCTTATTGACACTAGTTAAAGTTGCATTTCAGCTTTTCGATTTCGTAGATTTGTATTTCCGCTTATTACTTTTTTGACTTTTAATCAGCTCATCCATTGCATCAATGAAAGCTGTTTCATTGGCTAGCAAAAAATAATACATATAGAGTAAATACTTAAATTTGATATTAAATATGCATGAGCTTATTTAACGAATACATCGGTATAAAAAATTAAAAATGTTAGCAATCGACGTTTGCTTAAAGTCTTACTTGACTCCATAATGATATGACCACCATAATTTTTTGGTGAATCCGAGTCCTCAGGCCCCAAAAAAACGATCTCAAGTAGGTAAACAAGGGGCTTTCTAGAACAGGGGGCTACCAGAACAGGGGGTTTCTAGAACAGGGGGCTACCAGAACAGGGGGCTTCTAGAACAAGGGGGGCTATCAGAACAGGGGGCTTCTAGAACAAGGGGGGATACTGAAACAGGGGACTATGAGCACAGGGAGCTACGGGCACAGGGGCTACGAGCACAGGGGGGGGGGGCTACGAGCACAGGAGGCTACGAAAACAGAGGGGGCTACGAGCACAGGAGGCTACGAAAACAGAGGGGGCTACTGGAACAGGGGGCTACTGGAACAGGTGCTACGAGAACAGTGGGGGCTTCTAGAACATCAGACGGAGACGCAAGATGTCCGCCGCGAGATGCCCCCTCTCGCGGCGAGTCACATGTTTGTCAAATGATTCATGGTAGCACAACGCCGGCGAGATCCCCCACCGCCGCCGCGAGATGCCCCGATCCCGCCGCGAGTCACATGTTTGCCAAATGACTCATGGCAGTGCAACGTCAGCGAGATCTCCCACCGCTGCGAGATGCCCGCGAGACACATGACGCCGGCGGCGAGATCGGATGTCGACCGTAAGATCTCTTCTTTATCGGGATAGCTGCTTCAGTGATAAAGAGACAACTGCTTTATCCTACAAGTCTCGTACATGTTATATAACAGATTCGCACTGGATTCCGAGCAGCACATTAGTAGATAACTACATTATCGATAAGGACAACATCTTTATCATACAAGTCTTATATATGTTATATAACTCTATAACTCTCTATAACTCTATAAGTTTAAACATAGTCTAGCAAAGTCCAATCATAGTCCAACAAAGTTCAAACTTAGTACGAACAAAGTTTAAACATAGTCCAACAAAGTCCAATCATAGTCCAACAAAGTTCAAACATAGTCCAACAAAGTCCAAACATAGTCCAGACAAAGTTCAACCATAGTCCAAACATAGTCCAATCATAGTCCAACAAAGTTCAAACATAGTCCAACAAAGTCCAAACATAGTCCAACAAAGTTCAAACATAGTCCAACAAAGTCCAATCATAGTTCAAAAAAGTTCAAACATAGTCCAAACATAGTCTAATAAAGTTAAAACATAGTCCAACAAAGTTGAAACATAGTACGAACAAAGTCCAAACATAGTCCAAACAAAGTCCAATCATAGTCCAAACTTAGTTTAACAAAGTCTAATCATAGTCCAAACTTAGTTTAACAAAGTCTAATCATAGTCCAACAAAGTTCAAACATAGTATGAACAAAGTTCAAACATAGTCCAACAAAGTCCAATTATAATCCAACAAAGTTCAAACAAAGTCCAAACATAGTCCAACAAAGTTAAAACATAGTCCAACAAAGTCCAATCATAGTCCAACAAAGTCCAAACATAGTCCAACAAAGTCCAAACATAGTCCAACAAAGTACGAACAAAGTTCAAACATAGTATCAACAAAGTTCAAACATAGTCCAACAAAGTCCAACAAGGTTCAAACATAGTCCAAACATAGTCTAACAAAGTTCAAACATAGTCCAACAAAGTCCAACAAAGTCAAACAAAGTCTAAACATAATCTAACAAAGTCCAATCAAAGTCAGCAAAGTCCAGTTCGATGCTGACCACGCGATCTCTTCTTGATCGGGATAGCTGCTTCATTGATAGAGACAACTGCTGATTAAAACTCATGAATAGTTTCTCTAAATTTTTTTATAGTCATTCCAAGTAGGTACAGACTCGGTATTTGATGAATACGAGCTGAATACAGAGTCTGCTTTTGATGAACAAGGACTTAATGGTTCGTATCCTTGTTTTTTCGGATATTTACCAATATTCGAAGAGTATTGTGGTAAATGTTTTGTAAAACCAGAACTTTTCCGGTATTCTACCTCTTTCCTTTCTCCTTTGCTTTTATCCATTATTGATTCAAAAAGAAGAATAAGTACACAAATAGTACAGATGCTTACTGTATACTGTTTACTAGCACAATGATACTAATACCACATGGCAGCTTTTATTTATAGGAGCCCCAACCATCGCTCCTATACGTGAGGTACAACCAATTCAGTATTACCTCTCCGAATTTGCACTACCTTCTGCTGACTACCATGAAGATGTTAGCATGCTGTTATAAGTTTGATCTTGTCCAGAGAGGATATCTCATTTCAATTATATTTAAATCCTGTATTAGTATGTCCTTGATTACTAGTGAATGAATCATACGAACAGAAATTGTCTTCAAAACCAGATTTTTGTTTTTTTGAGTCATCGAAAGTTTTATTATTTTGCGAGAAAGAAACAAAAGTTTTATCATTCATTTTTTCCGACTCCACGAGAAATTGGTGCTCCTCTCCTTTGCTTTGTCTAGAGATGATTTTTTTCAATTTATCCATTTTACACTGATGACTGCATAAACTAATATAACCTGTTATATTTCTTAATTTCAAGAAGAAGTATACTTGTAGGTTAGAGATGCTTCCTGTATACTGTTTACTAGCATAATGATGCTAATACCACATGACAGCTTTTATTTATAGGAGCCCCAACCATCGCTCCTATACGTGAGGTACAACCAATTCAATATTACCTCTCCGAATTTATATCATCTTCTACCATCTTGAATTCACTCCCACTCCATCGCTCTAACCAACGGTTGACGCAACTCTTTCATATATTTCTTCATAAGCTGTACATTGTGAAGAGCACAGCAGGATTTATGAGCTCCATGATGATGTTCACATACTGTTACAAGTTTGATCTTGTCCGACGGTGGATATCCCATTTCAGCTATATCAATAACGTTAAACTTAAAACGTTCTAACCATTTCTTCTTCAATGATCCCATCACTAGAACTCTCTTGCAATCATGTAAAGCTTCTCGAAGTATCTTTCCAATTTCAGTATACTCAATATCTCCAGATACCCATGACAAACCATGATAATGACATTCTAACCATCTATTCTGTTGCTTATATTTGTCAGTAAGTCGGCGCCATGGAAAAGGTTCCTTAAAGAGTAGAGTCAGTGGTTGACTTTGATCTTGTAGAGAAACTATAGCAAGCTCTTTGAGAATGAAGTCATTACCTGACTGCTTAAAGCCTTGCATATCAATCAAGTACTCCATCTTGAGTGTTACTCGACAGAGGTTGCTCCTCTTCTTTATACCTCTATCCCCACCACTATTTCTAAAAACAAGCTCAAACAAGTTTTTTTACATCACCATTCGTAGGATTGTATTGAACTATACGATCATGTAAAATCAAGCAGTAGGCAGATGTCTCTGCAGGAAAATTCCCTTTTGATTCGAACTCGAGACGGACGTCGAATGACGTAAAGCATAGAGTATTGATTACGATCTATATCCAGATTTAGATTTCCATAAGGATAGTATTGCGAATTGAGAAAGAGCTTTACATTACTAATATTACAATGATCAAAATGACTGGAATTCTTTACATTCATTCCTTTGCGACTTGTTTGAAAGCCGAGAATAACAAATCGAGGCTTCTCCAATTGATTAGACGTTTTCACAGTCCAAACATGTCTGGGTGTAGTAGGAAGCAGAGGATATTCATATAATTCCCAACTGCGAAAACTCATATCAATAAGTTTATTCTTTTGAATATGATTAAGTAGACTAATTTTATGTGTATTTGAGAGTACTACATAGGGCATCAACCATTCGATTCTAGTTAAAACAATTTTGAATTCTTCGTATACAGCTGGAGCAGTAGCTGTTGCTTCCGTAGTGGCTGTTTGAATAACTGCATTTAAATCATTTCTCGATCTAATGAGTATGAGTTGAGTGACGAGTAATGAGTATGAGTGACAACTATCTGGCGATAGTCTTCAGCGAAGCCAAGAAGCATACTCAACGGTATAGATATATCAAAGTAGCCATCATTATTCGTTAGCTGCTCTTTCTCCTCAACATCGATCCAGCCAGCATTTTGAATAATTAGACTTTGATTAGGATTGATAGAAGCCCATCCTTTCATGAGACTTGTCAATCCAACGTTCTTGCATTTATCAATTTCTATAGCGTTTATCTCATATCTTATTTCCTCAAACATATGACAGATGGCATTGTTAACTAGTTTAGTATTAGCTGCTCGTGAGCCGTCAGCTTTGGTTAATCTACCGCATATATGCAACGCGCTGCGCGAAGGTAATAAACACAAGTCTTGATGTTGAACAGAGATACGAATTTCATCACTATTGTTGTAAGACGAAGCTGTATATGGTTGATGAGCATGAATTTCATAATTAGATATAGAATCATCGAAGGTTATTGGAGATCTTATATTTAGAATCTCTCCCATTTTGACAACAGAAGAATAAACACGTTATTTTCCACCAGGTTTGACTCTTAGACCGAGTCCTCTTAAGAACTGTATGTTTTGCCGTGTTAGCATTCTGATCGCTCGCTGACGACTGATGATTGGCTGGCATTTTGGTTTGCTTATATACCCTCTTCCAGTATAGACAATACCCATCACGCTTGCTTCAAGTGTAATCTAATTGTTATTATTTCACCTCGAAAGTTAACTGGATTTCCGTCTTGATCAACTATACGTAGTTGTAAATAATCAATGGTCTTTGGAGTGATTGGAAGATAAATAACTTGTGATGGGATCTCGATGATTTTGTAGCCGGGTGCAACTGCTGGAAAGAACTCGTGTATGGTATGAACTCGTTCTCCGTTTATATAAGCTCCAGCTGTGATGTTACACTCAACTCGTAGTGCGTTAACTTTGAGAATGGATACCGGTAGATCCGAGATATGTGTGATGTTAGCCTCAAGGACACGTTGTGTGAAGCCCAATAGTTGACCAATAGAATCTCGAGGACGAAAGTCTATTGTCTTACTACACTTTATTATACTACGCAGAGTATTATTATTAGGCTTAAGAGAGATCGTAATATCTTTGTCGGCTAATGTATCAATAAGATAATTTTTGATGTCATCAATCTCATAGCTTCCAGTTGGGAAGTGAACTATCTCTTCGCCTATGTAGAACTTATTGTTACCTGTATCGATATTGGGAATGGAGTTGAATGTAAGCAATTCGACTAATCCGAGAACGTAATTTTTAGTTGTAGAAAGTTCGATTGGTGGGAAGTACTGAGCTTCGAGGATTGACGTTTTAGCAGAGAGAGAGTTAGAGTCAATGATGAATCATCCATGACAGTTAATCTGAGAATAACATATCAGTTACTTTTTCATCTCCTTATGTAGTCTACCAGTCAAAAATTTGAGACAATGATGACCACAATTGAAAGTATTATAATCTTGATATCTTTTAGGATTATATTTCCCTTCCCCAACACCCAGATATAGTAATAACTCTATCGGAGGTTGAAGATTTCCAAAACTATCAAAGTAAACAACATTAGCACCTCGTTTGCGGTAAGCGACCCAATGAGTACCCGGACTTCGAGTATCATCCAAGTTAACTATGGCTGATTCATTGTAATGAGGACCGCTCTTAGGTAAAGAGTCTCGCATAAATACACCACGAAAATTTGATATTTTCATGATTTTAGCATACTTTACAATATCTAGATCTGTAAGCGCTCTATTAGGTAATTTTACTTTGACAATCTTTTTTTTTTAGCCCCTTGCCTGCTGCAGGCTTCAAAAAAAGCCCTAATCCTTTCATATGAGGTTTCAAGTAAAGTCCTCTACCAAGAGCTATTTCTTCCATTTTTTTATTATGTCTCCGACTTTCTTCTAACTTAAGCTTTGCAGATTTAGCATCATCCACAGCCTTAGCTATTCCTGCAGCACCTCCTGCAAGTGCACTAGCTGCACTCAATCCAGCAAATATTGGAACAAGAAATGGTAAGAAACCACCCAGTTTTGAAGGAACTGGCAATATTCGGGGAACAACTATATTCTTTTTACCACCAGCTTTCTTAACCATTTTTCGAGCACCCTCTAAAGCTGAGTGAATAACCTTACGAGCTGATGAATGAGGAACAACTGATTTAGAAGCAGCTTTTACTACCCTACGAAGCGTAGTTCATGACTTCCTCTTCTTCACACCCATACCGAATCTTGACTTTAATTTCATAGCACTAGTGACAGCCCAAGCAGCTGCTCTTTCCTTAATCCCTGAGTCTTTCGCTTTAACTCTTTGCCAAGCTTTTTCAGCCAGAACTCTATCCGCAATGTTCCTAGCTTCAATGCTTTCACGGTTTTTAGAATAAGCTATATCGTGCTCTTTGCAAGCAGTATCAAGTGGATTAATTCCCGGATCACCTCGAGTAAGTCGTTTAGCTAATTTAGTACCAGGTCCACAGTACTGATATCCTGGTAAATGAAGTTCAATTGGCAGCTTATTGATAAGATGATTAACGAATCCACGACCACGTCGTTTGTATATTATCATAACAACTGATGTTAGAGAGTATAAAAGCGCTCTATTTATACTCTTCATCATCAGTTATCAATCAGCTCTCTCTCTCTCTAACAATGAACTTCAAAAAGCATGCAGTTAAACTCCCCATAGCGAATTTCGACGCTATTGCTGAACCTGAAAAATAAGTTAAGCGACATGGAGATTTGCTTCCAGACAGTATTCGAGCTGTGTTTTGTGGACCATCAAACTGTGGTAAAACTAACAGTTTACTTGCTCTCATCACACATCCGAATGGTGTCAGATTCGAGAATGTATACGTCTACTCAAAGTCTCTGAATCAATCAAAATATAAATTTTTAAAAAATCTATTAGAATCTATAAAGGGTATAAAGTATTTCCCATTCAGTGAGCATGAAGATGTTATAGACCCCGATAATGCTCTTCCCAACTCAATCATGATCTTTGACGATGTTGCTTGCGAGAAGCAAAACAATATCAAAGCATATTACTGTATGGGTAGACATAAAAAAGTTGACTGTTTCTATCTTTGTCAATCTTATGCACAAGTTCCGAAGCATCTTGAGCGTGATAATGTGAATCTGTTGGTAATCTTTCGACAAGATGATCTAAATCTCAAGCATCTGTATGATGATCATGTTAATTCCGATATGAACTATGTAAAGTTTAAGGATTTATGCTCAAAGTATTGGTCTGATGATAAGCATGGATTCTTGATGATTGATAAGGATAGTTCAATTAATGGTGGTAGATATAGAAAAGGTTTTGACTGCTTTGCTATAAATATAACGCGGGTGTAATTATTATTATAATTGTGGAATTAACAACATGAGTGATATTGAAAAAGAGAAAAGCATTTTACAGCAGCTTGTGCAGGCTCAAAATGCAGTCAAGCGCAAATATAGCATGTTAAAGGCGGAAAAAGAGGATTTCGAAAGAGTTGTTGAGGATACATTTAAGCCAATTGTCAATCCTCTACATCAGCTTGTGTCTACAACAACTACTAGTGAACTAAAGTCCCCAACTCCTAAACTAAAAAAGACTTCTTCTTCTCTCAATGATACCGTGATAAAAAAACCGAAAATGAAATTGGACAACAGTATTGGTGATGATGGTGATGATGATGATAGTTTTGATGAAACTTTGAATGAAGAGAATAGAGCTAAGATACATGATGATAATTTTGAAACAGCTGCTAGTGCTACAGAAGAAGAGGAAGATGATGAAAAAGATAAGTATGTGCAGATGCTGAAGCATAAAAAGGATATTGATAAAATTTACGGAATTCGAAAGGAAGATGGGCAGTGGATGCTATGTGAAGATATGTGAAAACTGATGGTTTGATGGAGTTACTGATAACTAAAGATTCGAAGAATTATAACCAAACTGATCTAAAAACTTATCAAGCTATCCTCGAGACAACGTATGCTCATAAGAAACAGCACAAAAATAGTGAATCGATTCGAGTTCATAATAGTAAAAAATATACCAATATCATAGCACCACTTTTTAAGAAGAAAGGAGGAGCGCTGTTCAAGAAGCAAGCTCTACCTTGATACAAAATTGCTCGACAAAATACTCAAATGGATTATGTATACTGGAATGATCCTAATGAATTAGTGGACAGACTTCGATTGCTTTTGGCTGAGCAATCAGCAGGCAATCCTAGTCATATTAATGCAATTCATTCGATCATTGAAGAGTTACGTGAGGATGGGTATATTTATTGAGCATATCAGACTTTCATCATCATTTCAATGATGAGTGTTGATGTATTTGGACGTAATCTAAGAAAAAGTCAAGGTAATCGTGGACCTCCTGGTTTTGGATTCAAGATCACTACGGAAGGACACTATGACCTGGATAATAAGAGGCTCTGTAATTTGGCATCTCCTCTTCAGCAGGATGAAGCAGTCAACTTGGAAACTCTTTAAGCAGAAATACAAACAATTAAGAATCTGATATCTCGTTTAGAGCAAGATCTCAAGAATTTGGATTCTCTCGTAGAGGCACATAGAGATGAGATTGATTCGAAGTGGCTGACTCAGGAGATGAAAATCGAGGCTATAAAAAGGAGTGTAATAAAATCATGAGCAATATTCACTCTATAGTTGTCTAACATGGAGTATAAAAAGGCCGTAGTTGAAGAACTTCATAAGCCTGCTCGTCGAAATTATCCTCGACGAAAGTTTGATGTGCGAGGATTCGATGAGACTTGGCAGGCTGACTTAGTAGAGATGCAACCTTATCCCACTAATAAAAAGTCATGACCGGATGTTTTGAAGCCGCTGAAGACGAATTGTGATTGGTTGATGTTGTGCGCATGCGTCAAGACTCAAGAGCCAATATGTTCATGTGTCATGGTTCATGTGTTTCCGGTGAATGCGTTAGTTTGAGGTTAGAGCGCGCGAAGCCCGCTGATGTTGATCTAACATTCTCGCCTAATATAATGGCAAAAAAGATCTGCGTGCAAGCAGAGTGCAGGTACAAGAAATCGAGAAAGATTTGTTTTTATTTTATACACAATAGAATCGACAATGGGTTCATGAGTTCTTCATATATAGATATACCTATGCACGTTCGATAAGTTCTTTTTAAAAACTGTACTTTAAAAAATAACTTTTAATAATTCTTCAAAATTTTCAAAATAAAAATCGAATTTGATTATTTTAAGTATTTCTGAGTACTATTAAATTATGAAGAAACTGCAAGAAAAATTAGAGCGCGCGAAGCGCGCTGCTCTTGGTCTAGTGCTAAAGAAAATAAAGGATACAGATACCTTCTCACAGTTATCGATGTATTCTCCAAGTTTGCTAGGGCTGTTCCTGTAAAGAGAAAGACTGGAGAGGAAATTGCAGCAGCGTTAAAGTCTATATTGCATCATGGTCGAGTACCGAAGAATTTACATACAGACATAGGTAAAGAGTTCTATAATGCGAGTTTTGAGAAGTTGATGAAGCAATACAACATCAATTTGTATTCAACGTACAGCAATCTTAAAGCTTCTATATGTGAACGTTTTAATCGTACGTTAAAAACTAAAATGTGGTTGCAACTCAGTCTTCAAGGAAATTATAAGTGGCTAGACGTCTTACCTGATTTGCTGAAAAAATATAATAATACTAAGCATCGAACGATTGGAATGAAGCCCAATGAAGTCACGACTAATAATCAGATTAAAATTCGGAAATGTTACACTCAATCAATGGATAAAGCAAAGAAAGCTAAATTTAAAGTAGGAGACACTGTTCGCTTGAGTAAAGTTAAACAAATTTTCGAAAAAGGTTACACACCCAACTGGTCAACAGAGATATTTACAGTACGTAGAGTCGCAGAAACTAATCCTAGAACGTATCACCTAAAGGATTATCAAGATAAGTCAATTAGTGGAGGATTTTACGAGCAAGAGCTTTCTAAAACAGAGTATCCCGATATATATCTCGTGGAGAAAGTTTTAAAAAAACGAGGGAATCAAGTCTATGTCAAATGGCTTGGATTCGATAAATCTCATAACTATTGGATAAAGAAATCTGATATGTGATTTTGTTTTTTTGTGATGAGGGCCCCAACCTCGCCCTCACCCGTGAGGTACAACCATCTTCAAATTACCTCTCCGATAGACATACATAGAAATGCTTAGGAAAAGAAGACGCGTACAGTGTTATCGATCTTTTTACGACAAATAGCACATTTTTTTAATTTTAATGCACACTTTTCACAAGCAATAATGTGACCACAGGGAAGTAATACTACTTGAAGCTCCGCATTGTAGCATATCTTGCAGACATTCTTGTCATCAATAGTTTTGATTGACTTGTCATCAATAGTTTTGTTTGACTTTTGCTCTACATTATTTGACTTATAAGGTCCACAAACATCACGAGAAGGAGACGTACGAGAAGGTGTATGATTTGCACCAATCGGTACATTACCACAAAATGCTCTGCATATAAATGCACATCGTCCACCCCATCGTTGATGCTCCACCATCGGATCATCTCCCTCCGCCCAGCGGCAAACTTCCATTTCACATACAAAGCATCGTACTCTGTCGATATCCTTCGTATAGTAAAATCCTGCAGCTGCAAGGCTCGCTGGTTGTATGAAACTCACGGGCCAATTTTTAAAGCTCCTTAGTCTTGCTTCTTCAAATCTATAATCCATTGTGAGGTTCACTCGATGACGATCACTTGATGAGAATGATCTCTCCGGACTGCGTCGTCTTCTTATGTATACCTCCGCTGTATTAAAAAGTAGTGGGGTGGTGAGTATGGTGGGGTTAAGACTGATAATTTTTTTTTTTTGGAAGTGATGAGAGCTCCAACCATCGCTCTCATCTGTGAGGTACAACTACAATTCTTTTTTACCTCCCCATTAACTTCCTTACTTTATTTACAACAACAAAATTTTATACAATACAAAATTCAATGGCACTATTGCCTCTTGCTATTAAGGCTAATTTATCCTCATTAGCTTGTACAACCATACTTTGAAAGGTCTCCTTATCCTTCTCCAAAGCAGCTGATACTCGAGCAGGGAGGAACAGTTGAAATTCGTCATCCAGGGTTGACACTACTTTTAGCCCATACCTGGTGCTGACTTGACGTAGAGATGTCACCTTATATTTCTTCCCTGTCTCCAGTTCAGTCATCTTCTTCGCTGGGAGAAATCCTCCTTTGGCGATCTTGTTAATAGCGTCCATTGCAGTAGCGCTCCTCGTAGAAGCGTTCCTCTTAGAGCTCGACGACCAATCTGACTTGTCAAGAGAGCACATCGTTCTTATGTACCCTGTCCCCCACTTCGACTGCTAGCGGTGACAGCGGCTCAACTCGCATCTGATTCGTCGTGAGGGATGGTGGAGAGACGTTGCTCATTGGTTGTCCCCATTATGACTGCCAGCGGCGACGGCGGCTCCACTCACATCTGATTGGTAGCGAGTGATGGTGGGGAAACATTGATTTTTGAGTGGTGAGGAGTCTAAATCCAAGCGACTCAGCTTAGTGATTGCCCAATTTCTATAAACAAAAGAAATTTTAAAACTTATTATTTTTCATTTAACTTTTTTCTAATACCTTATTATTTTTCATTTAACTTACTTAATGAGATTCTGATCTAGCTCTCTTTTCAGGTGGTCCTTCCTCGAGAAGCTGATACCCGTCTATCATATAGTAACCCCACGGAAGAGTATTAGTCTCTCCGGGGATCAGGTACCGCTTATCGTCATGCGGACTCAAAGCAATCTTCTCCTCTGTCTCTGTCCTTATGATGTGAAGGCGACTGCGAATATTCTTTTGTTTTCGACTAATTGTTGTATTCTCTCGAAGACAATTGACATAGTCCTCAAAGTTAATAGTTGCTCTGACCACTGAGGATTTAACTCCTTTTGCCTTCTTGATTGGTAACTGACCCTGTATCTTGACTGAGTACATTTTGCTGCGGAGACCTATAAACTCCGTCATAATGTTGCCATTACACTCGTCCTTCATAAGTCCAACTTTCTTCTTGTTGACCAGCGGAATGTTGAATTGATTATCAGGTGGATAATCAGAAGTGTCGAACTCATGAAGGTCAACCTTCATCATAGCATACATATCTACGTCACTGACCTCGTAGATCAGACTGTCTGTATCTATATACAGGAGCTTAGCTTTGTCTCCTACTCGGTCCTGCATGTACTCGTAGTGGAAGCGGTAAACAAGCGTCTTTGATAAGTCTAATACTGTCAAGCCAATGTATATGGGTTTTCGAATTGAGATCTCTGTGCGGCTAAGCTGCACTGCCACTAGATTCTCATCAAAAATCGCACAGCTGTGAAAGTTGGGCTGAGCAATGTATGCCTCACAGCCGTATCGTCCCTCCTACTTATTTACCAACTTCACATCAACTCTCTTGCGCTCATTCTCCATTATTTTACCGTACACTGCATTATTAAAGAGTTTGAAGAGCATCTTTTCGAATTCGTTCTTCCCATTCTTTCTCATCTCGCTGTTCAGGTCAATGTAGGGTTTTAACCATGGCTGCTGATTGAATTGGAGAGCACGGTGGATGTGTTTCAAGCGAAGACCATACTTGATTGCTTGCTTAAGTGCTACATAATGCAAGACGTAGCGATCCTTATTGCCCAGTGTAGTTAGCAGTTCTTTCTGAGTGAAGCCTGGAGGTGTTATATGTTCTGGACATAGTGGAAGATCCTTGTGAATATCGTGCAGACTCTCTGGATACTCAAAACCATCGCAAGGTAAAGATTGAGTCATTGCCCTGCAAATAAAGACATTTATTAGAATTTATTCAGTATCCCACTACAATAACAATAAGCCGATCTTACCATCCATAAAGATTATTCACATCATAGTACATCAGATACTTTGATTCTTTATCCTCATCGAATTCAGATTCCATATATTTGTTATTAGCCTTAGCATACCTATTGCTGCATTGACTTATACCACCTCGAATGCCTTTCTCAATAAAGAGAAGCATATCAATATCAGTTAACAATTGGAGCTTGATCCCGGTATATTTTAACATAGCATCCCATGTAAAACCAGGAGTGGTATAATAATGAGCAGGATCTAACTGATAGGTATGTAAACATTTATTTCTAAAGTCTTCAAACACATTGGCAAGGAGTAGTACATCGGTCTTGAGATACAGATCTGAGTATTCACCAAGCGTTTTAATGTTAAAATCATTCCAGACAATTTGGGCGTGTGTATAATCTTCCTCTGATATATCACTATCATAAAGGCTGCTGTAAAAACACTCCTTAGGTCGGAGCAATGTTTCATTTAATTTTTCAAAAGAGTTAATGTGATCGTAAGGGAACACGCCTTTTCTTCTGAGTAACTGAATCTGATTATCGCTGAAGGTTGTCTTGAATTCTTTGTTAACAATTTCCAGTTTATCTAAATAGGAGGCTAGCTTGTCAAGAGATGATGGCATAAACCGGAAGGAATCAATGAATCTAAAATTAATGTCACTTCCAGCTATATGTTTTGTGAAAGAAATATACTTTTCCTTATTCTCTGGTATGATGGTAATTCGACCCTTAAAGTTATTAGCAATATCTTTAATAAAGAGATGTGAATCATATCCACTTAGATTGTGGAAGACAACTGGAATACTCTTGCAGTCTTCATAATTAAGATTACAGCTTTGATGAGCAGCTCCGCGATATCTGCAAAAAATAATAGTTATTAGTATACTATTAATAATAGTTTTGATAAGAACAATAAATAATAACGTACTGTCCTGTGAGGTGACAATGATCTTTGACTTTGATATCTTGCTCGTTGAAAGATTTATCACAAATATGACAAGTTTTAGCCATATCAAACGATTTTTGATCTACATTTTTCATTGTTAATGGAGTTTTGTGTATATTGAGAAGTTCTTCTGCTAATGCATGCAATTGCATAACGAACCATTTTGCTGGATTTTCTTCTTGTTCTCTTTGTCTTCTGTATTTACTTTTAGATTCGTCATATTTATATTGAATATAACAGCCAACACTAAAGGGTAGGTGTTCTTGGTAAGCGTTGTCATCATCAATAGGTTTAAGAATACATTCAAAGTCTGCATAAACAACTATTGGAACTGATAATTTATTGTTAAAGTTTTTAAATTCTAGTATACTGTCTTTTTGTTGAGGTGACGATACTTTACACTTATTAATTTGTGAACAATCGACTTCATGAACCGTGAACTTAGATTTATCATAAAAATAGTGAAGACAGCGATCACAGAGATATTTTTTAGTTTTTTTATTCGATACCGATTCTTAATCCAAACATAGTGAAATTGCGGGATGTTCAAATTTTCCACTTGTTCTAACTCATTTTCATCAATATAACTGTCTTGCACAAATAACAGATTCACATGTTTTACTTTCTTTATCGTTGTCAAATGACATGGTACTACATCAAAGATTCTACCCTTCTTCTTAAGCATAAAGACATTTATAGATATATCATTCTGCTTTTCAAACTTCGGCACTTGTTTAATTGATACAGAAAATTCAATATCTTTAAAGTTTAATTCATTGGTATAAGCTTTGTAATTTGAAACTCGATGAACATTTTGTTTTACAGGATGTAAAGCTGATAGAATAGCCCATTTAAAACATTCATTATCTTGATTTTGAACGTTTATACATGATTTTTTTTGTTTTATATACATTGGTAATTCTATAAATGAAGCCGCTTTCAAAGAATTTAATTTTTTGATATTTATCGTTAAGTTGAGAATCGATTTTAATTGCCAACCAGACTCTCTTTCCTGAAACTCTTCCATGTCCCGTTCAATTGGTTGTTTTACATTGATCTTAAACCACTCGCTTAAGTCCGTACTAGAATATATCGAATCACTTCGTGTATTGAAATATTTTATTTCAACTATTTCTTCATTAGATTTGACTATCACATACTGTGCAGCGAGAATTGTATCAACTTTTACTGATTTATGTAATAACAATACTTCCGATATTTTTGACTTAAAGAGGTCACTTGCATCTTTGACAAATGAGGTTATATCCAGATGTTTCAGATTCGTTATAACACTTGTTCTGATATTATTTTTAAACGCTGATTTAGTATCATCCCAAATCACGCTAATCTTATTAAGTCCGCTACCAACTTTTTGCAAATAATCATTTAACAATCGTTGAATGCTATATAGTTGACCACACGATGTTTGACAGGTTTTTTTCTTATAAATGTCCAAAGATGGCGACTCTATCAATTCATTCACTTCATTAATAGCTTTAGAGGTTAAGTCGATTGATTTCTGTATACCGCTTAAGTCAACATCTCCGTCTTGAACATATTTCACAATACGCCATAACTCTTGTACTACCTCCACAAATTCACTTGTTAGATCCATTTTTTTTACTTACAAGTTTTTTTCGTTCAGCAGCAATTTGTCCTCATTCAATAGTAATTTAATATTCAGACTTGTATCTTTTCAATTGTCCAATTCACTTATAACTTATAGGTTATTAGTCTCTTTTCACTTGTCTCTTTGTCACTTGTCACTTATAGGTTATGTTTGTCTCTTTTCAGTTATAACTTATAAGTTATGTTGTTTCTTTTTCATTTACCACTTATAGGTTATGTTTGCCTCTTTTCACTTGTCACTTATAAGTTATATATATCTCTTTTTCATTTGTCACTTGTAGGTTATGTTTGTCTCTTTTCACTCACCACTTATGGGTTATGTTTGTCTCTTTTCACTTGTCACTTTTTCACTTATGATTAAGATTATATTTGCACTTTTTACACTCTTCACAGCAGCTCCTTATTCCACAAGACGATGAATAATTTTGATTTTTCTTGACCTCAACTCTTTCTTAAATGAAGGTTCCCCCACCAGAATATATTCGATTGATTGAGAGTAAAAGGAAGGGAGAGCTGTCATGTCATTGGTTTGAATATGAGGGGGGGTTGTGATCTGTATAAAAGAAGATGATCGAGATAACTTAGTATCAGTTCCGCCATGGACTATATAGTAGACGTGCAAGGCTTCAAGAGCTCTGGCAATGAATTTATTTTCAAGGAGGTAGCGATCATCACTCTTGAGGAAGATGCTGCTCCATCCGTACTTCTCTTTCAACCACCATACTCATGGCATAAGCTACCTGTATGGAGGAAATCTGAGAATAGATGGTTGGAACATAACTATCTTGGAATATCCTGGGAAGATGGAGAGATTCCTTATGATGATCTAGTACATACACTTCGTAGTCTATTACAAGGAGCTGGAAGAATATATGTTAAAGATCCGGAAAAAAAGATGTGGCTTGACAATATAGTACAGCAGCCAGTAATCGAACTAGGTGCTCAAAATTGTCCATCACTTAAGATGCTACGAAAGCAGAAGAAGGTAGTGTGTAACAACCATAAATTAAATAATGAACCTGTATGTGCAGCTCAAGATGTTTTAATTCTGAAATCATGGATACTTCAACAGAGAAGAATGATGGAATACGATAATGTCGACTATGAATGTATTGATTGTAATCAGTAGAATTAAATATTCTACAAATTGATTTTTTAAAAAAAAATATATGTATTAAAATTTACTCGATTTTTTATTTATTAAAAAATGTTCCTAAACCTTCATCGAATCTGTTTGACAATACATATATAGGGTTATAGAGTTACATAACATATAAAACTTATATGATAAAGATGAGTTGTCTCTATCGATAATGTAGTTATCTACTAAAGTTTTCGAAAACCAGTCCGAACCTGTTCACCCATATAAGACTTGTAGGATAAAGCAGTTGTCTCTCTATCGCTGAAGCAGCTATCCCGATAAAGAAGAGATCTTACGGTCGACATCCGATCTCGCCGCCGGCGTCATGTGTCTCGCGGGCATCTCGCAGCGGTGGGAGATCTCGCTGACGTTACACTGCCATGAGTCATTTGGCAAACATGTGACTCGCGGCGGGATCGGGGCATCTCGCGGTGGCGGTGGGGGATCTCGCCGGCGTTGTGCTGCCATGAATCATTTGACAAACATGTGACTCGCGGCGGGAGGGGGCATCTCGCGGCGGACATCTTGCGTCTCCGTCTGATGTTCTAGAAGCCCCCACTGTTCTCGTAGCACCTGTTCCAGTAGCCCCCTGTTCCAGTAGCCCCATGTTTCAGTAGCCCCCTGTGGCCGTAGCCCCCTGTTTCAGTAGCCCCCTGTGCTCGTAGCTCCCTCTGTTTTCGTAGCCTCCTGTGCTCGTAGCCCCCCCTGTGCTCGTAGCCCCTGTGCCCGTAGCTCCCTGTGCTCGTAGCCCCCTGTTTCAGTAGCCCCCCTTGTTCTAGAAGCCCCCTGTTCTGGTAGCCCCCCTTGTTCTAGAAGCCCCCTGTTCTGGTAGCCCCCTGTTCTAGAAACCCCCTGTTCTGGTAGCCCCCTGTTCTAGAAACCCCCTTGTTTACCTACTATCTCACTTCCTTCTCCTATCGACGTCTGCTTCTCACTTCTTAATATAGAGCGTTGATAAATTATGCAATACGAAAAATCTTCGCATGCAACTAAATACTACATATCCATGTTTTCAGCGCTTTTAAAAAAATCTTGTACGAATAAAAATTGAAAAAATTTTCAACGCACGTACAGAATTTGAGGTTGCGGTCGTTTTGTAAATAACTAATCAATTGACTTGCGAATGTTCATAAAATATGTCGCTTTCGTTTTATTCGAGTCATAGCGCCAACTTCAAGCATAGCTATATTCACGTAGCAAAAATGTTTAAATTCTAATTAGTCCGAATCGAGTCCTAATCTAAAAATCGAAAAAACTTAGTGTAATAACATGAGCGGTTATAAGAAATATTCAGTGAGCGAAATCGAGGTGCGTATAATTGATTAGTAATTTTGCAGCTTTTCGTGATAGAAAAAGAAAAAAATTCTATGTATCATTGACTTACAGAATGTAACTGTACCCGTGAGTACACTTCGCCGCTGGCGGATACGCAGAGAAAACGAGTTGCGAAGATAACGATGGGAAGAAGAAAACGTACCTATTAGTAGCGATATGGAAGTCGAGGTATTATTTAAATATTTCAGTTAGATACGACAAATTTAAATTCACATAACCTTATTTTTGTTTTTACACGATTTTATTCGAATTTTTTTTTTTGTACTACCTGTATTCAATTTAAAACTTTAATATTTCGCTCCGATAACACGATTCTTTTAAATCGAATTTGTGGTTAATAGGATGGTGCACGAGTCGAAAATTTAGAAACTAGTGATGACGAAAGCGGCACAAGCGTCACAAGCGACACAAGTTCAATAGCGGAATTTATTGATGAAGACGCAGAGCTTTCTGAAGACGAATTTACGTTTAATGCTGCAGCATTTCTGAATAGAGGGTTAGAAAATTCGAATGAAGAACTGGAAAAAAATCTTTATGAATCAGCAGATATAACAGTAGGTAGAGCAGTGTTTGAAATTTTAGATTATTATGTAGAAGATTGTTCTAAGAAAACTAGCTTAGATAGGTTATTAAAACTTACTAATTTTTTACTTCCGAAGCCAAATAATTTACCGAACACGATATATAAACTCAATGAATTTTTAAAAAAGTTAATTCCGTTTGAATATAAAGAAGTGAAAAGGTATCGCATTTGCGAGACATGCTCTAATTATTTAGGTGATTGGAATAACACAAAAAAGGTTTCTGCGTGTCAAGCTTATCAGAGTGTTGATATACACGGTTTATTTATTGAATATGACTTGAAAACTTTACTAAAAAATGCTTTTGAAGTAAGAAATTTGAAAAATTTAATTGACGAATATAGAAATCAACAAATCCGCGAACAAGATTATATGTCTGATATTAATTGTGGCTCTGAATATTTAAGATTAAAATCGTCAGCAGTTAAAAATGATTATGACCTGTGTTTGCCGTGGAACACAGACGGATTACCAATTTCAAATAGCTCCAACGGTCAGATTTGGCTTGTACAAATTCAGATACTTGACATCCACCCAGAACACAGACGAAATTATCAGTACGTTACTGCTATATATTATAGTCGTGAAAAAAAGCCTAATATGCTTTACTTTTTAAAGCCTTTTGTAGATTCGTTAATCGATTTGCGCGAAAATGGAGTAGTCTGGTATGACAAAAATTTGGGTAGAAATATAAAAAGTATAGTAATTGCACCTGTAGCAACCTTAGATGCTCCTGCAAGAGCAAAAATGCAAAATTTAAAAAGATTCAACGGAGAGTATGGATGTACATTGTGTGAAAATCCAGGCCAAAAGTGTAGAACATTAAAAGGCCACAAGCGTGTATATCTGTACAAGGATGCACCATACAGGACAAAAGAAAATATGATATGACAAGCGTACGAAGCATGTCAACAAAATTCAAGTCCCGTTAAAGGTGTTAAAGGGCCGTCAATTGCTTCATTAATTCCCGAATTCAACGTTGCTCAATCTTTGGTGCCCGATTACATGCATGTCACTTTACTGGGAGCTCGTGCTTTATTTTCACTTTGGTTTTCGACAAAAAATAAAAACAAACCTTGTTATGTTTCTAAAAATTTTCGCGACGAAATAGATCATGAATTAAACAAAATTTTTATACCTGATTGTGCCACGAAGGCCAAGATCAATAAAATACATTAAATACTATAAAGCTAACGAAATACGGGCGTTAATTTTGTTTTATCTTCCCATTTTATTAAAAATTCGTTTAAAACCAAAGCATTATCAACACTTTTTATTGTTTGTATACGCGACGCGTTTGTTATTAAAAACTAAAATTCATGTACGTGAAATTGATCTCGCAGAAACTCTTTATGATTTATTTGTAAGCGATGTAGAATCGCTTTACGGAATCGACAATTACTCGTATAATATACATCAGTTACGTCATATGGCAAGAAGTGTAAGATTGTGGGGTCCCTTATGGGCCTGGTCCGGTTTCCCATTCGAAGATGGCAATGGATTTATAAAAAAAATTCATCATGGGCCATACAAAATTGATGTTGAAATAGGCAATACCTTACAAATTTTGTCCGTTTACCGTATTTTAAAATGCCGCTTATTTGCAAATGTATATAATGAGAAAATGTATGATTCCGATACACTTGGGCTACCTACAAAAAAAAATGTATACGACAATGAAAAATGCTATATTGAAGAATTCTGTCTGAGAAATGATTTAAACTTGAACGATATCAGCATTTATGCGAGTATCAAAATTTGCAATATTGTTTTTACTTCTGAAATATACAAACGGTAAAAGACAAAAGAAAATTTATATATATTATATAATAATTCTGTTTTTGGAAAAATTTTATATTTCATAAGATTCAGTGACAAGTTATTTGCAGTAATTCGTCAATTACTACACTCCAATGAGAAAGATGAAGAAATAACTTGTCAATCTGTAGATATAAATTTTTCAAACTATATTATGCCATATAGAGAAACGTATTTTATTTTTATCGTACCAGTAACTGATATTCAAGCTAAAATTATACGTGTTAAAAATTACCTTTGTTGTACACCTAATAATTATGAAAAGAAATTATTGTATCAATTAATAAATATGATAATTATAATCAGATATGTTCAAAATAAAAAACAATCCTTTTTTATAAATAATGTATACAAATTGTATACGCGTTCAATTATTTATACAAAATGTATAAAATCAATTGTATAAAGTTTATATAAAATTTGTATGTTTTTTTTTACTTGGGACGGCTCGGCCGACTCGGATACCGCGTACGGATGTACAAGGATCGCGAAGGTGGCAGGGGGCGGGGTAGCGAAATAATCAAATACGCGTGAAATAAAGAAAACTATAGAAACATATGTTATAATGAAAGAATGATGTACAGCGCTCGATCACACGAGCATGTGTGCGCGACCGCTCACTACGCGAGAGAGAGAGAGAGAGAGAGAGAGAGAGAGAGAGAGAGAGAGAGAGAGAGAGAGAGAGAGAGAGACGGGACTCAAAATTACACGTCGGTGCCGGGGGTCGATCCGCTCTCGGACGCTGCAGTCGACCTGGCTGTCACAAGGGTCTCCAAAGGTGAAGGTCGTCGTGCGCTCAGGCCGCACGTGGATGCACTAGGCGGGAGTCGCAAAAGTATAATTGACGGACCGGCGCGAAGGATCGAGTGGCTCGGTCGGGTGCTACCGCAATACTGCCGATATAAACGTACGTGATACCGAAGGATGGTCCGGTCCTTGGCACGGCGTTGTCATATTTGACAAGCATGATCAATGGACCGGCAACGTCGCAGGCGGGCGAATAAGCTCTCTCTCTCTCTCTCTCTCTCTCTCTCTCTCTCTCTCTCTCTCTCTCTCTCTAAATAAGCCTATTCTAAGGCACTCTCTCGCTCTCTCTGTCTCTCTCGCTTACTCAGTGTCCGCTGGTGGTCGCTAGAAATTCATACAGACATTTTTTTATGATTTAATATGCAAGTTATGGAACAAAGCCTATAATTGTCAGAAAAATAAAAGTTTCAGTGAAAACGCGACAAAAATAATGAGAATTCAAGTTATTAAACTTATAATTTGATGAGATTAAACTTATAATAATATTAAAGAAGCTGATGTAGTTACAAGTTATAAGTAAGGTATGAGAGATATTTAACTCACTAAACATTTTTTATAATAAATTTTATGCTAAAATTCTATATGTTCATCGATTAGCTTGAAAACGAAGCGAAATTAAGAAAAATCTCAAGAATACTTTTTGTCTTAGAATTTTTTTTTTACTTTTTAAATATATTTTTTTCAGATAGCAAATCCAATTTTTTGGTTTTGACAAGTGATTTTTCTATTTTGAGCTTATCCAAAAATATATGGCTGTTGTTCAATAGAGTGTCAAAATATCTCATGAATTTTTTCAGATTTTTTCCATCAAGTACCTTCGAGTTATAGAGGGCCAATATTCATGAAATTGGTGTTTTTTCCATTTTTGCCAATTTTCATTAATTCATAGCTCTTCAAGGATGAATTTTTTAACAAAAGTGCATAGAATACTTTTTTTAGTAAATTTTTTCTATTTTACAAAAAAAAATACTTTTAATGTCATATATATATGTTATCATTTTCTTACATCCAATTTAAACTCTAAAATCAGTAAAACAGAGATTTTGATCCAGAGCTGGACAATCAAAAAATTCATGGAAGAACCTTTTTATAGTCCAAAATTACCTGCAAACTTTCAGAGTGGGTCTCAAAGATTAAGACAATTTAGAAAACCAAAATATGAATTATCAAAAAAAAAATTTTGGATTTCCGATCGAAAAAAAATATATTTAAATAGAAAAACAAATTCTAAGACAAAGGGTTCTTGTCATTTTTCGTAATATTGCTTCCTTTCTGAGCTAAAAATCTATAAAAGTGCGACATTTTTTACTGTTAACCGTGTATCGCGACAAAATATGCCGAGTTGTTAGTTTTCAATTCTGTAACTTATGGGCTTGTTTCTACCAGAGACGAAAAAAGCCTTGTTTGCTTTCGAAAATCAGCAACACGAGTCGAGTTGCGACATTCTCTATAGTCAGTTCCGATACACTTTTTCTAAATGTAAAAAGTGAGTAGTACAAAAAAAGGTGCTTGTTGTTTTTTTAGAGCTTTTGTGGTTGGTTGAACATGTGTTCTAAATTTATAAAAAATATTATTGCATCGGTATACCGCCATCTTGAGCGTAATTAAATACCTATTGTTTTTTTCAAAGCTGACAATGGAACAATTTAAAAATGGTAGCTCAATGCAACAATTAGTTTATTGAGATCAGAGAGTATTTTTCCCCAACTTCTCCCATGGGCATACCTCTTTTTAAACCTTTCATCTCAAATACAATTATATCATCTGTCAAACCACTGAAATTTTAATTTGAAAATAAATGCATGCTTGCTACAGCTTGTCCGCATAACTTTACAATGCAAATGTTGAATTTCAGGAAAGGGTACAGGCTAAAGATCCGCCGTCTCACTATCTAGCGAAATTACGGACCTATCTGGACCCCAAGGCATCAAGGAGCCATCGAGTAAGCAGGGATCTACGTTTTTTTGTTTGCTTTATATTTTGCTTTTGCCCCGCGTTTTGTGACTTTTTTTCAACATTTTCTAAACTACATATAACTTTTGAACGATTAATGAATGTCAAATGCCTATGACTGGTTTCTACAGCATGTTTATATAGGTATAATTGCTCTATTCGAAGAATTACATAAGTTCCATTTTGCGTAAAAAGAAATAAGAACTAACGAGGAGTTGGGTAGAAAAGTGAAGGCAAATTTTATTTTTCATTAAATAAATTAATTTGAATTACAACATATAATATTCTTAATATAACAGTTGAAAGAATTTTCATATGATGCAATACGTTTTTTACTTGAATGGGAGTAAGACGTACAAACATGAATTATACACTTTCTGAGAATCTCGCGATAAGAACGATGTAGACCCGAGTGCAACTAATTCTGCACAACTGGCGGTCATCGATACATATTTGGGGGAGTTTGCATATAATATGTTGAAACGGAGAAAGTGGGAACGAGATCGCGTGAAAGAGAATTTTTGAATGGTATAGTATGTTTATTGTTTATTGACTAATCATGGGCAAAACACATCATGGGAAGCAGTTGCATTTTTAAACTTAAAAATAAATGTCAGTTGTGCAGAAATAGTTGCACTTGGGTGTACATAGGAAAGTTAGCCAAAAAAATTCAAATAATTAATTGGTTGGAAAATTAACAAAAGAAGAAATTCGTGCTAGTCTTCTGGGATAGCGTTTTTCTCCTTCTATAGAACGCACAGAATACGAAGAAAAAGCTTTCCCACGAAAACGGTCATGTCGTGACACTGTTTTTATGGTCAAAAGTCACGTACGTTTGAAGTAAGCGAACTTCGCTTAAGGAGGTAGGCTTGAGTTAAGCGTTGAAAATAACAGAAAATGATTTCTTCATCTGCAAAATTAAATTACTTTACCTACTTAAATATGATTTTTTTTGCTTGAAAATATATATATCATACTTCATTTTGGCACACTAAAGTGGTCGATGCAGGGCTTCTGGGCGTCGATAAGGTCCATTATTTTAAGCCTCAAATTTCTGCATTTTATGTCACTTGCCACGGGTTTTTTAGTCGACCAACTAATCGTTTTTCATCAGACTAGGCTTAAAATTTTCCTTATGAATAGCGCTATAGACATTATGGATTACTTTTTTAAAATGATCCTTATGTTTATTAATTCAGCAACTTGTACGAGGTGTGCGAATACTATAATAGTAATATATCTCATATAAGTGCGTCAAATGAGTAAAAAAAATTATTATTTTAAAAAAGTAGTCCGTAATATCTATAGCGTTACTCATACGAAAAATTTTAAACTGAGTCTGATGAAAAACGATTGGTTGGTTGACTAAAAACCCCGTGGCAAGTGACTTAAAATGCAGAAATTTAAGATTTAAAACAATGGGCTTTATCGAGGCTTAGAAGCACTATATAGACAACTTTGGCTGCTATGATTAAGTCCTAATAATTCTCAACCTATAACAAACTGACTTAATATTCTATAGCTTAAATTGAAGTTCTCTTTCCCTGCTAAATAGCGATTATACGCGATAAATATTTAGGTACTCGAGAAGTATGCAATATGTAAAAAAAATATTTTTTGCTTTCTGAATTTCACACATATATATCAAAATGGTTAAAACAACAGTGTCACATGACCGTTTTCGTGGGAAGAAAAACGCAGCTGTCCTAGAAGTTTAGTACGAAATTTTTTTTAAGATATTCCAACCAATTATCTGAATATTTTTTGCATATTTTCCCGTATTAGTATATTATGCAATGGGTACGGAAAGGGTTTATTGCCGAAACGCAAAGTTACGGCACAAGCCGAAGGCAAATGCTCTAACGAGTTGTGGGAAAAAACCTTTACGTACCAGTTCCATACGATATTTCATGCTACTGTAATCTGAAAATTATAATGAAAGTTGCAATTTTTAGCTAGAGTGGCATAAAATTATAAAGGAAAAAAGATAATTTTTAATTGAACATATAAAGTGACTTAGAGAAGATAAATTTTATTGGTAAATGTACTAATGACGGAAATGATAACTAAAGTCATCTTCATTCAAGCTGCAATTGCAGTTTTTAAAGTTTGTTACATGTGTTAATTTATAGTAAGCAAATATATAAAATCAACGATAATCAATAACTTTCTTCTCACTCCTTTGCATAAAGAAAAGTTTTCAGAGTAGAATCTGAATTGTTGCATTTCTTGAGTCTAACGTCGGCAAGACTATATTGTATATTGAAACCTGTATTGGTTTGATTTCGTTAATGAATATCATAGAATGAGGAATTACAAAACGAAAAGTTACTAATTATAACACAGTCGTATCGTTTCCTTACGTTCTTCCAGAAGAGGAAGATGGTCGGCGAGTCAACGTCGACGCAAGTGCTACGTGACCTGGAGATCTCGTTGCGCACAAATCACATCGAGTAAGCAAGTTACAATTACCTCTGTAGCAGCGACCTGTTCGTTTGTTAACTCATTTTGTGCCCCTACTTGTCCTTTTCAATAGATCATCTCTACGCGAGTTTTCCTCATTCTCTCACATTGCATGTGAGAAGAATTCCCTCCTCCCCTGTCCCCCCTAAGACTTGTGTTATATTATTCCCAATTTGATGCTACTGCTGCTGCTGCGCGAAGAAGCTCTGAATGTTCATATAAACTCCGACCTCTTGGGTTAACTTATTTCCCTATTAATTATCGACAAGAGCGTCGTGCCGAGGTGACTTTGACTGATGGAACTCTTTCCTTTGCGCTGAGTCTGCAGAAAGAACTTGTGGCACATGTATTGCCAGCTGCAAATCCCAAGTAATTTTCAATCGCGTGATCTAGTATTTATTTGAAACTTGTTGGATGCGTGGATTTAAATCTTGATTTCTTTATATGATCATCGCAAACACCAAAAGGATTTAATACGCATGGTACTCGTAAAACTCGATGTGAGCATTAATAAATTAACCAAATGAAATAAAGCTACACTTGCTCGTATTTTACTGGCACGTATAAATGTAAGTAAATTATTTAATTTGTCACATCTCATGAGCATTATAGCTCATTATTTGTTAAGCCCATACTCGGGTGAAAAAAAAAACAAAAGCAAAAAGCCCTCTGCGACAAACTAAACAAGGCTGGCAGAAAAATAGTGCTGCCTGATAGTAGACGTTATGAATTGCCATTGATAAAATGCACAGCAGAAAATAAATAAGATTGCAAGTGAAAATCAAAGTCACATCGGACAGCGAGGCGATTTGTAGAGCGTGCACATGTCACAGCTTGAGAATCGAGCAGTGCGTAATTAGATGCATTTTTGCACCGATTGCAGATGGGTAAGAGAATTTTTGGACGAAGAAAATCAAGGCCTCGACGCCCTAATAGACTACCTCAGCTTCAGATTACTGATGATGCGGCACGAGCAGAGACTTCTCGAATCAAGAGCCAATTCTGAGGAAAGAATCCAGTCCTCAAGTCAGTATACTATCATAACTTTATATTAACTTTGTGCTACGTAAATTAATTAAAATTAAAATAATATTTTGAGTTTCAAAATTCTTTTCTAAACTTCGATTCCACATAGAGAGGCAATCATTTTCAATAAACTTGTACTGCTGCTAACAACTCTAGTTATACATAAAACAAGAGAAAAACTATGTATAAACATAAACTAGCTGGTCTACCTGTTTGATAATAAATATTTACAAATGGTTATACTTTTATTATTTTTCACAAACTTTTCATAGTTCGACTCGACCGTGATATACGAGTGCTACATATTCCAAAAAGCTTCTTTAATAATGTGCATGATTCTTTTTATTATGACTTTACTTTGATAATATTGCATTCTACATTGCAAAGTTGATTTAAAAGTTTATATTTTTAGGGGTTTCCTATACGTTGGTACAATGAAAAAAATGAATGCTTAACAAATTCTTAACAATTATGCAAAGCAAAATGTTAAGGGGCCACACACCCCTATAAAAATTTCTTTGTAAATTCATAAAAATTTTTCTATAACAGCAATCAATATAAAACTTTTTTTCTTAAAGTGATCATTCATGTATTTAATTTAAGCTATTGGACACTAAAAAATATTGATTCTACGTCTCATAAATCCATTATTATTAGAACAAGCTTTTTATTCAAGTTTTTGCGCCGTGCGCGATTCTAAGCGTTTGCGTGGATGAAATTCAATGTTTGATACCTCATTTTACTTTACTTCTTTTTAAAACCTGCACCAAAACTTAAGCACTGTACTTTTTTAATGCCATTTTTTTTCTTTCTTTCAAACAATTTTACGTAATTTTTTAGAAATCCGTATTAGTTATTTTTAAAAAAATTATTTAAACTTGTTTGAAAAAAAAGAAAAAAAAATTGTAAAAAAGACGTACACACGCACACACACACTCACACATACACATACAAAGGGGTCGCCCGTTATACGTGGTACCTAAAAAGTACTGCGTATAATGAAACCGTGTATAACGGGACCCTATGCCTATGGAAAATCGGGGAAAAATTTATAAAAGATAACGTTTACTTGCACGTACAACTAAGAATTTGTCAATAAATTTATTTTATTGTTCACAATAATCCGTTATTTTTGCCTGTTTGGCTCTTCTCATTATATCCCTTTATAATTCATCATAAATTTGGATTGCAGAATCACACAATCGTTTGAAATTCAAACTTTGGACCATTATCGGATCATTCTGAATCGCTTGTTCTGATGCTTACTATAAGACAGTTATTATTTCAACAACAGCTTGAGCATTAAAAGTAGTGTTAGAAATTTTTTTTCAAGTCTTCTCCAGCGTCCTCTTAAGGCTGATAGTTTGCAAGCTCTTCTATTTCATCAATCGTAAAATCTGATCTTTCCTCCAATACAAGATCCAGAACCTCCGATTCTTGAAGATCTTGAAACCCAATCTAACTCTTCGCCTACGATTTCTCGGGCCAAAATCACAACCTGTGAGACCATATCTTAATAATTTATCTGCTGCTCAGCAGCCAACCCGTTACGACTTCTAGCAACAGCTTCCTCTAACTTCGATTGATGGTTATCAATTTAATCTCATTCCAGACTATTTCAATAAAATTGATTGGATTCATAACAGAAAACAATTTCCAAAATTTCCTTACGGCTTTCGTGAAGGTTAACTTTTTGTACCATTGATTTAATAACGCGCCTTGAATAATAAGACTTGAAAGTAGCTATCACAGACTGGTTTAGTGGTTGAATCAACGATGTTGTGTTGGGAGGAAGAAACATCACTTCGACATCAGCATAAGCTGTTTGTATAGATGCATCATGACTCATGCAATTATCGAGAAGTAAGAGAACTTTGAAACCGATATTTTTTTTAGCGGGGAATTCTTTGACTTTCGGAATGAAGAAATGCAAAAACGAATTCTCAAAATTAATTTTTTTTAAATGTTTTTTGGATTTTGTTTGATGTCCAATGAACAGGCAATTGTTGTTATTTCCTCTCAAAACTCTAGGATTTTCCGATCGATACACTAGCATAGGTTTACATTTGAAATTTCTAGACGCGTTGACACAGAATAAGAGAGTAACTCGGTCTTTCGCTACTTTAAAAGTCAATGCTCTTTGTTCTTCTTTAATTATGTATGTTCGAGTCGGCATTCTTTTCCAAAAAGACCGGTTTCATCACAATTAAAAAAAAATATTTTTCAGCAATAACTTCTCGAAGTTGTTCTGGAAATATGAGAGCAACATCATGATCTGCACTAGCACTCTCACCTAAGCTTGTTATTTTATTTTAGTTTTAGTTAATAAACGAAATAAAAAACCGTACCTGAGTATCTCCTTTGTTTTTTCAATAAACAAACAGTGCGACACAGGCGAACAGGAATAAGCGTGATTGATTCCGCTTATAACTAATCCCCGTATAACGATTAACGAGGGACTCCTCTGTGTGTGTGTGTGTGTGTGTGTGTGTGTGTGTGTGTGTGTGTGTGTGTGTTCTCTGACAAATTGAGCGGTCAACTTTTTGATAATAATAGAACAATTTTGACAGTTATAGCGATATCTATTATTTTGCCTATCAATTTTACATTTCATACACATATATAAGAATTTATATGTTACCCTGGTAGAAAATAAACCAACTAAAATGGTGTGCTCACCAACGGTGGACCAATTTTGAGGTTATATATATATATATATATAACCTCAAAATTTGAATCCATTATTAGATGGTTATATATATATATATATATATATATATATATATATATATATCAATTTTAGTGCAGTTGGCCAACGTTTCCACTCGTCGTTGGCCAACAGGACTGCTTATTTTGTCACGCTTTTATGCTCGTCGTTGACCAACAATTTCAGTCACCATTGGCCAACGAGAACACTATATATATTCACCGTTATATATATATATATATATATATATATATATAACCTGTTAAAATATTTATCTTAATTATACAATATTATTTGCACAAAAAAGCATAAGTTTGACTTCAATATGCAGTACAAAATATTAAATCATATTCTATCCTAACCTATAACCTCAAAATTTGAATCCATTCTTAGATGATTTACAGCAATCATTGGCTAACGGTGAGTCAAATAAGTGTTCTCGTTGGCCAACGGTGAATATATATAGTGTTCTCGTTGGCCAACGGTGAATATATATAGTGTTCTCGTTGGCCAATGGTGACTGAAATTGTTGGTCAACGACGAGCATAAAAGCGTGACAAAATAAGCAGTCCTGTTGGCCAACGACGAGTGGAAACGTTGGCCAACTGCACTAAAATTGACGCACAGTTGGCCAATGGTTACTGAACGTTTCTACCAGGGTTTTATTATATTTCATTTCATACTTTACACAAGAACTACTTAAGTGACTATTTGTGCAAAAGTTTTATGTCGAATTCGAGGTGCTCTTAGTACCCTTTTTCATTGTACTATAATAGGATTTCCGAAATGCACAAATATTTTAAATGCCAGCCGATTGCATAATAACTTAACTGCGTCTCTCGTAAAAATGTTACCGCAGAACCACTGAAGTGCACTAGTTTATTTTCATTTTTTTTAGCGCTGTACACCGTGTAGAGGACATTCAAGCTATAGAAAGGGGATGAGTTAAACTTTCAAAATATGCCCCGCCCGAATGTTTTTAATCGCAAATTACATTAGTTACAAGCCCTCAAAGAAAGTGACCGCATAACCACTTATCTACAGAGTTCCCGCAGAACCAACTTAACTCGAGTAACTTGTTTGGCTTGCGCGTCGAAAAAGAAACTATTTACAAATGTAATACTACAGTTGTATTCGTATTAATACCTAATTAAATGAGCCAATACTTAGATTTTTTCTCTGACATTTCGATCTGTCGTATTACTCCAAACATTGAAATCGCTTTTTCTCGAAAACACGAAAAAGTCACTTACAGTGGTTCTTTCTGTAAGCCACAGATATATATTTTAACTGTCAGTCGATTGACAATCAATTAACTACTCCTCTTGTAAAAATGTTACCGCAGAACCACTTAATTGCACTCGTTTATTTTCATTTTTTTTTAGCGCTGTACACCGTGTAGAGCACATTCAAGCTATATAATATATATCTAACTACCTACATTTTTTTAATTTTTCAAAAATTACCAATTTGCAAAAACAAAAAAATGGCTGGGATCGCTCCGATTAAATTCGAATGCATTCTTTAATTAATTCTAAGAACTTACTATTCTTGACAGTTTTTTCCAAAAGTGCGTAGTTATTGAATAAAAAAATTCGTAAAAATCTTCATAAAAAATTTGCAATTATAATGCGGGATTTTGAACACACCGAAGTTTAAAATCAACCCCGCAATCACGTATCTGTAGGTTTAGGTTTTTATTCCACTGGTTAGAGGGGTTCCAAGCACCTTACAAACGAGAAAGTGCTTAAAATCTTGAACTGAAAAAAAAAATTATGTAAAAATCATGGTTTGCTTTTCTTTAACCAATTAAGGACGAGCGGGACACTTTTTTCATACTTTTTTCAACGGCATTATTTTATATGAAAACTGCTGCAAAAAATTGAGATATATCGTTATCGACGTAGAATTGTCCGATATTTCGATTGGCGCAGTCAGAATTAAAAAAAACCGTTTTTAGATAATTATACTTGTTTATTTAGCAAAAAACATGGTTTTTGGAAAAAATGTCTCTTATTGTGCAGAATACACTTTTGGATTTCTTCAATTCGTGGATATTTTTCGTTCATAGAATTTTTAATTTAAACGTGGCTGTATCCAATTTGGCGGCTAAAAGCCATAATTTTTTTACTTATAGTATATTTGAATAAAACAACTTTTTCATAATCAATTATCATAAAAATTAGTTTGTGGGCATTTTTGGATTGCTGATCATGAATATCCTATTAGAATTCAGAAATTCGAGATAGTGAATCTAATATGACTGCGAAAAATTTTTTAAATTATTCAAATTTCATGAAAATTGGTATATAGGGGTTTTTTGGGTTTGCTGGTTACCAATATGCTGTTAATTTTACGTACGTATTGAAACGTAAATTCACGGTTAAACGACGATTTTATAATGAATTCCTAATTTACAATTTTTTTTAATTATTTAATTTTAAAAATATTTTTCGGTTATATTGGATCCGCTATTTTTAATTTGCAAAAACTAATAGCAGATCCGTAATCAGTGACCCAAAAAACTCATACACCAATTTCGATGAAATTTGAATAATTTTGAAAATTTGTGACAGCCATGTTAGATTCGCTATGTTAAATTTCTAAAATCTAATAGAAGATTCATGATCAGCGATCCAAAATACCACCATAAACTAATTTTTATGGAAATTGATCATGACGAAGTTATATTATTCAAAAATACTATAATAAGCAAAAAAATTATGGCTCTTAGCCGCCATATAGGATACAGCCATGTTTTAATTAAAATATCCCAAAGGGAATTTAGAAGGCAAGGATCCATGGGCACAAAATATCTACGAATTGAAAAAATCCAAAAGTGTGTTCGGTACGATAACATCGAAAAGAGAAAAATTTTTTTCAAAAACCATGTTTTTTGTTAAATAAACAAGTACAATAGAAATGGAATGACTCTATCACTCGGAGAAGCTTCATATCGAATGTGGATTCTATCGGTCTGCACGAGTAAAAAAAAATGATTTTATTATAAGATTCGAACATACTCCTTCTTGTAATGCGAGACCTAGAAAGTACGACTGTTTGAAAAATAAATTAAAAAATATAGGCGTTTCGTCCTCGCCGTCGGAGTGGACTCTTAGTAAGGCTCCGACGGCTTACCATAGGCGCCCACTACTCGGATGGTCAGCGGTTTTCAAAGTACTTTCGACGTGGTTGTCTCTCTTGGGGGAGAGAAAGACACGTCGCCAATTATTAGACACATTTAAAACTCCCAGTATCAATGTTAATAGAAATTAAATGACTCTGTCACTCAGAGATGCTTCATATAGAATATGGACTCTATCGGTCTACTCGAGTAAAAAAAAATTATTTTATAATAGGACCCGAACATACTCCTTCTCGCAATGCGAGACCATTTTTTCTCTCCCCCAAGAGAGACAACTACGTCGAAAGTACTTAGCCATCGGAGCCTTACTGGGGAGTCTACTCTGACGGCGAGGACGAAACTTTTTTTTTATTTTACTGCGCAAAAATTCTACATCGATAATCACTTATCTCAATTTTTTTTAGAGCAGTTTTGATATAAAATAATGCCATTGAAAAAAGTATGAAAAAAGTGTCCCGCTCGTTCTTAATGGGTTAAATAGCTTTTCGTCATTGTTAATAAAATTTTTTGAAAATTTCCTTTACACTATTGGAAGGGTGTGAGTCAAAGTATAAAAATATATTTCGTTCGCATTTTTCAATGGCGAATTGTATAAGTTACGAGACCTCAAATAGTGTCGCCACATAACCACTTATCTGCAAAATTTCCGCAGAAGAACTTAACTCGATATTTAATTTAATTTGTTCATCTTGTGCGGTAAGAAAAAAACCATTTGCAAATTTAATACTACTGCTGTATTCATATTAGATACCTTATCAAATGAACCAATACTCAGATCTTTTCTTTGACATTTCGATCTTACGTAATACTCCAAAGATTAAAATCACTTTTTCTCTTGAAAACACGAATATATACACACACACACACACACACACACACACACACACACACTAGGGGGTACCCCCCTGCTCGCTCCGCTCGCCAACCCCCATTATTTCAGTTGTTATTTTGGTAATGTAAGCGACCACACACAACCCTTATATATCAGCTCTACTTAACACTTCAAACCTTTACCTATCACCTTGACCCATGACCTTTTCATCCACCTACATCTACCCATAAACTCCACCATCTCTCAGCTATTAGCACCTCACTCACGTCACCTATAATCTCGACCCATGAGGCCGATTAAATCATAAAATCTACCCTTTACCTATGACTTTCAACTAAAATTATTATTCTCTGCGTATGTTCTCCACCTATCACCCCAATTTATTACGTAACGCTCCACTTATTACACCAACCTTATCTTCTTGACTCTCCACCTATCATTTCCACCTTCCATGTATCGCCTCAAATCACGACCTCTAGCCTACGACTATTACGTCTAATCATGACTCCTCACATTGATCTATTACCTACACCCATAGCTTCGCCTAAAGCTTCGCCTGTCATTTCCAGCTCTAAACCACCTATTAACAATCATTTCCAACCATGAAGTCTACCAACTACCTGTCACCTTCACCAATAATTTCTATCCACTACCGATCATCTACAACCTTGACCCTCGACCCTCGACCCCTGAATATTTTAATCTTTACTTATACCTCAACCTATGACCTTCTTATTTTCCTGTTACCTCCACTTCCTATCTCGACCCATAAAGTCTACCGTCCTTCTAGCTAATTGACCTACCACTTACAACTTTCACTCATAACGTTCACCACCACTTACCACCTTCACTCGTAGTTTCTAACGAACACCTATTCCCTGCAATTATCTCCTCGTTTTTTACTTATCACTTATATCTTCCACTTATAACTCCAATCGTGATTTCCACACTCCACCTATCTTCTACACTATCTACGTGAATCACACACACTCCATTGCTACAGTCATAACCACCACCCTTTACGCATAATCTGTAAATATGTTCACACTTTCTGCCTAGACCTATCACCTCCACATATGAATTCCACGCACCACCTAGCATCTTTACTCGTAACCTCAAACCGCACCACCTATAATGTCGACTAATGAAGCGTACCGACTAATTAGCACTTCCACTGTCCATCTGTTACTGGCAATCCAGTTCTCCTACTCAGCGTGTCACTTTCCCCTTCGACTTATGACTCCAATCATGACTTCTGACCTCCACCTATCACCCATGATTTTCAGCCTCCATCTATCGCATCTAGCCATGAACTTCCGATCAACTTATTATCCTACACGGCCTCTACTCAACACCTGCCATTTCTAGCTCTGAAATCTACCTTATACCGAGCACCTCTATCATCCATCTATTGCATTCAATCATGTCCTTCTTCCCCAGCTATCCCTACAACGTCCATTTATAAATACAATCGCGATCTCCACCCTCTACACATAATCTCTACCTATCTTCTATATCTATGACTTTCTGATTACAGTTATCACTATCTCTGATCATGTCTTCCGACTCCAATTATAATCTACACATTCCGCTTATGATACTAACCATAATTTTCACAACCAAACCTTTCACTTATGACTTCAATCGTGACCATTACTCAACCTATCCCTACACCGTCCACTTATTACTACAGTTATTAACCACCACCCTTCACACTCTCCTCGACCCATGAAGCTGACCTTCTACCTAGCACCTTCTCCTGAGGGGGAGGACGGAGGGGGGCAACGCGTATAAAAATAACCAAACTTTTGAAACGTTTCTTGGTTCTTTTGAGGGGGGGCTGAGGGGGCTAGTGAGGCGGGGCTAAATTCCAGCGCTGCTCAAAACAACTATATAATATAGTAAGATATATATATATAATTTGTATTTATTTATTACAATATATATTTATTACATTTTAGTTTGCTCGAATGTAGCCTGTGCATCGTTATTACTCTACAATTGCAACAAATTTGTGCACCAAAGAAAGGGTTATTCTTTGTTAATTGTCTAAATTTTTGTCAACAATCGCAGCAGCAGCAACAGCAGCTGCGTCAGCAACAGCGGGTGCAGGTGACAACTCGTCACTAAATAATGGATGCTTAAGACCACCGCTCCACGAGCTGAAAGATAGCCCCGGCGTAAAAAGACGTTCAAGACATGTAGCAAGGCTTAATATGGGTGAAGCTAAAGATGATATTCACGTTTGCATACTTTGCATGCGTGCTATCATGAATAATAAGGTGAGCCATCGCTGTCATTTGCCTTTATTAAATTCGTATTCTGTGCTTTCCTTTTCATTATAAACGAACGTCGAGCCATATAATAAAGTTTAATATCACGAAATTTATAATATTCTTATACATGATAACTAGATTTACATAAATAAAGTCCAAATTTCGAATTCATAAATTCTTGTAATCACATGTGTTTGCACAATTATTTTCAAATTTCTAATTATCATAGTTATTTTTACTTATCTCATGTATTCTTTCCTTTATACAACTATGAACCTAAATAAATCTTTGCATTATTATTTAAAATTTAATTCCATTATTGCGAGTATTACTAATAAGCATGATTTTTCTCTTCTTTAAAAATTAACTAGCTCTCTCTCTCTCTCTCTCTCTCTCTCTCTCTCTCTCTCTCTCTCTCTCTATTGATTTTTCAATTTTTCAGTACGGTTTCAACATGGTTATTCAACATCGGGAGGCGATCAACTGCATCGCTCTGAGCTTGATGCACAAAAGTTTGAGGTACATTTTCACTCCTGGGCAGTGCTGATAACTGATGTTTTTGAAACGCAAAGAAATTTATTTTTGAATAATATGTAATTTTCAAGTAAACAGTACTGATGCAAAAATAATTAATTGTAAATACGAAATTTTCCTTATTGGTTTTATATTTCAATTTTTTATTAAAAAGCGAATCGAATTGTTATAGAATGAGTTTGGGTTAAAGGTTTAACTTTAACTCTTTATATGAGAAAATCTATATACGGAGAGTCGGACAATTTTTGGTCCAAAAATGGGAAATGAGTAATTTTGAGAGCACACTGACCGGATTAGGTTTTTTTACATTGGTTAGGACATACAAAAAAGAAAAATAACCGAAATACACGGGCACCCCACTCTCTTAAAATTTAAGAGTGATTGATTCACTCTAAGAAAGAGTGACAACTCATTATGACTGTAGTCGAGTGATGATTAAACGCCGAGTGAAATATTAGAGTGAAAAATTTTCACTCGTTGCATTACGAGTGAATGAGTCCCTCTAGATATTCAAGTGATATTAGGTGAATGCTGGAATTAGAGTACGAATGAAAAATTTCATCTATAACCGAGTATAAATTCAATCCAAGACCGAGTACAAATTCAACACACACATACACACAATATATGTAGTGCATTTGTGCGCGCGTGTGCGCATGCGTGTGTATAAATATTTTACTCTAATACGAGTGATGATTGACTCTTACCAGTCATCAATTTACTATATTCAGCGTTTAAATTATGACTGATATTTACTTTTTCTTATAGAGTGAAAAAGTAATTTATCTCAGAGTAAGCTGTCACTCTACACCTAGCCGATTCAAGTTTAACGTAGTGTGAAAATTAACTCTATTAGAGTAATTTTCAGTCTAAAATTTTAAGAGAGTATGCCAATAAAAAGTTAGGGGCCAAAAACTGAAAAAAAATACGTCAATTTTTCCGTTTTTTTTTTTCATACTCTTAGCAGCTTCAGAAACAGACCGTATTTTAAATGAAATTTCCGATATACCAAAACAAGTAGTAGAAAAGAGCTTTAATTTGAGCTATAGAACGTTGGAAAATGTTGCTTAGATCAATACAAAAGTTAGAAGGATTTGAAGAAAGGGAAAAATCGCTAGATTTTGTCGAATTTTTCATGGAAAATAGCGTTTTTCCCTTTTTTTCTATAAAACCTTCTGAATTCCGGTCTAACCAATCGTTTTCAAAGTTTAATAACTCAAATTAAAGCTCTTTATTCTACTTTCATTATAATTTATCAGAACGAAAATTTCGTCTTGTGATGAACTATGTATATGCTTCGTAAGTAGATCGTTTTTTTTACGATTTTGTGAAGCATAAATATAGCTTACTGCGTGAAAAACTTAAACTTCAGATAAATTAGAATGAAAGCAAAAGAAAAGAATTTTAATTTGAGCCATCAAGCTTTGAAAACGGTCAGTTGGATAGAAAATGGCTCGATACTTGCAAAATCCAACAATTTTTTCCTTTCTTTAAATGCTTCTAACTTTTGATCCAGTCGGGTGTTTCAAAGATTTAATAGCTTAAATTAAAGCTGTTTTTCCTACTTTTACGTTGCATTATCTAAATTAAAAAATTATTACGTAATGTGCTTTATATATACTTTTTAAAAACAATCTATTTGAGAAGCATATATGTAGATCATCATAAGCGAAACGAAAAAACGTTCCAAGTAATTAGTAAAGTACTAAAAAGGACCTTTAATGTGACGAATTGAACGTTGCAAATGGAAGCTTATCGACTTAAAATCGACTCTTTTCGTTAACACCTGAATCCAAGATCGTCGTATACAAAGGTGCGAAACTTTGGATCAGTGCATTAGATTTAGACAAATAAATGAAAGTTCTTTGCAAGTACTTTATTTTTATGGACTGGAAATTTTATTTAACATGCAGCCTGCTTTCAAAACTGTTAAGAGAATGAAAGAAAGCGCAAAGATTGACGAATTTTTTTCAGTTTTTCGCTCCTAACCTTTTATTGGCATAGGGTGCCAATAAAATGTTGCATTTCGGTACTTCTTCTATTTGTCGTACATTCTAAAGAGTGTAAAAGAACTTAGTCCGGTCAGTGCGCCCGCAAAATTATTGAAAATAGGTTTCTTTATGCAGTTGTGTCGAGTCAAATTTTATTCACGAGTCCTGAAGCGTTATTATATTTATCATTATTTTTGATGGAGTAAAAGCTTAAGAACGTTGATAGAAAGAAACGAAAGGTTGTATTATTGCTACAGGACAAAAGCTCTCGTGCTGGAACTGCTGGCGGCCATCTGTCTCGTGAAAGGAGGCCACGAGATCATACTCTCGGCTTTCGACAACTTCAAGGAGGTCTGCTCGGAGAGGCGAAGATTTACAACCCTCATGGAGTACTTTACCCAGTACGACAGCTTCCACATAGAGTTCATGGTGGCGTGCATGCAGTTCGTCAACATCGTTGTCCACTCAGTCGACGACATGAACTTTAGGGTACACCTGCAATACGAGTTTACCAAGCTCGGGCTTGACGAGTACCTCGAGAAGCTCCGGCACACCGAAAGTGAAGATTTGCAGGTGCGCTTCCAAATAACAATAACACTCTCAATCGCATCTATTTTTACTTTGTTACACAATGCTTTGTATATGCTTACCTGCTTTCAGGTTCAAATCTCAGCGTATCTTGACAATGTGTTTGACGTAGCTGCTCTGATGGAGGACAGCGAGACAAAGACCGCTGCTCTGGAGAAAGTAGCCGAGCTCGAAGATGAACTTGGACACGTTAGTATTTGTTATTCGAGTTTCCATTGCCTGGCGTTAGCTCGCTTAACTCTTATTTCTTATTTCTTGCAATAGGCACACGACAGAATGGCTGAACTCGAGAGGGAATCTTTAGCGAAATTGGCAGAGCTCGAAACGGAGCTTGGCGCGCTGAAGGTCGAGTACGTCGATGCGTTGGACGCTCGTCGATTAGTCGAAGAGGAGCTCGCTACGCTGAAAAAGCAAAAACAAGACTCCGCAAGGAGACAAAGCGTCCTCGAGAACAAAATTATGGAGCTGGAAACTCTCACCGGCACGCTCACCAAAGGTTCTTCTTTGGGTAAGAAATTCTCTTCCTCACTCTGGTGCATTATCAGTAAGTTGTAAAAATAACAAGAACGATCATTTACAACAGCCGGCGGCAATGTTGGCAATGGCTCGGCGTCTACGTCGCCGATTCTCGATGGACCGACGGAGACAAGCAGTAATTCGACATCGCCACCCTCCGAAAGCATCGCACCTCAAGCGCCGGCTCCTCCGCCGCCACCACCGCCCCCGCCGTGTCCACCACCGATGCCCAAGGACTCGGCGAATTCGACTAACCACAAACCACCGCCTCCTGCCCCGATTCCTCCCCCACCTGCCGGCATGATGCAGGCCCCCGACGGTGCAATGACCATTAAACGAAAGGTAACATGTCCACTAGGCTCTAAAAAACTAGAGCCTTAACTTCCCCAGAGCTCTTTTATTTTTTCTGCAATCTTTCGACAGGTTCAAACGAAATACAAACTGCCCACACTAAATTGGATTGCCCTCAAACCCAATCAGGTACGAGGCACTATCTTCAATGAACTTGACGACGATCGACTTCACAGTTATATCGATTTCACGGATTTTGAGGAGAGATTTAAAATCGGCATAGCTACTCATCTTACCAATGGTACCAACGACATTGATGGCCTTCAAAGCTTCCCGAGCAAAAGATTCAAGAAACCGGAGAACGTTTCTCTCCTTGAACATACCAGATTACGAAATATCGGTGAGTACTCTTGACCTCTTCTGACCTTCCACTACTCTATTCTTGCCTTAATTTCACTCTTCTCGTGATTTTCTTTATCATTGTAGCCATCTCGCGAAGAAAAATGGAGATGCCGGTAGAAAGGGTTATTATGGCAGTCAACGCGCTCGATCTTAAAGTTCTTTCCCTCGAGAATGTGGAATTGCTTCAAAGGATGGTACCCACAGAGCAAGAAGTAAGTGAGAATTTCTTTTAACTTACATTTTTCCAGATATACGCATTGTAATACATTGATTTACTTATTTTCCTTTTGTTAATTTGTTTTTGTCTTTTTGCTTTACCACGCAGACGAAAGCATATCGAGAATACATTATCGAAAAGAAGAATGTGAATCTCTTGACTGAAGAAGACAAATTCCTTCTGCAGCTTGGCAAAGTCGAAAGAATATCCACTAAACTCTCCATTATGAATTATATAGGCAACTTCTTTGACAACGTACATCTTATCGCTCCCCAAATTCACGCTGTGATATCTGCATCGAGTTCCGTCAAGTGCTCGAAAAAATTACGGGCTGTTCTAGAAATAATTCTTGCCTTCGGAAACTACTTGAATAGCAGTAAACGTGGTCCGGCTTACGGATTTAAGCTACAAAGCTTGGACACACTTTTAGACACCAAGTCGACTGATAAAAGAATGTGCCTTCTGCACTATATTGTGGCGACAATAAGACTCAAATTTCCTGAGCTCGTTAATTTCGAATCAGAATTAATGTACATTGATAAGGCTGCAACAGGTACTTAAAGCAACTATACCTAGCCTACACAATAACTGTAGACTATAGGCAATACATGATTTTGTTTTCAGTGTCCCTTGAAAATGTTACAACCGATGTGCATGAACTTGAGAAAGGAATGGACCTCGTACGTAAAGAGTTCGAATTGCGCGGCAAAGAAAAACATAACACCGTTCTTCGAGATTTCCTTAACAACTCCGAAGAAAAGTTGCGTCGATTAAAATCTGACGCACGTTCCGCTGGAGATGCTTTCAGGGAATGTGTCGAATTCTTCGGTGAAAGTCCGAGACAAGCTGATGCTAATACCTTCTTTTCTCTTCTCGTTCGATTCGCGAGAGCATTTAAGGTAATTTCTTGTTCATTTTTCTGTTTTTATATTACGTACATTAGAGTTGGACAACTATTCGAACATAAATTTTTTCAAATGAATTTTTATATTTGGTAAGAAACCGGCTAAAATCAAATGATTTTCATTATGAAATATCTTGTGTGAAAGTAAAAAATTTTCTTTTTGTTTTACAATTTTCGAAGAATTTTTTTATTGTTGTTGTATTCACTAATATTTTCGCATTAATTTTAAACCAAAATGTTTGCGTTTGCTTAACACATTATGCAAGCAAAAATCGTGAGCTTTCTTCCAAGGATATGACTTACCGAAAAGGCTAATAGTTGACGTAGGCGGCAATTAATTCATTGCAGTCCTTATGAAAAAGTCCTGCAGGGAATCCTGCAGGCGATCCTATACGATGACCTGCAGACAACGCCCTGCATGCATTTTGCGTTTTTTCTCTGCAGGAAAATATTATAAAAAATGTTTAAATATTTCATTTAACATAAATATGGAAATAAGTAATAAAATTCATATTTTGGTTGCCAATAATGGAAGTACCATCCGGATGATAACACCAATGATATGTCACATGCCTATGTTATCTGTCATTTTACATTTTATTTACAATAAATTATTTAAAATTTATGTTATTAACTGAAATAAATTAAGTAAAACGACAGATAATATAGGCATGTGGCGTATCGGTAGTGTTATCATCCGGATGGTAATTCCGGTAATTCCATTTTATTACATATCTCTATATTTATGTTAAATGATATATTTAAACATGCAGGAAAAAGCACGAAATGCATGCAGGGCGTCATTTGCAGGGCATCCTATAGGATCGCCTACAGGATTCTACACAGGAAATCCCGCAGGAGGGAATAAATATTATAATGATTTTGGGCAGATAGTGTGTTTATTACAAAGTAATGATCTAAATACACTGTATTATCAAACTTTCAAAATTGGTTTCTTATTGAATACATAAACGGGTAATTTAGAAAGTTATATCGTTTAATTGAAAAGTGAAGCTAAGCTTTGCATTTAATATTGCGTTCATCTATTTGGGACATTATTCTAAATTTTAAATAATATCGTATTGTTACTATTCTGAGAAATTAAGACTAAATCCATAATTTTCAGGCTGCAGATCAAGAAAATGAACAACGTCGCAGATTAGAATTAGCAGCAGCAGAAGCTTTGAACACATCTGAAGAAGTTGTTAAAAGGAATAAATTGAATCAAAAAAAGCAGCAGGTATTTAATAATGATTTGCCTTTTTTATTATGCATGCTTTGCCTTAAACGATCACAAATTCATTCATTATTTTTCATTTTTCAAAAATTATAACTTACTACTTATAAGTATGTCTGAATATGTGTATAACACAATATTCAAAGACTTTATCCCTCGGTGTTTTTTAATATTTTATAAAAGAGTCTATCGATCTCTCCGAGGCAAGTGTTGGGAAAAAGGGAAAATTAATTTATACAATTTTTCCTTTTGTTTCAACGTTTCGGTGAACACTGTCACCCTCTTCAGGAAACTGTCAATTTTTATTTCAATAAATAAATGAGCACAATACAATTATAATATGTGACAAATTATGACTTACATATAGAGGAGCACAACAGCCTATAGATCGAATATGTTTCTTCCCCGGCCAATCTCAGGCGGGGGAAGAAGAAGCGAGAAGCAAGGAGACGGACTATTGTTCCGGCTTCCTCGACTACTGTTTCAATAATAAGGAAACAATAGGTGTAGCCAACGCTTTTATATCAGCGAGGAGTCTCGCTAATTTTCGAGCGGTCTGTTTACAAGTGACGTCAATGCTCGCCGCTCTCAAGCATGTATACAAATTTTTAAAGTCGTCTATAATCCGTTTTGTTTTTCAATCGGTGTAATAAGTGTGTGTACACGTTATTGAGTTTCTGTGTATTTTCCATTTTATTGATACCATTATCCTGCATTTTTATGTGTAACATTTCTGAAACAAGTCTTTTATTTAAATTACTTTCTTTATCCTTAATATTTATTTTTTCAAAATTGAAACTATGATTGAATTTACTATTGTGTTCATGTATGACGTTGTTTTTAGATTTTTTATGTTCCTCAATACGTATACACACTTCTCTTGGTTTGGCCCACATATGTAGCCGTACAATCATTACATTGCAACTTGTATACAACATTCTTTTCTAATTGTTTTTCTCTTTTGTCTTTGCCTTTAACTATAATATTACACATATGATTGTGTATTTTCGGCACTGTCGTAATAAATTTTTCTTTTAAAGAATGTTGGATTTGTTCGTAAAACCCTTTGACATAGGGTAAAGTAACAATGTTTTTAAAATTTGTGTCGTTATTGCAACGTTGATATTGTGCATTTGAATTTATTTTGTCAATACGTTTTTTTATACATTTGTTGCTAAAGTTGACAGGTTAATTATTTTCAGCTAGTAATTATTTTACAATATTGATGTTTTTCTTATGAAAACATTTGTCCGATAATTTAATAGCTTTATCAATAAGATTGTACACCATGGCGATTTTTTTGAGATTCAGGATGTTGTGAATGATAATTAAAAATCTACTAGAGAAGGTGGGTTTCGTGTACCAATCAGTCATTATTTTGCCTGTATTCTTTACCAACAAAACGTCTAAGAAACTTATGGAGTCATTTATTTCAATTTCATGTGTAAATTGTAACCGGCTATTGTATGAATTAAATATATTAAGTGTTTCATTAATTTTTGTTTTCGGGATGCATGTAATAATATCATCCACGTAACGGTAAAAAAGTATCGGTTTAAACGAAAGTTTCGAAATGCAGTCCGTCTCGAGATCATCCATGACTAAATTAGCGAATAATCCCGAGATCGGAGAGCCCATTGGAGTACCAAAAAGTTGTTTGTAAAATTTATTGTTAAATTGAAAAAACGTGTTCTCCATAAGTAACTCACATGCTGCTAATATCTCATCGAGTGGAATGTCAGAACCTCTAGCTATTCGCGTCTATGTATCTCTTTTCGATACTACTTTTTACTAATGCTTTGTCAATATTTGTGTATAGCGATTTTACGTCAAGACTTACAATACAGTGGTCCGCCGGAACGTTCACATGTTTTATTTTTTCGATTAATTCATAACTATTTTTTACATAGGATTTTGGCTTATCTAAATTGCTTTGTAGAATTTTGAATAATGTCTTTGAGAAAAAATATGTAGGTGATCCAATTGTTGAAATAATAGGTCGCAACGGATAATCTTTTTTGTGGATTTTTGGTAATCCATATGCTTTTGGTAAAATCGTGTCTGTTTGAGTAAGTTTATGTCTACTATATTTTTTCCCAAGAAAACCATTATCATTCCAAATATTTAGAAAGCTTTTCACCTTTGCCTGTAATTTCGACAGCGGATTTTTCTTAACCGTAGTGTAAGTATCCCTATCTGCTAGAAGAGTCTCCATTTTTTTGATGTAATCGTTCTTGTACATTGCAACCTTCGTGTTACCCTTGTCCGCAAAGGTAAACATAATATCTTTGTGACTCTTAATTAAATCATTAGTCTCTGTTAATTTGTGTTCAAAGTTTTTTTCTTCTATTGTTTTGTGTCTAGTTTTATTGGGAAAATGTGTGATTTTATTTAATAATGTGCTTCTAATATTATTTGCAATGTTTTGTATTGTGAAAATGAGTGATTTTATTTAATAATATTGCAGAAAAATTTATTACGACAGTGCCGAAGATACACAATCATATGTGTAATATTATAGTTAAAGGCAAAGACAAAAGAGAAAAGCAATTAGAAAAGAATGTTGTATACAAGTTGCAATGTAATGATTGTACGGCTACATATGTGGGCCAAACCAAGAGAAGTGTGTGTACACGTATTGAGGAACATAAAATATCTAAAAACAACGTCATACATGAACACAATAGTAAATTCAATCATAGTTTCAATTTTGAAAAAATAAATATTAAGGATAAAGAAAGTAATTTAAATAAAAGACTTGTTTCAGAAATGTTACACATAAAAATGCAGGATAATAGTATCAATAAAATGGAAAATACACAGAAACTCAATAACGTGTACACACACTTATTACACCGATTGAAAAACAAAACGGATTATAGACGACTTTAAAAATTTGTAAACATGCTTGAGAGCGGCGAGCATTGACGTCACTTGTAAACAGACCGCTCGAAAATTAGCGAGGCTCCTCGCTGATATAAAAGCGTTGGCTACACCTATTGTTTCCTTATTGAAACAGTAGTCGAGGAAGCCGGAACAATAATAGTCCGTCTCCTTGCTTCTCGCTTCTCCTTCCCCCGCCTGAGATTGGCCGGGGAAGAAACATATTCGATCTATAGACTGTTGTGCTCCTCTATATGTAAGTCATAATTTGTGACATATTATAATTGTATTGTGCTCATTTATTTATTGAAATAAAAATTGACAGTTTCCTGAAGAGGGTGACAGTGTTCACCGAAACGTTGAAACAAAAGGAAAAATGGTATAAATTAATTTTTACCTTTTTCCCAACACTTGCCTCGGAGAGATCGATAGACTCTTTTATAAAATATTACTGCTTATAATTTTTTATTTAATTGAAATGTATACAAATAAAATTTAAAATAGGATACAAACACTAGCGCACTACACTTAGTGACTTGCGCCTTGCATCGCTGCATATGTATGGGTGATTCTCTATGAGATTGAACGACTAAAATTTTATTTTTATTCAATCTATACTAAATCTCTTCTACTCGGAGAAATACTACTCCTCAAATTTTTTTAGACTTTTCCATCAAATCCCTTCGAGCTGCCGAGGGTCGAAATTGGTGAAATCAGGATTTTTGGCATTTTTTGACTATACTCAAAAATGTGGTAGCTCTTCAGGAATGCCGTTTTCAACAAAAATGTTTAGAATACTTCTTTTAGTTAGGTCTCAAATTCTTTGTATGTGCAACAGCTTTCTTTGAGCAAAAGCTGGTTTTGGGATGAATTTACTATCTATTTCTGCAGAAATAAATTATTTATAAATAATTAATTTATTTCGTAACACCTAATTACTCTATTTTACAATAAACGGGCAATTTTCGTCATGTCTTCACAAAATGATAGGAGAATATGTATATTAGGATAGTAGATTATCAAAAATTTTAATTGAAAAATATATTAGAAAATATTGTCGGTAATAATATTGCAATTACATTAATGGATTTGACTTAGAACAAGGGGCCAACTTCTTATACTATAGATTTTAGTTGTATTTGGGCACTTCCTCTGCTCTTAATCAGAAGAGACATGTCTTCTCATTTTCTTCACGTGAAGAAAATTGCCCGCTTATTGTGAAATAGAATAATTAGCTGTTACGAAATAAATTAATTATTTATAAATAATTTATTTCTGCAGAAATTGATAGTAAACTCATCCCAATACTAGCTTTTGCTCAAAGAAAGCTGTTGCAACATACAAAGAATTTGAGACCTTAGAATTAAAATTTGCCGTTGAAGAATTATCTTCTCGTTGTAAGTCATATCCATTAATAGAATTATACGTGTAATACTATTACTAGTAGTTTATGTATTGTTGGTTGAAAATCTTAGACAAACTATGTTTCATATTTACATCCCCCTATCCTATTGTATATACCCTGGAAAAAAAATTTAACAGACATGAAATAGAATTTTCTTTTGTTGGCTTTTATCGATCTTTCCGAGACAGTGGTTCAGAAAGGGTTTAAGAAATCAATATCCCTTTCTTTTTAAAACGACGTTTCGGCGATCATTGTCGCCCTCATCAGGAAACTGTCAAAATTTTATTAGATAAACAATAAACATACAAACTGAAAAAGAATAGAATAATACATACAAAAGCGATATTTTTGAAACTTACATATTGGAGCAAATATGATTTGTGTACATCTCGATCATAATCCTTTCCTCCGGCTAGTTGACAGCGGGGGAAGAGAGAGGCCGAGCGACACAGCTATTATTTATGCGGCTCGTCAGCATCACCTCATCTTTTCAATGTACATAGATTCGATTTTAATTCTTAAGCTGGTATATTAAATGTGTGTACACGTTATTGAGATTCTGGGTATCCTCTTTCTTATTCATACCATTATCTTGCAAATGTATGCGCATCATTTCCGAGATTAATCTTTTATTTAAATTATTTTCTTTGTCCTTTATGCTAAACTTTTCAAAATTAAATTTATGATTGTATTTTTCAATATGCTCGGAAATGATACTGTCCTTAGACTTTCTGTGTTCCTCAATACGTGTACACACATTTCTTTTTGTTTGGCCTACATATGTAGCCGTGCAATCATTACATCTAAGTTTATGAACAATATTTTTCTCTAGGTATTTCTCTTTTTTATCCTTTCCTTTCACAATAATATTGCACATATTACTCTGTATTTTTGGAATGGTCGTAGTGTTGTTTTTCTTAAACGAATTTCGCACTCGCTCATAGAAACCATTTAACAATTTAACTGTATTTTTGCAGTGAAAAGACCTATCTTCATGATTTTTTGAAAAAACCCTGCAAGATATATGGCTGGTCATTTTACATTGTATTTACATTAAATTATTTAAAATTTATGTTATTAACTAAAATAAATTATGTAAAATGGCAGATAACAGGCATGTGAAGTATCATAGGTGTTATAATCCAGATGGTACTTCTATTACTGGCAACCAAAATATGAATTTTATTACATATCTCTATATTTATGTTAAATGATATACTTAAACATTTTTCTATAAAATTTTCAAGAAAGAACAAAACGCGAAATGCATGCAGGCATTGCCTGCAAGGCATCCTACAGGATATCCTGGAGGGTTTTTTCATAAGGGATGACTGCTGAAACACACACACACACACACACACACACACACACACACACACACGCATATATATATATATATCTGTGGCTTACAGGAAGAACCACTTAAGTGACATTTTCGTGTTTTCGAGAAAAAGCGATTTCAATGTTTGGAGTAATACGTATGATCAAAATGTCAGAGAATAGATCTAAGTATTGGCTATCATTTGATTAGGTATCTAATACGAATACAACCGTAGTATTACATTTGTAAATAGTTTCTTTCTCGACACGCAAGCTAAACAAATTACTCGTGTTAAGCGGTTCTGCGGGACTTTGCAGATAAGTGCTTATTACGGTCACTCTCTTTGATGACTCGTAACTAATGCAATTTGCGATTAAAAAAATTCGGGCGGGGCATATTTTTAAAGTTTAACTCATGCCCTTTCCAATGGTATAATTAAAATTTTCGAAAATTGTTATTAACTATGAGAAAAAACGGTTTAAAGGAAAAAAGCATGGTTTTTCCACAATTTTTTGTTTTAATTCGAGATTTCAAGAACTTTTTCATTTGCAACGTATCTGGAACCCCTCTAACCAATGGGATAAATGTCCAAACCTAAAAGATACGTGATTTGGGGATTGATTTTGAACCTCGGTGTGGTCAAACTGGCGCATATTATAATTGAAAATTTTTTATGAAGACTTTTACGAATTTTTTATTCAGAAACTACAAACTTTTGGAAAAATATTTCAAGAGTAATAAGTTCTTAGAATCAGCTAAGGAATACATATGAATTTTATCAGAGCGATTCCAGTAATTTTTTTGTTTTTGCAAATTGACAATTTTTGAAAAATTTAAAAACGTTAAAAAATTTTTTTTAATTTAAAAAAACCGACGAATACATCGGTATAGGTAATTAGATATATATTATACCGCTTTAATGTACTCCACACGGTGTATCTCGCACAAAAATAAAGAAAACGAGTGCGCTTAAATGGTTCTGCGGTAACAATTTTACGAGAGACGCAGTTAAGTGATTATGCAATCGGCTGGCATTTAAAATATTTGTGCATTTCGGAAATCCTACTATTGTAAAATGAAGAAGGGTACTAAGAGCACCTCGAATTCGACATAAAAAAATGTTTCGCACAATGTCACTTCAGGGGTTCTTCCTGCAAGCCACATATATATTATTTTGATGGTATTTTTTTGAAAAGCTGAGTAACTTTTCTGAAAAAAGGGTTCTAAACATTTTTGTTAAAAACCGCTTTCCTGAGGGGCTACACATTTTTGAACATAGTCAAAAAATACCAAAAATCCTGATTTCACCAATTTTGACCCTCTGCAGCTCGAAGGGTCTTGATAGAAAAAGCCTAAAAAAATATAAAGAGTTGCATTTCTTCGAGTAGAAGAAATTTAGGATAGTTTAAATAAAACAAATCAACCATAATATAATAGAATCAACCAATATATCAAAACGCATACTTATAAGGCACGACCGCACGTAGCTCGCGCTTCGCGCCCGCTGGATTCTCTGATGATCCTCCGCTCGATTTCGTACTCACGCGATAATATGATATTCGTACATATTTTACAATTTTAAATGATTATATACTATTAATTATTAATAAATTATATTCAGAAGCGAAAAGTGAGTATACTAACAATATTAATTTATTCTGAGTCTTTTCGATATTGGGTTTTTAACGTGATGCATTTCTCAGATCTGATGTTAAGTTGTATTTCAATGAGATTTATAACTTTTTTGTTGAATTTTTTTTTTTTTTTTTTTTTGCAGGACATGTCATACTTTTAAGTTATATGTGAAAATATTCATATTTTAATACGAAAATTCAATTTTAAATTGTTTACTCGATTGAAACGCATTTTCCAGTTTCGATGTTAAGAGAAAAAAGTTGTATTTCAATGAGTTCTACACTTTTTCTATCTAACTTTTTTTATATAATGCATTATTTTTAAGTATTATGCAAAAAACTGATTTTCTAAATTATCAAATTCGATTTTGGATCATTAAGTTGATTTAGAAGCATTTTTCAGCTTTGATGTTAATAGAAAAAAGTTGTATTTTATCGAGCTCTACAATTTTTCTATTTAACTTTTTTTTGTAAAATGCTTATGGAATTAAGACTATAACCTGAAAATCGTTTTTAGCGATTTTTCAAAATGATCGTATAATTAATATATACATAGGATCGGACCCAAAAGTTGTCTGTTACCTTATTAAAACTAGGGGAGTTTGTAAAAAAAAATTGGCTCAATCGCAGTCGATTTCTGCGAGATAAGTGAATGACAAACCATTATGTTTTATTAAAAATGCTTGTAAAACTAAACAAAAAGTGCTCGTATTTGAAAGATGAATAGGTTTTCGAGAAACGGAAAATTGATTATGCTTTTTTTTATTTTTTAAGGCGAAGATTTTTCAAAAAGTTTCAGTCCGATCGGTTAAGACTTAAGGGAGGTACGGCTCATTACATATTTTCGAATGATAAAACTATAATAAGGCTCTCCCGTTTCGCGGTCGTGCCTAATAAGTATTATAAATTAATTACTTTGTCTATTGACGAAGCTTTTCTCTGTCAACATCAATGCTTAGTTTCAGTTGGTTTTTCCGTTCTTTCTTAAATTGCATAAGCTTTATTTTGTTTATATTATTCAATGTATTTATTTATTTATTTATTTATTTATTTGTAAACGGGCGCAGTTGCCTATTAGGCCAAGCGCCCTAGCTTTTTTGTGGACATAAAAGTAGCCTGACAACGGATACCGCGATTATATAGAGAAAGGGGTCTAGATTAAGCCCATATACTTTTGGACACGAAATTTGTGCGGGAACATTGTTTATTATTAATAATAAGTTGCAAAAATGCAATTTTTTAGTTTTTGGCTTTTAACTCGTAAAATAAGAGAGTAGCGTAAAAAAGTAAAGAGAGAAAAGTTGTAGCTGATTGAATTGCGAAGAAATTCATATATTGAACGTTTCTATCCAATGAATGGACATGGAGGAAACCTCGGAAAACCGTGGAAAACGCCGCAAAATCGACGTTATTTCAAAAATCGAAAACTCAGCCGTTTTTCAACTTTTAAGGCTGAAATTTGGAATGAAGGAAGGACTTTATACCTACTTTCATGTCGCCAAAAATTGGAGCTCTGCGCCAATTACTTTTTGCGTAATTGCAAATTGAATTTTTTATGTACGATTTTAGTGCACTTTTGTGTGCGCGAGCACGAGAAATTGGGGGGTCCTACTGGAATTTGGAACACAGCGTTGAAAAGTTTATGATTTCAACAACAAAATGTATTTTTTAGATTTTCGAAAAAGGGTTTTGAACAGATGAAAAACGAACTGAAACGTGAGCGAAAACGGCCGAGCGCGCGGCGTCGTAGCGCGCTTGTATATCTATATACACTTTCTCTGCCACCACTGCCGCGCGCTCGGCCGTTTTCGCTCACGTTTCAGTTCGTTTTTCATCTGTTCAAAACCCTTTTTCGAAAATCTAAAAAATACATTTTGTTGTTGAAATCATAAACTTTTCAACGCTGTGTTCCAAATTCCAGTAGGACCCCCCAATTTCTCGTGCTCGCGCACACAAAAGTGCACTAAAATCGTACATAAAAAATTCAATTTGCAATTACGCAAAAAGTAATTGGTGCAGAGCTCCAATTTTTGGCGACATGAAAGTAGGTATAAAGTCCTTCCTTCAATTTCATTCCAAATTTCAGCCTTAAAAGTTGGAAAAGGGCTGAGTTATCGATTTTTAAAAAAACGTCGATTTTGCGGTGTTTTCCACGGTTTTCCGAGGTTTCCTCCATGTCCATTCATTGGATAGAAACGTTCAATATATGAATTTCTTCGCAATTCAATCAGCTACAACTTTTTTTTGCAACTTATTTTTGCAACTTATTATTAATAATAAACAATGTTCCCGCACAAATTTCGTGTCCAAAAGTATACGGGCTTAATCTAGACCCCTTTCTCTATATAATCGCGGTATCCGTTGTCAGGCTACTTTCATGTCCAAAAACGCTTGTTTTTTTTGCTAGGGCCTTGGCCTATAACAAATTACATATAATATAACTGCATGAGATCGAGCGACTCGCATGTAGGTATGTATTGCTTTTGCTACAATTTACTTCTTCTTGGTAAGGAACTTTGCATAATTTTGCTTTAAATCTTCATACTTCGTCTTATCACACTTACTCATAATCACAAATTACTATAACAAATCTACTGAGTATAAAAGCACGTGAAAGAGGGTATTTGCAACAAAAAGTTAAAAACAAACCAAGAAACCCACTCATCGTTGTGATTTAAAAAGTTGAATAAAAGTACTTTAACTCAAGTGTAATGTTTCATAAAGATTTTAAACTTAAGCGGGCATTTATTCATTTTTTGCACGCTATGAATTAGCATGATTGAATAAATATCGGGGTTTTAAAAATGAGTGCGAGCAAATGAATGGTTTCTTTAGTGCCATCTTTAATGTAAAGTTAATTTAGAATTGTATAAAGTCAACCTTAAGAATACTTGTTTTTTTATTTGTTACATATTTATTCCGACTTAAAGTCACCGAAATTTTGCTGTAATTCGAACAAGTCATTGTTACATCGCCATCTAAATGAACTGGAGCTCAAAACGTAACAATGTTTAAACAAATCACAACATGTAAGTTCCTCCTCACTAATATCCTGCTATAAAAATTTTTGTAGAAATCAACGTCTAGAAATTATACTACCTTACTCCCATTTACACAAATGCACTGCTGGAGATTACACAAATTTCAATCACTTACAAAATAAAGTTATCGATCAAAACTCACAGGGACAAAGACACATTATTTCATTCTAGTCATTCAGAGCATAGAATGATTTTTAGAGCATGCATTGAGGCGCATTGATGTTGCTTGAGAAATGTATTTTTTAAAATGCTAACGTTAGTTTGATATGCATTTATTATAAGAATGTATCACACAATATTATATAAGTTATTTAAACAGAATTTGCATTCACTTTTTAACAATGTCTTTTTTAAAATTTGATTGTTTTGAAATTTGAATTAAATTAATTTCAAGTTTCCATTTATATTTTATTCAATAGGATGCTGTGATAAACGAGTTAAAGAATAAAACCAGATTAGTTCAAGAGAAGAAACTGTTACAACAGGATGAAGTTTATAATGGAGCTCTAGAAGATATTCTACTGGGCCTGAGGTCAGAACCTTATCGTAGAGCCGATGCTGTTCGACGGAGTCAGCGTCGACGTATCGATAACCACAGACTTTCTCGCACCGCCGAAGAATTAGAATTATAATAAAACACCCTAACTTTTTATTCTTTTTCTTATGAGATGTTTCATGACAACTGTGTTTCTATAGTGTACAAAGTGTACGAAAAAAATTTAAATGAACATATCAACTGCAAAAAGTTTAACTTGTCAAAATTCTATTTTTCAAATCTGTTTAGAATTGAGTTTTGAAAAATGTCTCGATATTTTTGACTTTTCATTAAAAATGCACAAGTCATTATATTGGTGCTGAAAGCTGTATAAAAAATAATAAAGTTATCTATTTGTGTATATCTCTTAATATATGCATGCATAAAATGCCGTTGACTGCTCATCAACCAAAAAAATTTGGCAAACTTTTGAAAGATTTGAGAACGTAAACACGCATTTTTATAACAATAAAGCATCAATTAGAAGAAACAAGTGATATTGTACAGATCAAAATTATTACTTGCATATAAAGGACAGTGATTTCTCATACATTATTTAAGAGCATTCATTTATAACTAGGATTTCTTTCTGATTCCTCAAACAGAAAAATTTGATTGTTTTCTTGATGTTATTAATCTGCTTTTGTTGGGACTTCAGCATTTTCTTATTAAAATTATAACTTGTTCGCTGTTAAGATACTTTTAAAGGGTTTATCTTTAATTGATATTATATTTTCTTCTCGTCAATGCTCTTTTAATATTTATGTAAATACTACCATTTGCTACCATTTGGTGTAAACATTCCGATTTTATATTTCATGCCTGTATTTATACAAGCTTAACACAATACTAATACTGTCAAGAAATAAATTATATAACCCTATTATATGTTGCTGCAAACGACGCATACCTGTAATTATAATACTTGCCTTTACACGAATGCAGAAATTACACGCTTGAATTCCACTATATTTTCAGATATTTTGTATACCCAATAATTTAGATTTTACGCACAGTATATAAAAAAATGTAATTCCTAAACTTTTTAGAAATCCATTCTCAAGAAGTTGTGCTATTCTTACAACTTATTATGTACAAATAATTTTGATACTTATAAAATTTCAACCATATCAGCTTTTGTACATCAGTGAATTTTGATGTTAGATTAAAATATACATTCCGTTGAAAAACTCAGGTTGCATAATGATATAGTATCCAAAGGCAACACTTTTTTATATTTAGTGCAAAATAAGCAATTGAATTTAAAAAAAAACTACAAGAACAATATACTTCTGAACAACATGTTCTTATAAAGTCAACCGTCCAAATGTTTATTAAAATTTTTCAACATCTAAATTTTATAACACATAACTGACTATGAAAGATGCCTGGCATAGATATTTTTCACATGTTTACATAAAATAAATTTAAATACACTTTTCGAGCACATATATATTACTGTATATTATTACGTTAGAAAAGTATAGTTAACAACAACGTTGCCTTTAAAAAATAATAAGCACAAATACTTTTAGCTAAGGAAAGTCAAACGGAAATTTTTATTTACTTCTGTGAATTAAACTGATATTAATTAAAATGCGAGTTTGTAAATACTTTTGTATTATATAGGACTATAACTAGCATAATGCAGTGTAATTAATACATATTTCGCCAATATATTTGCCGGTTGATTGGTTTATCAATGTGACATTTAAACGGAAATTGTATGTAGTATATATATATATATATATATATATATATATATATACCGCTGTTTTTCAAACATAATTACAAATCTATAATTTGATATAATGCAGGTTTATAGCTCAACTAAGTGACGAGTCTTACATACATTTTGCGAATTTGTAAATAATGTGCATTTTATCATCAATAAGTTATATGAAAAGCCCTGGGTATGTACGTTTTTTTTATTTGTTTATAAATAACGAAAGACTGCATCAATTGCTTATGGCAAATAAATGCAATGTATTTAAAATGAATGTATATGTTTATTTATTATTACCTAATATTTAAAAAAAACATTTTTGAAGGTTAAATAAAAAGTAAATTTTTACTTAGGAGTTTTATTTATTATTATCGTAAATACGCTACATTAATATGATAAATCATGTAAAATATTTTATTTACAAATATACAATATACAAAAAGGCACGATATATCTACATACTTCAGATCATATACAATATTATGTAATCAACCTAACAAAATAGAATCTCGCATTCAGACAACTATCGCCAATAGAAGGTACAACCTTAATAAAACAATCAGGGCTGTGCTTTTATTATACTGTTAAAACGAATTTCCACAAAGTAGTGAAATAAAAATTCTAGTCACATAAAAATTAAAATAATAAAAATTATTTAATTTCAATTTCCATAAAACACCATCACCACTTTTAGTTTATGAATTTAATTCTACAAATTCATCTAAATTTTAAGTTTTGTACATGAATGATGTATGTTGCAGTTACGTGAGTACAAACATTGTGGAAATATTAAAACAATTTTAGCTTCTCTAACAGACCTCAATGTTTAGCAGCCATACATTTTTACAACAAATCGCTGTGAACTTTGCAAAATAATCTTAGCTCGTATTTTGTTATACGAAAAATGTCGCCTTATTTAAAAGTCTTTATATTGTACAACAAATTCTTGAATTATAAACTTTCAATAAAAATCTAATACTACAGAGCCATGCTAATGAAAATCGTTGCAAAAACCCATATCAATTTCACTATTTACAAGCAGTAAATTCAATACATATTTATCAACTTATATAGTATTCGCTGGCTAATTTACAAAGATACACAGTATAGTGATATTCGTAGTCGTGCTTTCGTTATCAGTCGACGTATATCAAGAATACAAGAGTACAGATGTCTGCTCTAAAAATTGTTATAAAAATTGCAGTGATTACGTAATTATATTATCGATGGATACGCAGTGTATACGTTGTAATAAAGCCGTTTCATATCTTTATAAAAATTAAGGGGGGGGGGGGCCTAATGAATGTGTACAATGTTAATGTAAATATTGCGTAGAAATATTACCTACTCCAAATCCTTTCGATTTGTTCGATTTATAGCTAAAAATAAGTTATGCAGTCGCAAATACGTCAATAAAACGTTTTGACAAAAATAGTGTAGCATACGCTACAAAACAATGATTTTAAACATTCAAACAAAACCTTATACGTAATATAAAAATAAGACTATTATGTAATTAAAGCCAATTTTCGGCTTTTGAGGAATGTACACAGAATTTAAGGAGAGACTTTAGTAAAATTTATAAAGTGAAGAATTCAAAAAGTTTTTTATATTTACGTATATTTTTCGAAATTAATTCAAACGCAAATAAATATTTTGATCATGTCATACATTCATAATTAAAATCATTTTAATAAACTACCAAGAAATTATTATTTAATGTTAACATTTTTTACACAAATAGCACTAGTTCAACTGTTTAACATGAACATGTAGTAAGATTTCAAATACTATTTAAAAATTTAATACAATTAAATTGCTAACGTCTCTTCTTAAATATTTAACCGACCAACATAAAAATTAGATTTTTTCTTTATGCTTGATATGAAGCATGCAAAGGGGTTAAAAATCTTATAAAGCTCCACACCATTAAATTACTTTCAACGATTTATATGTATATATGTACAAAAATAATAAAACAAGATTGTTTTCATATAATATATTACCAATGAAATTGACCAACAAGGTTGTCAATATATACCGCATTGCGCTTAATGAAAAAATTACAGTTTTTTTCGTGAAAATCAAGCTAAAATTTTACATAACTGTTACAAAAATATTAAATGACTCTGTAATTATTTTAATAACCATTTTTTTGAGACACTATTACCGAATATCGAAAAATATGATGAAACAAATTTAAAAAAAAGACCAAAACAGTTTAGTAATATCAATACTACAGAAAATTCTTTGGTTATTTTAATGTTAAGAGTAGAAAATGAATTTAGTCATCTTATTTTAATATTGTTACGTAAAATCTTTAACTATTAATTTTTGCAAGCGCAAATCCAGTTCGTTTCATTTTAACGCTGCCAAAAAATTTGTTCTCCATACATTAAACAGACGAATGAAATTCGTAGAAACAGAAAAATTTCTACGGATGCCAATGAGTTTGCAGCATTACAAATGTTTGTAAAGCAATAAAAAAGTATTATCAAGTTACATTTAAATACTTTGATTACATTACAATACAAGAAAATTAAGAACAATTGTTTAACAGTTAGTTGCCTAATTTATAATTTGGAATTATCAATAGTAAAAGCAGAGAATCTGTCATCCAATAATGGACAGGATAATAATACTGATTGCAATGTTAAAAAAAAAATAATAATAAAAAAAACAATGAAAACAATCAAAAAGAATGAACCAATCTAGTTAGCATTAACATTGAAGATTTATTTGAAAGCGGAGATTTTCTATGATCATTTATGTATAGATGGATCATATTGATACACTTCATACATTGCAAATATAGCAATTGTAGATTCTTGAAGCTCAAAGACTTTTATCCATGGCACATTTATCTATGCATATATTTGGAAGCCTCGGAACCACTATCACAATTGAAAAACTGAGCCCTAGCATTTATTATTCACCAATTTGTGAATTTAAATTTTTGTATGAAAGGTGTAGGAATTATTATTAATTTTTATAGGATAAGATAAATTTTATAAAAAACTGCAGTCAGAACAGTTAATATTCCAAAAAACATTGCTTGTTACTCATTTTGTATAATTATAGATTCTCCAAGTAAACTAGTGCATATGCTTTTGAAATATTTCTACTTCAATGCTGATCATTTGTTTCTGTAGTTATCAATTAATTGAAAATTTCATGAATTTTTTTGTGATAATTTGAACACAAACTGGTTGGTTTCATTTGGTTTTTATGGCATGGATCTAGTTTTTGGTTTCTTTGTTACCTAGCGTTACAACAGATTTTAATAGTAGATATTATTATTACTCTAGATACGAAATAAATAATTCCACTTTCTTGAAATCTGGTGAATGGACCAGTATTTTTTTTTTTTTTAATGTTGCATATAAACTGTTAAGAAAGTTACGAAAAGTCTGTACAAAATGTAGGAATTTGAGCTATCAAAATTGTTTTTAAAGTATTTCTTATTCATGTATATATATATAAATCCACTATTGATTACTGAGAACGTATAGATTAGTTTACTATTTACATGAATATTCTATGATAATCAATAATCTCACATTCATTCATCAATATGTTTATCAAAAAAAAGGTATGGAAGATTTGTCTTACAAAATCTATAAACTTAAAATTGTCTCTTATTAGACAATTTTCACTACGCCACTTCAATCATCATTATGTAAATATAACGTTGAACATAATGATGTAAAAGCTAAGCTCTCTTTATAACTCTATAAATTCCATAAATATAAATATATTGTCTTTCAAATAGTAACTGCTAATTCGTATTGCAATATTCGTAAAAAAGAACGAGTCTCTCAGTTCATCTAAAAGAAAATCAACGCATACCTCTATCGCGATCACTTCTGAATGGAGCCTTCAGTACTTGTTAGTAATTCTGTTACTGTAGCATGAGAGATTCCAAGTTTCGGTGCAAAATTGTATCTTTCACGGCATTAAAGACAACTTTAATATTTTCTGTGTCAACTGCAGTAGTGAAGTGATGGAATAATGGCTTCTTAGGGTCCCTTTTTACTGATACAAACAGGTCCAATATAAAATTTTGAACATCTTTCATGGAATGTGGATCGCCCGTAAATTGCGGAAAGTACCAGCCAACGTTGGTGTCTGGAGATCTGACTTTTTTATCAAGTAGATCAGTTTTATTCAAGAATAGTATTACCGATACTCCATAGAATATCATGTTGTTAATGATTGTATCAAATATATTCCTTGACTCTTCCAATCTATTAGTTCGCCTGGAAAATAAACATGGTGTTGTGACTTTTGAGTTTTTAACTTATTTTAACAGAATTAATTAAAAGATAATGGATGATAGATTTGCGCTACTATTTCAACTTTAAAATCTTAATTTGTACAAATTTTATTTATAACACACATTATAGCAATGCTCAAGTTCACCTTACCTATCTTCTAATAAAACTTGGTCGAATTCAGAAGAAGACACAAGAAAGAGTATTGAAGTTACACAGTCAAAACATTGGTACCATTTTTGCCTCTGTGATCTTTGCCCACCTACATCAACGAATAAGAATGGGATATTGTTAATTTGAATGACAAACTCAGATATTCCTTTTGTGGCTTTTCGACAGTGCAAAATATCTTGATGTGTGGGAACATAATCCTATAAAATAACATTAATATTTATCCAGTTCTTTTGTTTTCATTCAATTATTAAGAATACATTTGAATGGTTCTTACCACTCTAGCAATCCTATCAAGGTTATCTAGAAAGTATTGCACTGAATCACTCTAAAATTAAAACAATCAGTACATGTTAATTAAGTAATAAGAGCAATAGAAAAGTATGGTGTATTTGAAAGAATAACAGGTAAAACTTACCAATTGAAATTCTCTTCTTCTATCAAATGCTTTTTTTATAGAAGCATCTTTCCATAGGCTTTGTAAAGCTGGTACATAGTGAAGAAAAAGTCGGGCATCCAGTATCATGGTATTTTCGAACTTGAGCAGTTGATAGCCAATGTCATAATTTTTGGGTTGCTCCCAAGGAATATTTAACTTGTCGCGAGCATCAACCAAGACTTTCATTCCTTTGATGATATTTTGATAAATGACATGCTGATACTCTTTAACTAATTCAGGCTGTAAAAGTTGAAAAGAATAAATTAAAATCAATGAATAAAGTGAAAACGCGATAATTAAATTTGATGTTAGACCACTATGTCAAAAAAAAGATAAAGCTGCATAGGTAGCATATTTTTATAAAATATTACAATTTTCAAAAAAGTTTTAGATATTAACAAGCAGACCAGCAATCTGTACTCTTCAAAGTATAACAGATAATTGGTTCAATAAGAAAAGTACATTCAAGTAAAGTATTACAAGAACTTGAAAGAACACAATTGCACAAACTAATGATTTTATAATAGATGTAATGTAACTCAAATTAGGATGTGCAAAAAGTATCAATACTCAATGTTGATTACTTAATGTCCCATTTGTTGCCAAACGATTTTGTATAGTTTTGTTTGTGCATAAAAATTCAAAAATCTTGACTGTTTACTGGTTCAACAAGAGAAGATAAATAAAGAAAATTTATCAACTGAAATGGACAATCGTCGATATTTCTGTAGAAAAAAAATTTGTAAGATTGACTGAATACACTGTTAAAAGCATATGACTTTGAATTATTAGGTACTAGTACGAGAAGTGCAGATAGGCAGTTTGTCCTACTTTCCAGGATGCTTATTAGAAGCAATTGATACAAACTCACCTCAAACTTAATGCCATGAATAATCCTCATCTGTTTGAGGAACGTGGACTTGCCGCTCTCACCAGCACCCAGCAGTAGGAGCTTGACCTGCCTGCGAAAGGCCTGTCGATCTTTCTCCAGCATCCTGTCAATTTCCTGGCTTTTGTACCTCTGTTCTATCTCCTCGGGGCTGAACTTGAACCTGAGGCACCAGGTACAGGACCACGTTAAGGGGCCCGCCATCTTGCTGCAGCCGCCCTTTCACTCGGGGGCCGGACGTCCAAGGTGCGTCGTATCCGCTGCAGAGAATATCAAGAAGAGAGCGGTGATGAAGAGGCTCGCTTCCTCTCTCTTCCTCGCTCCGTATCAGAGAATTCAAGAGGCTCAGCACCAGGACGGCCGGAGTCAGGCAATAGACAGGAGGGAAGGAAGGCACAAAGGAGCGAGCGGTCTACTAGGGCGGAGCGTTGTCGCGGTGGTGGCTATGCAGCGACGATGCCTGATAATCGACGATAACTCGGCTTTGCACTCGAGAAAGCACTACACTGCACGGCACACATAGGTACGCGCTCTCGCTCGCTTTTTCAGATACGGAAACATCGGAGTATTTTTCCGAGAGACAGCAGCAGCAGCTCTTGTTCTCTCGACTACTTGTCTTCTCTCTGCTGCTGGATTCGTCTCTCTCTCTCTCTCTCTCTCTCTATATATATATATATATATATATATATATATATCTTTTGCCGTACCGTACGCGTTGCGAGAGAGAGAGAGTCAGAGAGAGAAAGACAGCAGGCGAGGCGCGTGTGTGTATGTGGCGCGCACCTTTCTACTCGCCGTCGTCTCCGTCCTCTCCTCTCTGCCTCTCTTTCTCTTCTCGTAACAGTTAGGGCTTGTGCTCTTGTTGAACGAACTGCTGTGGTTGTGTCGCTTTTGCAGTCGAATATAAGTAGTCAAGTCGAGGAATTCGCACTTGGCAGACGCACTTGCACACAGACGCAGGCACGCGCGCCAGCCAGCTATAGCCTATAAGTAAAGAGGAGTTCTGTACAGTATAGATAGTCGCTGCTCGCTGCAAGCGCTGCAACACTGACTGAACTGAGCGTGAGTGAGCGAGAGGGACAGGCGCAGAGCGGGCAGAGCCGCTGCCAGCCGCTGCAGAGCCGTCGAGTCTGAACTACCTACATAACACTTATACTTATATTGCTATTGCAGCAGGAGCCTTCGAGCATACTCGGCAGTCGGCTGCAGCGGCACGCAAACCAAAATTCAGCTCAGGTTAGCACTAGCAGTCGTGCGAGCGCCGAGTGAGGAGAGACTGGATAACGAGAGAAACAAAACTGCGAGCTGTGGCGAGGGCAGAACTTGGGAGTCGGGACACATGTATAAGGTATACGTAATGACCAGAGGAAAAGTACGCAGTGGCTTTCTCTCTCTCTCTCGATCGCTCAGCGGCTCAGGCTCAGGCAATAGGCAATTAATATAGGCAATGCAGGCTATGTATATGCAGGTAAGCTTATATACTCGTGCAGGCGTCGCTAACCGTATTCGTAAAAGGTATAATAGCAACGGCTACTCCCGGACTGAACTACTTATTATATATAGAGCCGTTGCATCGGTGATGCGGCTTGATGCGGAGCGGGCCGTCACTCTCAAGTCTCAGTCATTGTTCACTCGTGTGTATTGGTATAGATTTATAAGTATAGCATGTAATGTACATATTAGTATAATAATAAAACGAGACTGTAGTGTAGACTGTGTATTGCTCAACATGTGTACTAGTCCGCAGCACGATTCTATATACCTATACATAGATGCGATCTGATTCGCCGACGCCGAGGGCGCCGAGAGACAGAAGAACGGGACACACCTGCTGCAATAATAGCGAAGAGATGAAAATGGGCAAATGCGTGACTGGACGGTCACGTACAGGCTGAATCACTGAATATAGAGTTAGAGAACAGACAAGAGCCAACAGGAGATGAGCTTACGCTTTTTTTCTTCCTCAATAAGAGTTAATACGACACCATATGTATAAGATGGCTGTGTATAATCGGGAAATAACATTGCGTCTTATGGTGGCCGGACGTATTTGTATTTTTACAGCAAATTTGGTAAATAAGCAGTCCCTAAGGCCAATGTAATTGGATTAAGCAATGTTTTCTGAATATGTTTAGAAATTTTGAATTACTGAACTATTCATCTAATATTTAGAAACATACACTTAAGTACTAAAATTGGAGGTTAAACCTACTAGTTTGCTCGACAATTCGTCAGCGCGTTGCGTTGCCTGTGCAGCAAAACCGGCGCGGCGACGGCCGTTCTGCAGATGAGCTGGCGCGGAATTATACTTATATTCGCAAGGCTGGCGCCGGCCGAAATATGACGAGCTCTCGCGCTTGAAAGTCGTGTTGCAACCGTATACGCGACTGCTATGCAAATCTACGTGTTTAACTGTTTATATAGGTGACGGTCTACATTCGTTATAGAGCAGATTCTAATGTATCAATCCAATTGATCCGTGTCCAAAGTTATACTTACTATATATTTTTGCAGTCTGCGCTTGCATTATAATTTTGTAATTACTGGGTATGTATAGTATACCTATCAGAATCCAGCGTCTAGTCAGATCTAGTTTTATATAGTGTGTGATTATATTATACACTTAGGTTGTATAAATTGAAAGTTAAATGCATTTGCTTGCTTGTTTCTATTATTCATCTTTCCATCATTATTAGGAACGAACTCTCACCTTCTTTTCCCTGCTTCCTTACTATTCCTAAGTAGTCGTCCGCATGAAAATTTACATAAGTCACAGAGAGAAAAGGAGCGTCTCTCGATGACCAAAGTCATTCTTTTTTTTATGATTGCGTGGGAGGCGACTAAGCTGATAAAGAGAGAGAGAATGCATATTTGCGCCTCGCGCGTCCTTGCGTGCAAGACATGATTTCAAATCACTTATATACACATTGTACCGTTTTTATGCAAATTTCCCTTGAAGAAATTTTCATAACAGCAATATTACATGAAAATGGTAAAATTTATAAACAATGGGAACATTCCGTCTTATTTATGGAAAATTGCCATGTAATGGTACTTTGTCTGCAGGTTATTCGCATTAAAAAAAACGTAAATAAATAATATCAAAAGTAAAACATTTATTTATCTAAATTAGAAATTTATTAAAAATTGAATTACAAACTGGTATTACAGTTAAATATGAAGTATACATTATTGTTTTCAAAATTTTATAAATTTGTATATAAAAAATTGGTATTACAAAAGAAGACACATTACAAAATTTAATTTGTTATTCATTAACTATATTAACTTCAAAATTTGCAACTTAACTAGTACAGCTTAACTATAAGTACATTATAAAATTTACCAGAAGTAATACAGATGTCATAAGTACCTCTACGATCACAATTTATTAAGACAATGACTTACTCAATATTATAGTATAACTAGCGCGCCACATTCGACCTTCGGCCCTTCGGGCCTTCAGGTCTCAGTGGCTTGCCGCCTTGCATCGCTTCGCGCTCGCCAGATCCCCCTACGTTCGCGCTTCGCGCTCACCAGATCCCCCTACATTCGCGCTTCGCGCTCACCTGGTTTGAAATTTTAAAAAATGCTCGCATATTTTTTGTATGTATGGGATCAAGCTCAATTTTGTTCTGTCACGATATTAGCATAGGGAGAGATTGTAAAAAAAAATTTTGCTCGATTGGAGTTAATGTCGCAGAGAAAATCGAGATCAACTGAAATTTTTATTTAAAAAAATTAGTTTTAGGGTTTTACAACATATTGAATTACTCTGAACGTATAATGATTATAGTCAAAAATTGTATTTTTAAAATATCTACAACTTTTATGTTGAACATTTTTATGTAAAACGTATACGTAAAAAGTTTTATTATGAAAAACGAATATTTTAATGTAAAAATTTGATTTTAGCTTGTTAATTTGAATTCTTAGCATTTTCGAGTGTTCAAGTTAATGGGAAAAAGTTGTATTTTTTAAAGATGTACAACATTTCCATTTAACTTTTTTGTGTAAAATGCTTAGAATTTGAGTTATGACCAAAAAACCGTTTGTACAATTAAGCATAAAGTGCTGCCATTTGAACAATATGTCGGTAATCGGGAAAAGGAAAAAAACGTTTTTTTGTACATATAAGAGTTGTATTCTCCTAAATTTTCAGCCTGATTGGTCGAAAATTGGCTGAGATATCGCTGGTTACAATTTTTGCGATGATAAAACTATAAGGCATTCCCGCCTTGCGGTCGTGCCTAAAAATTAGTTTTCGGGTTTTACAACATATTGAATCATTTTAAATGTATAACTATTATGGTCAAAAATTGTATTTTTAAAATGTCTACAACTTTTATATTGAACGTTTTTATGTGCAACGTAAGCCTAAAAAGTTTTATGATGTTAAACGAATTATTTTAATGTGAAAATTCGATTTTAGCTTGTGAACTTGAATTCTAATCATTTTCGAGGGTTTATGTTAATAGGAAAAAGTTGTATCTTTTTGAGACGTACTACATTTCCATTTAACTTTTTTGTGTAAAATGTTTAGAATTTGAGTTATAACCAAAAAACCGTTTTTCGAAAATCCAAAAAATGCCCGCATATTTTTTGTATATACGGAATCAAGCCCAATTTTACACTGTCACGATATTAACATAAGGAGAGTTTATGAAAAAAAATTTGCCTCGATTGGAGTTAATTTCGCAGAGATAATCGAGGCCAACTGAAATTTCTTTTAAAAAAAATCTGTTTTCGAGTTTTACAATATATTGAATCGCTCTGAATGTATAATTATTATGGTCAAAAATTGTATTTTTAAAATGTATACAACTTTTATATTGAACGTTTTTATGTGCAACGTAAGCCTAAAAAGTTTTATGATGTTAAACGAATTATTTTAATGTGAAAATTCGATTTTAGCTTGTGAACTTGAATTCTAATCATTTTCGAGGGTTTATGTTAATAGGAAGAAGTTGTATTTTTTTGAGACGTACTACATTTCCATTTAACTTTTTTGTATAAAATGCTTAGAATTTGAGTTATAACCAAAAAACCGTTTTTCGAAAATTTAAAAAATGCCCGCATATTTTTTGTATGAATGGAAATAAGTCCAATTTTAGACTGTCACGATATTAACATAAGGAGAGTTTGTGAAAAAAAAATTGGATCGATTGGAACTTATCTGACTGAGATAAACTTATTACAACATAATTAATTAAAAATACATGTAAAAATAAGCATAAAGAGCTCTCATTTGAATAATTGGCCGGTAATCGCGAAAGTAAAAAAAACGTTTTTTTGTACATATAAGAGTTGTATTCTCCTAAATTTTCAGCCCGATTGGTCGAAAATTGGCTGAGATATCGCTGGTTACAATTTTTGCGATGATAAAACTATAAGGCATTCCCGCCTTGCGGTCGTGCCTAAAAACTATGGTATTATAATAGAAGACGCATTTTAAAATTTAACTTCTTGTAGCTTAACCATATTAACTTCGAAATTTCAAACTTAAGATAGTGAGTTTAACTATAAGTAGATTATGAAATTTACCAGAAGTAATACAAATGAGATCAAGTACCTCTATGATCACAGTTTGTTTTAAAGTAATGACATAAGTACACGTACTCTACGATCACAATTTATTTTTAAGAATGAGTTACCGATGATATAGAAAAGCAAAAAATGTGTACTTTTACGCAGGCTCTTATAGAAAAATGTCAATGGAGACACTTGAACACTCACATAACCTCAAAAAAGCGCGAAATTGGCATGAAACGGTATTAATTTGAAAGTTCGAGAATCGTAGATTATGAATATATAAAAAAATATATTGCTTGCCGATTAAATACAAGAGAAATCTTGATTTATATCTAATAAAGTAATTTTCCCAGCACGATACTTCTGAAAAATATATTTTTAACAATATTTTTTAATAATTTTATATAAATCATATTACGCTACAGTCTATCATTATAGGGGCTATGTACCATAATCTCAAAAGTTTTTCAATTTACATTCTACATACCAGACTTAAATATATTGTACACTTATATACATTTTTAATAATAATTTTAATACCAAATTTAAATTTATATGTATCTACCTGTAAACAGCTCCATTTCGGTAAATAAAGTGTATAAGGCTGGAATTCATAGTCGACCCTCACCCTCACCCTCACCCTCAAACTTTTGAGGGGCCGTTACATGGAAGCCCGCATTTAAGAATGACAGTCTGTTATAGTAAAAGCTTGTCCTTTCTGACCCTGAGTGACCGTCATCACGTCATACGAAACGAAACTTTGTTATTCGTTTGATTAATACTAAAGTAAATTTATAAAAAGTGCGTACTCTTGAAATCTAGATATCACATATTAAAAAGCGGCATAGGTAGTCTTTTGTGTTTTCTTGTTGTTCATAATACAAATTTAAAATTTTTAAAAAATGATTAAATGATTATAGATATATTGTGATTTATATTAAGTGGCATATATTGTGAACAATAACTCGCATTTTACTTTTTATGATTTTTAATAATGTTTTTAATAAATTATGCGAAAAAGTTAAGTAGATAATGATTTATAATTTTAATTCAAACGATAACCTCACGTTCGTGATAGCACAAAATGGCTTTAAAACGTTTTTAAAACGTATAGCTTGCAAACGTTAGTATATTTGTGAGATTTGGTTTTAAATTCTTCTTTTGATTTAAAAGATACTAAAATTAGTATGCAATTCAAATTTTCGCACCAATCAAGTAATGATATTATACATTTATCGTAGTTTTAATTCACGTAAAAAAATTATTTATTCATAATAAGTTGTATTTTATTTATTTGCAAATAATAATTGTATTTATTGTATTTATTTTTAGTAATTATTTTTTAGTAATTATTTTTAATTTTCGTGCCAATCAAGTAATGATATTATACATTTATCGTAGTTTTAATTCACATAAAAAAATGATTTATTTATAATAAGTAGTATTTTATTTATTTGCACATAATTATTGTATTTATTTTAGAATCTTTTTCAACTGAAATATTCGAATTTTCGCGCGATTCTAATTCTGGACTTCTGGTGAAGTCTGGACATCATTCTATTAAATGCGGGCTTCCATGTAACGGCCCCTCAAGAGTTTGAGGGTGAGGGTGAGGGTGAGGGTCGACTATGAATTCCAGCCTAAATCTTCCGTTCGCCTCTGCGATGCTCGCGCTTCACGGAACAAAGTCGAATGAATTTACCAAGTCGCTGAATTTTACTGCGCGACAGTACTTTTCCACTTATATTTTCCAGATAGCGCGGTGTACTTTTACACCGCTCACGTTGGTAATAGTAGAAGCCCACGCTCAGCGAAGTGAATTTACAAAAGTATGGCACCTTTACATTGTTGAGCAGTGTAAACGTGCGGCAAAAGTACCAAAAACTTTTTAAAGTGTTTACATACATATATGCATCGCTTTGCCTCTTGCAACTTACGACTTCACGAGTTTAGCATGCATATATATAAAGAGTAAATACAACTAGTGATTATCACTTATTTACTCTTTTTTATAATTCATTTATAGATACACAAGTTCACCATCGAGTGCCAGTTTACACTATACTTTTAAATTTTCAGTTTTATTTTCTCAACGCATTATGTATCACTATAGTATTATACTCGACTCACTGCACTCCCGCTTGTTGCAAATTTTATGTAAGACAATATGTTATCTAAAAAGAGGCAATCCAATAGTGCAGAAATATGCTTCGACTTTTTCATTTTAGCAAATAGATTATTCATCCGGAAAAAATTACGAATTTTTATGATATACTTTGTTATATCTATATATAAGTATATATACTTGTGTATATAAGTTTATTGACATCGGACATCAATATACTTAACGAGTACCCACACACATCACATGTTCATGTACGTGTAAGCTTACTGAGTACGGGATGGCAAAATACTTGTTTAAAGCCTAATTTCATTAATCGTTCATTTCAATATTGTGCAACAAAATATGAGGCTATGTGAAATAGCATAATTATTATATGGGTGATTTTCACGAAAATGGACAAGCCTATGTATCCTGCCCAAAATCAACCATTTTAAACTTTTTTTAAGTCCGCCACCCAAAAAAAAACTTTGTAATAAAGTTTTTTATAAGGTACAATACTTATTGAAACCTTCATACTAATTGTGTACAAATGGTTGCAGAAAAACAGGCCAAAATGTCATTGCCGTGGCATGTCTCTTCAGAGAGTTTCACTAATTTTAAGTGTTATTAGGTCTCTCTAAACGTCAGCTAAATGTCATTGCCGTGGATGTCATTGCCGTGCCATATTTTCGTATAAACAATTAATTACTGGTTTTATGTGTTGATTTGAAGTTTAACGTTGTGCTTTCAGGTGTTAAAGGATATTGTTATAAGAATTATCATTTTAAATTGATTTCAGAACAATTATAATTATAAATGAGAAATTTCCGGGAGAACATCAAGGTTTGTTATTTATCTAAAACATTTTAAATTTAAAAAAATCAAAGCTTATAATAAACTATTTTTATAGGCCACGAAAGATTCCAGCTAAATTTTCTGAGTATGAATTGTAAATATGAAAATCAGTGATACTAGAAGTGAGATTTAAATTTAATCATTTATTTTGTTATTTATATTATTTTTTAAAGAAAAGTGCATAATCAATATAAATTAAAAAATGTTAAAACTAAAAGAAAAAGTTATAGGTTATATGTAAACCTTAACATAATTATTTTATTTAAAAATTAAATTAATTATACTCTAATATACATAAAATAAAGTTTTATTTTTTATTTTGAATAAATATCTACTTATTACATACTTAACTTGTAAATGAAGAGCAAAAAGGTAAGTATTTTTTATTTCGTAGCGATTTCTCTCGAACATCTGTCATTTCCGTGACGCCACCAAACAGTAATTTGCACACTAATAAAAATTGTCTATGATACTTGTAGCTGTTTCCGAATAATATGTGTTTTCTTACACCTCAAATGATAAAAAGCCATTATCAATGGTCCCCGGAACGCTAACATTTTTTAACAAATTTGCTCGTCGAAATTGTCCGTTTTCGTGAAAATCGCCTATTATATGCGCGCGAAATCCACACGTATATTCAAAATATCCGTGAAACTTCGAGTTTTCGTTTAATGTTTCAGATTATTAAAATAATAGCTCAAATATGTCTTTAAATAATAGTAACCGCTATCATTATCGTCAGTCATCCTACATTTCTTTCAGATTTAAATTTATTACTTAGAAAAAAAAACATTTTAACTTGGCTTCATATACATAAATAAATTTAAGCTTAAAATAACTGCTAAAATGTTGACGGATTGACTGGCACTTAACCCTCTGTTAACTACCGTTATTATTATTTATAAGTATTTCTATCATGTTATATAATCAATTTAAACATTTATAAATTGTAAATGCTCGCACAACAGTACGAGTGCAGATTTCGATGTTTTTATTAAACACTAGACCAAGAGCAGCGCGCTTCGCGCGCTCTAATTTTTCTTGCAGTTTGTTCATAATTTAATAGTACTCAGAAAAACTTAAAATAATCAAATTCGATTTTTATTTTGAAAATTTTGAAGAATTATTTCTCTTTTAAAAGTTATTTTTTAAAGTACAGTTTTTAAAAAGAACTTATCGAACTGTGCATAGGTATATCTATATATGAAGAACTCATGAACCCATTGTTGATTCTATTGTGTATAAAATAAAAACAAATCTTTCTCGATTTCTTGTACCTGCACTCTGCTTGCACGCAGATCTTTTTTGCCATTATATTAGGCGAGTATGTTAGATCAACATCAGCGGGCTTCGCGCGCTCTAACCTCAAACTAACGCATTCACCGGAAACACATGAACCATGACACATGAACATATTGGCTCTTGAGTCTTGACGCATGCGCACAACATCAACCAATCACAATTCGTCTTCAGCGGCTTCAAAATATCCGGTCATGACTTTTTATTAGTGGGAATTTTAAAAATTGTATTCATAACTTAATATTTTTATTATATATCGTAGGCATTGATGATTAAAATGCTACAAGTACGTGATATTATTATGAAAAATTAGTGTATATTTTTATTAAATAATAGAGAAAAATGCTATAAAATATGTATACTCTCCACAGAGGTCCATATTAAATACTCATTTTTCTGACAATTTTTCTGTTTTTACCATTCAAAAGCTCTTAATATGCATACACATAGTGTTTTCTATTTTTCATTCTAACGTTTTCCATCATAAGGGAGTTACACACTTGCTTATTCACGATTCACGAATGGTATGCCTGTAAACGTTTATCTATAGGGAGTTCTACATCTAAAATGTCAATTCATCCAAGTTTATTAATTTTGCTTTCAAATTATACAAAACTACAATCATTTTAAAGAAACTTATATTAATGATTCATTTTTACAACTAATCTTCTGAAGAAATACAATTTCTACAGCAATAATCATAGAATTTATAAAAACTATTGTTCAGATTTCGGTGAAACTTTGTTAAATCTATACTTAATATTCCACAAATGTAATGCATGCATCCAAATATTTGTTCACGAATTTTTTTTCCTTTAATAGAACTGTCCGTAGAAAATGAATCTAAAATCTACTCATCTCTGGTTTGGTGTAGCGTAACACCTTACGTCACGTGTCTTTTTAGCACAAAATTAAAAAAACAATAAGATTATGTGTAAATTCGCGATATACAAATTGAGACATTAGATTTTCGTCCGTCTTTCTCAAACTACGACGCACTTTCACAATACCAACAATAGCATATCACTTACAGCTGTCCGTAATAAAATCTAGACATGCTGTTTATTGCTGGAGATTTTGAGACATTAGATTTTCGTCCGTCTTTCTCAAACTACGACGCACTTTCACAATACCAACAATAGCATATCACTTACAGCTGTCCGTAATAAAATCTAGACATGCTGTTTATTGCTGGAGATTTCTAGGTGCCAAGTCAATTCCGTGTGGTCAATCCAAGGAAACAGGTATACAAAAGGTAACTTTATGTATTTTGACCTGCTGAAGTCGATTTTCAAAGGTGTTGAGTCCCGAAATGGTGCCCTCAAAAGTTATAAGTAATTTGATTGTTTAAATCGCTCTAAAATTGATACCGTTAACGATATTTAAATTGTGCTCCGACAGAAAGATTTATGTTGGTATTTAAAAACTTTTTAATCTACATATTTTCTGTACACAATTTACATATTTTCTGTACACAATCTAGCAGGAACGTCCTGGTGTCAAGCCGTCAATATTTGAGAAATACGCTGATAGAAAATCGCCAGTGTTTAAAAAACTTATCAAAGTTTAGCTAAAAATATAAGAGATTAAAAAGTGTTTAAATACAAAAATTCGCAATTGTAACAACGAAAATTCGCGTTTAAACTGTGTCAATCAAATCTGAAGTAAAATCTACACCTTCAAAGTTAAACGAACGATGGTATGGTACTTGTTGTTTTAAGGGGTTATAACAGTGATAACATTTTGAAAATATCAATTTTTTTTATTCACTTTTTTCACAGTTAATAGTTCGTAGAATATGATCATAAAAGCCGTTTTTGCTAAAAAAATTTGCCTCGAAGGTATCGACCAAAAACTGATAAAACTGTTTCAAGTAAATTTTTTAAAAATCGTGATTTTTAAATATTTTAATTAGGCCAAAGTTGTGGAAAGTATTGTTCTAACACACTTTTTACAGAGTAATTTCATGAGAAATCTTACTGAAAATATGATTTAGTTTTACAAACCGTTTTTTTTCTCAAGAGTTATTAATTTATTTCCGTAAAATAAATAAAATACGTAAAATTAATGTTTCTATGTGTGATTTTATGTTACTAAACTCAATGTGTTAAAGTAAAGGCATTCAACAAATTTGAATTTACCACTAGAACAGGTTGTGCGTCACAGCGTCCGGTCGAGAATGAAGATTACTGCTTGATCGATACAGTAGAATTTTCTTTAAAGCAGCTGAAAGCAGCCAAACAGCTGTTTTTCATCCAAGACACAAGATCAGTGCAGTTAGTCTGCTTTTTGCTAACTGCTGTAACAATGCTTATAACCTCAGTGGTGTTGTAAAAGTGCAATAATTTCTGCAGAGTACAAAAATTATTCAGATAAGTATTGGAAATTAATTAGCAATAATTGTGTCCATAATGAGCTTTTTCTTTGTTGGTTTGTTTTTTACTTTTAGGTATACGGGTACACGCCAGTAAGATGGGAGTTTGTATTAACTATCTGGAGTATTATTTTGCGTGCTCTTCAACAACTCGAAGTATATTTAATAATCGTAAGTATTGCATGTAACTGTAATTTATAAGCATAACTTGATTATGAATAGGTAACGAAAAATTTTATTTTATTTTCAGCTTCTAAATACTATTATCACACAGTATGATATGCGCATACCACCAAATATACTTTATTGTATGTATATTTGAGTACCAAAAGTAAAGCAAGGTATGCCTGATTGTTTCTGTAAGTATTGGGTAACGACACCATATATATAGGTAGACAAGATGGCTGTGCATAGTCGGGAAATAACATTGCGTCTTATGGGGGCTGGAAGTATTTGTATTTTTACAGCAAAGGACCCCGCACAAAATGATAGGAAATGAGGTCCCGGTCAATGCTGGGCACAACTCTGGAAAATGGCTAGATTTTGAGAAAATCATGATTAAATAAACCGTTTTTGAGTAGGTTAGAATGGTCGGCTACGAATATAAACACATAAATATAGATATAGAACGCGCTTTTTATGTACATAAGTATACCTATACCGACAAGAAGAATAGAACATAGTGCGCTGAGCGATTCTTATAAGCGGAGGTTGGATGAAACGCGTCCTATACTAAACTCGAGCACTACGTATCAATGGGGCGTCTAAGTACGAAGAGAGCCCGCTTATGGAGTCTAGGTGGTGCGCTACATAGCTTTTCAACAGAACTTGCGTCCCAGGTGCTGGGAAAGCGTCTAGTTAAACAGGGTCGTCGATTACGCACTCCAGGTGGTGCGCTCCGTACTTTTTTAACAGAACTTGCGCAACAGCTGTCGGGAAGGCGTCTAGTTATACAGGGTCGCAGATTACGTACTCCAGGAGGTGCGCTCCGTAGTTTTTCAACAGAAATTGCGCACCAGGTGTCGGGAAGGCGTCTAGTTAAACAGGGTCGTCGATTACGCTCTCCAGGAGGTGCGCTCCGTAGTTTTTCAACAGAAATTGCGCACCAGGTGCCGGGAAGGCGTCTAGTTAAACAGGGTCGCCGATTACGCACTCCAGGTGGTGCGCTCCATAGTTTTTCAACAGAAATTGCGCACCAGGTGCCGGGAAGGCGTCTAGTTCAACAAGGTCGTCGATTACGCACTCCAGGTGATGCGCTCCGTAGTTTTCCAACAGAAATTGTGCACCAGCTGTCGGGAATGCGTCTACCCATATAGCACCCAACACTCTGGGAATATTGCTGGAATGTTGCTTTGGTAAGTAAAGTAGGATAAGTTATGTTGCGGGAGGGTTACGTAACCAGCAGGCCACGGTCAGGTAACATTGCTGCGAAGGGAAATGTCCGTTTTAACATTACGTCGATTCGATCGATATTCCGTACACATCCGTGGAAAGTAATGTTATAGTAATATTGTAGTAAGCTTATTCAACATTCCCAGAACATTAATATATTACAATTTTTTTTTTTTTAATAAAAAATATCGGTTTTTTGTAATAATACAGTAATATTGCAGGAGTATTGCAAAATGCTACCGCAACATTGCCGGAATATTGAAAAGTTGGCCGGTCCGAAACTGCTGGTCATGCACTACATTCTAGTAATATTATGGTTAGGTTACATAACCCTCCAAGAATATTAATATATTCTGGAATTTTTTTTTGATTTTCGCAGAAAAATTTCATCCGAAGGTAATATTACAGTAATATTGCAGGAGTATTGCAAAATGCTACCGCAACATTGCCGGAATATTGAAAAGTTGGCCGGTTCGAAACTGCTGGCCACGCACTACATTCTAGTAATATTGTGGTAAGATTACATAACCCTCGAAGAATATTAATATATTCTGGAAATTTTTTTTTATTTTGGCAGAAAAATTTCATCCGATGGAAATATTACAGTAATATTGCAGGAGTATTGCAAAATGCTACCGCAACATTGCCGGAATATTGAAAAGTTGGCCGGTCCGAAACTGCTGGCCACGCGCTACATTCTAGTAATATTGTGGTAAGGTTACATAATCCTCCAAGAATATTAATATATTCTGGAATTTTTTTTTTGAGTTTTGCAGAAAAATTTCATTCGAAGGCAATATTACAGTAATATTGCAGGAGTATTGCAAAATGCTACCGCAACATTGCCGGCATATTGAAAAGTTGGCCGGTCCGAAACTGCTGGCCACGCACTACATTCTAGTAATATTATGGTTAGGTTACATAACCCTCCAAGAATATTAATATTGCAGTAATATTGCAGTATTATTGCAAATTGCTACGATAACATTACTAGAATATTTCAAAGTTATTAGATTCGAAACATCTGGTGATTGTGATTATATTGTAATAATAGTATTATTATGTTTCGCAATTCTGTAAGATTAATAGCTTATTCTAGAATGTTTTTTTAGGTTTTCATATTAAAATTTCTATTCTATGAAATATTTTAATAATATTGTAATAAAGTTGCGAAATTTTTGTCGCAAGGGTATTTTAATTTTGGCTGATGTGAAGAGCTTTACCCCTAATTACATTGTGGTAGACTTGCATAACGTTTATAGAATCATAATATATAGTTGAACTATAATATATAGCTGAATTTCTTTTCGATTTTCCCAGAATAATTTCTATCTTATGTAATATATTAGTAAGAATTATTAGAATAAGCCGAATAAGTAAGTTGCCTATTCTACCACGGTAATGACTGAAATTCTTGCAATTGGATAAAATGAACGCTTCTCTTTTTCTTGTAAAGTAAATCATGTATAATTATTTCTCTGCCCACCCCTGTACATATTAATGCCTAATATTAATGCCCTGTACATATTAATACATATCGATTCTCTGGTAAGGCGAGTAGCAATTGCATGATTGCTCGAGTGCAGCGGCCTAAGACGCTTTTAATGCAAAAATAATAGCTATTACTCCACGAGGAGTATCGACACAGGATCAGGACAGTCCGCGCCATTCGGCACTTATCAAATGTTAGCAGAATATGACAGAAAATTTTTAAAATTAGCCTATGTGTAGAATTTTCGCCCTAATTATAATCGCTTGTAGGCTTGCAAACAGGATAATTACAATAATGATATATAGCTAAATTATACTGTTTGGATTTCATAGAAGATCTTCTTTCTCTATGGAATAATGCAATAATATTTGAATAAGATTGCAAAGTGTTATTAGAAGACTTTGAAGTTGCTTTAGGCGAAAAATCTTACCCTCAATTAAATTGTTGTAATTTTGTAGTATGTTTCCAGAACCTTATCAGTATCATAACGTATTTTGTATATTTCTTTAATTGGTTTTCAGAGATTAATAGGTCATACGATATGGTATTAATATCTGTATAATCTTTATGGTAATAATGTGTTAATACTTTATTAATATTGTTATATTTTTCGGAAGGGGAGGAAGATAACGAGTGTGGTCTAAAAAGGTTTAACCGGCTAGTGGTTTCGTTACAGAAACACACGAGTCAGCTGGCCGTAGCCTGATTCAAGCGCCGTACGACTGTTAATCGTCGAGGATCACATAATGCCGCGAGACCCGAAATCTCCAGAGATCTTGGCGAGAGACACTCAACATGGTGCGTGCATAATACATAAACGCCTAGTTTCACGTAATACAGACGCATCATCTATGATTTCGGCCGAATCGGGAGACAAATGTTTAATATGATCGTATTTGCTTATGCGTTCTCTATCGCGGTAGGATTTTCGACGTAAAAGTGCGTCGTACAGCCGCAAAGACGTTGGAGAGAACGACAGGACATCGTCGTGTGCGGTTGACGATCATCGGTAGCTGTACCGGAATCCGCGTGGGCAGAACAATATCGAAAGATGGCTGTGCTGTTGGCATCCCGTTGACAATAGGCTTTGTGGTCTGTTGTAAGCATTTCTTTCGCTATCGTCGATAGCGAAGTTGCCGATATTTTTTAGACCACCTCAGCTCACCGGAGGGCATACGCACTTCACACTACCGCAACGCTCAGGAAGGGCATTCGAAGTATACAATTAATGTGGCTCACAGTCCCTTAATCCGATTCGAGATCTAGTAGAGACAGTCGCCCCAAACTAGGAGCCCAAGAGGCATTTGGGATGGTTCAGCCGGTCATATAAAGTAACTACGAGCAGGCGTTTGCCACATATTTCACTGGGGATCACGAGCCTTAGAGAAAGAGAGACCCACTGCTAACTTGATTTCCTAGTCGTTCCGCGATAACTCTTCGTATTATAAATCGGTGCTGCGCGTAGTAGCGCGTTCAGGTAAGATTGCCTAATTTTTCTAGAACCATGATTTTTCTGGAACCTGTTTCTTCCCGGTTTCAGAAAATAATATAGTAAACTGTTATGAGAATGTTAATAAAGTATTTGAAAATTGTCTTCTACTGGAAAGCTTCTCCCTATTGTATTGTAGTAAAATTGTAGTAATCATAATAGTTTTCGAAATTTTGCTTTTCTCTTTTTCAGAAGACAAATAATATTGCGATAAGAATTCTATATATTATAAGAAGTTTAATTAACTATTTAAAAAGTGTTCGCTGCGATCTTTATTATGTTATTGTATAATTTTATAGTATATATTATTTTCCGGAATCTTTTTTCAATCATCATAGAAAATTACTTACGGAAAAAATACTATAATACAGTTTTTGTTGTATATATTAGGGTGACACGTTTCCTAAGCTATCACTGAAATGGTTTATGGCAAAACCCTAAGTTATTCTTTAGGAACATCCAAGCCCAACGCACTTTTTCTTTTTCTGATTACTCAATTTTTCCCCGTGTTCCATCGACTAAAAAGATTTCTTAAATCTCGTGACCTGGTGAAGCGATGTGACGGAAAAAATTAACGAGCAGCCAAGTTGAACAATATACAGCATTTCCACAGATTATTTCGGTATTGTTACATTTATGGTAGAGTCAGCTCTCTCTCGCTCTCGAAGAGAGGCACCGCAAAGGGTGAGCCATGTGTCTCGACACTAGGACGGACGACGGTAGGCAACCATGTGTTGAGTCCCTGCGCGGTGGGATGTTAGGGCCAGTTAACTTTGTAACGAAAAAAATTTTACTACTTTCACCCACTTTTCCGGACTATACTTGTTCACTATAAGTCAATGTTTTACACTGTTCTTAATAAATTTTGTACAAAATTTTTCTTGATATGGCTTTTTAATGAGTGTCGAAAGGTTATGGCAAAATTTCAGAGCTCTAGAAGCAGTGCAAGGGGCCTTAAATGGCGTTCAAAAACTCAACTTTTTCGTCAAAATTGCACCTGTTAACTCCTTTAATTATTGATATTTTTTCATCAAACTTTTTGCTAATCTATTGTCATTGACTTAAGGAAGAGATGTATGCAAAAAAATTCCGAAAAACTTGCATAGTTTCGAAGTTATGGTGAGATAAAAGTTCGACCTACATTTTGCGTGTAATTTCAAATAGGAAATCTAAAGTGCAATGAAACATGGGAAAAAATTGAGTTATCAGAAAAAGGAAAAGTGCGTTGGGCTTGGATGTTCCTAAAGAATAGCTTAGGGCTTTGCCGTACACCATTTCAGTGATAGCTTAGGAAACGTGTCACCCTAGTATATATTTATATATAATATTAATATTATAATATATTTTAATATACTATATCAGAAAAATGGTTCCCTAAATAGTAATACAGTAGTATTGTGAGATATTGTTGAAATGATTAGCAATATTACTAGAATGTAGTGCATGACCAGCAGTTTCGGACCGGCCAACTTTTCAAGATGCCGGCAATGTTGCGGTAGCATTTTGCAATACTCCTGCAATATTACTGTAATATTTCCATCGGATGATATTTTTCTGCCAAAATCAAAAAAAAATTTCCAGAATATATTAATATTCTTGGAGGGTTATGTAACCTTACCACAATATTACTAGAATGTAGTGCGTGGCCAGCAGTTTCGGACCGGCCAACTTTTCAATATTCCGGCAATGTTGCGGTAGCATTTTGCAATACTCCTGCAATATTACTGTAATATTGCCTTCGAATGAAATTTTTCTGCAAAACTCAAAAAAAAAATTCCAGAATATATTAATATTCTTGGAGGGTTATGTAACCTTACCACAATATTACTAGAATGTAGCGCGTGGCCAGCAGTTTCGGACCGGCCAACTTTTCAATATTCCGGCAATGTTGCGGTAGCATTTTGCAATACTCCTGCAATATTACTGTAATATTACAAAAAATCGATATTTTTTATTAAAAAAAAAAAAATTATAATATATTAATGTTCTGGGAATGTTGAATAAGCTTACTACAATATTACTATAACATTACTTTCCACGGATGGGTACGGAATATCGATCGAATCGACATAATGTTAAAACGGACATTTCCCTTCGCAGCAATGTTGCCTGACCGTGGCCTGCTGGTTACGTAACCTTCCCGCAACATAACTTATCCTACTTTATTTACCAAAGCAACATTCCAGCAATATTCCCAGAGTGTTGGGTGCTATATGGGTCGCCGATTACGCACTCCAGGAGGTGCGCTCCGCAGTTTTTCAACAGAAATTGCGCACCAGCTGTCGGGAAGGCGTCTAGTTAAACAGGGTCGCCGATTACGCACTCCAGGTGGTGCTCTCCGTAGTTTTTCAACAGAACTTGCGCACCAGCTGTCGGGAAGGCATCTAGTTCAACAGGATCGCCGATTACACAATCCAAAAGGTGCGCTCCGTAGTTTATGTACAGAATTTGCGCACCAGGTGCCGGGAAGGCGTCTAGTTAAACAGGGTCGCCGATTACGCACTCCAGGTGGTGCGCTCCGTGGTTTATGTACAGAATTTGCGCACCTAGTGCCGGGAAGGCGTCTAGTTAAACAGGGTCGCCGATTACGCACTCCAGGTGGTGCGCTCCGTAGTATTTTAACAGAACTTGTGCACCAGGTGCCGGGAAGGCATTTAATTAAATAAATTCGTCTATAACGCACTCTAGGTGGTGCGCTCCGTATTTTTTCAAGAGAACTTGCGCACCAGCTGTCGGGAAGGCGTCTAGTTCAACAATATCGCCGATTACACAATCCAAAAGGTGCGCTCCGTAGTTTTTGTACAGAATTTGCGCACCAGGTGCCAGGAAGGCGTCTAGTTAAACAGGGTCGCCGATTACGCACTCCAGGTGGTGCGCTCTGTAGTTTTTCAACAGAACTTGCGCACCAGCTATCGGGAAGGCGTCTAATTAAATAAATTCGCCGATTACGCACTCCAGGTGGTGCGCTCCGTAGTATTTTAACAGAACTTGTGCACCAGGTGCCGGGAAGGCATCTAATTAAATAAATTCGCCTATAACGCACTCTAGGTGGTGCGCTCCGTATTTTTTCAAGAGAACTTGCGCACCAGCTGTCGGGAAGGCGTCTAGTTCAACAGGATCGCCGATTACACAATCCAAAAGGTGCGCTCCGTAGTTTTTGTACAGAATTTGCGCACCAGGTGCCAGGAAGGCGTCTAGTTAAACAGGGTCGCCGATTACGCACTCCAGGTGGTGCGCTCTGTAGTTTTTCAAACAGAACTTGCGCACCAGCTATCGGGAAGGCGTCTAATTAAATAAATTCGCCGATTACGCACTCCAGGTGGTGCGCTCCGTAGTATTTTAACAGAACTTGTGCACCAGGTGCCGGGAAGGCGTCTAGTCAAACAGGGTCGCCGATTACGCACTCCAGGTGGTGCGTTCCGTAGTTTTTCAACAGAACTTATGCACCAGGTGCCTGGAAGGCGTCTAGTTCAACAGGATCGCCGATTACACAATCCAGGAGGTTCGATCCGGAGTTTGTTTGACACAATTTGCGTATCACGTAAAAATACGAAATAAAATGCAAGACTTTCCAGCAGACTACTTATGTTTCAGTGTTTGGTCTCGCAGAAAATTCAAGATGAATTCTGAGAGGAAATGTGAGACTATTCAACAAACTAATTTTGCCTGTACGATTTGTCTTGTGAAAATTCAATAATTAAATACAAGAATTTTGAACAGACTAACTTTGTCTTCGCGATTAGTCCGGTAGAATAGGTGAGATAAAATGCGACAAAATTAATACAAAAATGTCCTTACCGTCGAATCATTTTAACATCCGATTTTAGTGGAGCAGTAACGAAACCGGGATTCCGACTTGCATGCGGTCTAAAAAAAGTGATATCAACTACGTGTACAACATCAATAACATCAAATGGTACGTCGATATAATTTCCTTACATGCAAAGCAATTCATGATCCCGTCTATTCTGCATCGCCTAACTTAATTGTGAATCAAAAAAAGGAGAATTATAAACGTTATGATATAAAAAACGAAGTATCGTTCCATTTCGTACATCGCATGAAAATTGGGATGCCGATTTCCTTGCTACTATATTAAAAGCAATTGTCTAAATCGTTAGCGATCAGAAAACTACAATATTGTTTTATAATCGCATCGCAAGAAAATCGGGATCTCCACTTTCTTGCAATTCAATTATCCTGAACCGCTGGTACCTCATGATACCGGTGCCATTGTGTCGTTACAGAATGAAGAATCAGGTCGAGAAGTTCTACACATGCAAAGATATTCGAAGTTCATATCATAAGAAAATCGGGATCTTGATTTAATGGCTGAGCAAAGGAATCAGTAACTTTGATTCCGATTCGTATCCCGAATTTTTCGCGACTCAAATAAATAGGGATACTGCCTACCTCGATGTGTCTTATTTTTACAATCAATTTTTTGAGACGCAACTCAATCAGGATACTGTCTTCCTTGGTTAGTTTATTTTCCCAATTAATTTCTGTTGCCGCTAAACCAAGACCCCGATTTTCATGCGAAACAGAATCTCAATTTGTTAATGCTTGTAGAACTTCTAGACTCATTAACCATTTTGTAATGTCTCAGTGTTTTGTAATGTTTCTATCAATACAATGAAGTCGAGTAGGCAATCCAATTTTTCATGACGGAAAGAGATGGGCGCTTTTCTTGCACATGTCAAACCAATGGAATACTTCTTTTCTGGCACTTTCAAGAAAATAGGAATCCCGATTTTCTTGCGACGTGTAATATTGAATGGTACTATGAGAACAATTCCTTATGTGCGAAACAATGTAATCGGCGATCCTGTTGAACTAGGCGCCTTCCCGACAGCTGCTGCGCAAGTTCTGTTGAAAAACTACGGAGCGCACTACCTGGAGTGCGTAATCGGCGACTTTATTTAATTAGACGCCTTCCCGGCACTTGGTGCACAAGTTCTGTTGAACAGCTATGTAGCGCACCACCTAGACTCCATAAGCGGGCTCTCTTCGTACTTAGACACCCCATTGATACGTAGTGCTCGAGTTGAGTGTAGGACGCGTTTCATCTAGCCTCCGCTTATAAGAATCGCTCAGCGCACTATGTTCTATCCTTCTTGTCGGTATAGGTATACTTATGTACATACAAAGCCCGTTATGTATCTATATTTATTTGTTTATATTCATAGCCGACCATTCTAACCTACTAAAAAACGGCTTATTTAATCATGATTTTCTCAAAATCTAGCCATTTTCCAGAGTTATCCCCAGCAAGTCTTTTGTTCAGGAGACTATCAGCTACAACTCATCAAAGTTGCAGCCGATTTGACCGGGACCTCATTTCCTATCATTTTGTGCGGGGTCCTTTGTATTTTAATGAATTTGTGTTCAATTTGTAGCTCTGAAGAGGAGATACATAGTGTTCATTTCTTAAATTTACAGAAACTATCTGGCATACTTTGATTGGTTTTTGGTACTCAAATATACGTGCAATAAAGGGGATCATCAGATCCGTCCTACTCATGAAGTTGCCGATAGTATCTATAGCTATGCGCGCAGCAGAAGCGCCTGACGTTAGTTAGAGACTTTCGAACTCGAAAAGCTAAAGGCCGCCACACAACAGTGTAAATAAAATATAAAATGTAACTCCGGCCAAATAATTAAATACAGAAATTAATCTTTATCATTGAAGTATATAAATAATATCAAGAATTACTATTCAAAATTTCTTCTACTAAGTGTAATATAATAACTAAGCATCGTCTTTTTAATGAAACAATTACTCGCATTAATATTTATACATCTCAAATAAATAATCCAATTAATAGTTTATAATTAGGAGGAAAGACAGTACACTTACCGTGTAAAAGACTTGATAGAAGTGATCTAGCTTTTTCATGTCTTCGCTCCGCATAGACTAGGTATGCATATTTTATAAAGAAGAAACTCTTATAGAGGCTTATAGAAGCAATAATGAATATTTGCTTGTCTTCTATCTATTTCTATGCAGACCATCCGCTTGTAAGCTTTTTCCTTATTTGGAGACTCGGCATATATTTAAAAGCTTATAAGAAAAAATAATCGATAACAACTTGACTTGATTTGTTAATTTTCTGTAGTATTATTTTGTACACAATTTTCTTCAAAAGAAAATCATTGTAAAACTCAAAGCTTTTACTCATTTTCTATTCTGCACTGTACTTAAAACGCCTCGTTTCAAAGATACCTTTTGCATGCTAATAAAATGGTAGAAAAAAGAAGGCAGAGCTTTTCTGTATTTTGTGTACCTGTCTACAGCTAGACTAGGCGATTAGATGTTGTATGCGAGAAAAACTTTTTTACTTAATCTCCACTGCTCAATTTGACATGACATGTTTTATTTTTATTCGAATAACGCTTTACAGAAGCTAAGCAGGAAAAACAATGTAGCTTTCTATTATACCTTGTACTGCTCTGCATCATATTCGTGTTTGGTCCAAAGGGAGCCGGAGTAAAGCTGAAAATGGAGAAGATCCAGCTCTGCTGTGACTCTTGTGTTGTTCAATCGACTCTCTGCGACTAGCAATTATTTAATTTTTTTAAATATCCGATAGCAAAAATGGTGTCAGTCGAACTGCACTACTCTTCGCTGCAATATTCTAACTGGGATACTTTTTCGTTGCGAAAATAAGATATGCACTACTAATATGAAGTGAATTAGTCTTTGTAAGGGATTTCAGCTACACTCCTCTTCATTAGTAGCAACGAAAATTACGAGGAAAGATAATACAGCGGTTTACCGAATAAATAATATAAACAATCTAGCTTTTCCGCGTTTTCGCTACGCACAGACTAGGCATGCATATTTTCGAGCATATTTTATTAAGGAGAAACTTTTAGAAGCTGATACCAGCTGCGATCAGTATTTTTTAGTCTTTTATGTACTTGTATATAGACTATCTGCTTTTTTTAAACATTTTTTGGATAGCTGAGAAAGACAAATCATTTTTATATGCAATACTGTAAAAATCAACTAAAGTAAACATACGAAACCAAAATAATTGAGTTTATTAACGTTTTTTTACTCTAAGGCTTGGTATTTATTATCTCAGATAAACTGTTCCGCGTTTAACTCAAAAAACGATCTAGTTTCCCCTTAATCGTTAGTGTTTTTAAGAGACGTTTTGAAAAGCTTTACAGCAATATTTATGAAACAACGATTTGATTATATTAACAACAATTTTTTATTTGTAATAATTTAATTCCAACACACACACATACACACATAAATACACACACACATACATACATAAATAGACAAACATTCACGCACACGTACACGCACACGCGCACACGCGCACACGCGCACACACACGCACACGCGCACACGCACTTGAAACTTAAACCTGAATAACAAAATAATGAATATGAAAACACTTCAAACTATTTGAAAATTCTATATACAAATAAATTATAAAAAAAACAGTTAAAATTTCACTCGCATGAAACAACAATGATCTCATACGCTGTGAGGGTAGACAATTCTGGGCACATAGCAATGTCTAGTGCAGTGGCTTCATTGTCGTTGCCATTCCCTAAGGCAATAATGAGGGGTGCTAGTAGTAACTCCAGAATGTCACCTGAAATGAAAAATTATTCAATTATGACTTTTACACTGTAAAAATTATTGAAATATTATACATTTATTTACTGCACTGTGCGCTTCAGTTCGGATTAACGGTTGAAAATAAGTTTTCTTTGTCATGGAAAATATCTTACAAATTTATTACAATTATGACATGTTTTTTTACTGAAGTTATTCTGCGGCGTGCATGATTCTGAGCTTTTTAAATTCTTTTCTTATTTTTTGTAAACAAATTTATCTCATTTTTGACATGTTAGTTTTAATTTCACTCCAAAAAATTAGATATACTTTGTAATGGGTAAATTAACGTTTTCGCAACAATTTATTGTATAAATTGTCTCGTTATTGGACTTGCAGAAGACACAGATATCGCGGTAACTGCCTTCAAATACCAAAAATAAATGATTAATCATTTAAGTTAGATAAAATAATGCTTTTACCATCAAGTTCCTCATCGAAGTGAGAAACTTCATCAAGGAATGTGGCGATATTCCACCTGCCATCGTTCAAGCGGTCCCAGGCTGCAAATAGCTCCTGGTCTCGCTCAACGTATACTCCGTGCCTTTTTTCAGCAGTATCAGGAAACTGTAGCCTCATTTTGCAGGTATAGCTGATAATTTCGTCTATATAACAACGGTGCAAATTTTGAAATTGAAAATTTCGATGAATTGCCACGGTTCACGTGTTTTTAGTAAGAAAATATCTTTTTAAAATATGTTTGTATGTATGTATGTACGTATGTATGTATGTATGTACGTATGTATGTATGTATGTACGTATATATGTATGTATGAACGTATGTACGTTCGCAAAACTTGTTCAGACCATATCTCTGGAACGAATTGATAGAATAAACTCAAATTTTGTGTGCAGAATATCTATGTCCAAACTTGGATCCTATAAAAATTTGGAGAAAATAGGCTACTATTCACCTCATTTATTTTAGAATTTACACGAAATTGTAAATGTTATCATATCTCTGGAACGAATCTATAGAATAAACTGAAATTTTGTGTGCAGTCTGATCGAATCACAACTTAAATCTTATTGAAATTTGGAGACCATTGGCTACTATTAACCGTATTTATATTTACAGTTTATATAAAATTTAGATATTTTTTTGAAATAACTACATTTTTCGTCCACGTATACTATAGATGTACAAAATGTAATCACATATTCTGAAAGACCATTAAATTTCCTTCAAAAATATGTTTACTTCTTTATCTGTAAGACGTTAAATTAACTAAATATTGTAAATAGCAATATATTATTATGTCAAAAATCTTGCTCTTTTCGAATCTAAGGTCAGATTAAATAATTTGGCACAAAAAATTAAATATGGCCGCGTAAATATAATTAAAATTTCAGCACTGGTTGTGCACTTTTTAATTTAATTTGCCTGCGAAATTGAATTTTTGCTTTTTCAAAAAGCTTTGTAACGATGCAAATTATAAAATCGAAAATGTTATTCATTTCAATGTTTTAACTAGTCCTCTTAGTTTTTTTAACTCAAAATCATTTTCATATATTTTCAATGAACAATAATTTGCAATAGTGAACAGTTAAAGCATGCTGCTACTCAGTTAGATGCGGTTTTTTGTATAACAATACTTTCTAATGATAGCGAATTACCGTTTAAATGTTAATATCTTGAGATATACTTACTCATAAAAAAGTAATATTTGGTCTTTTTCCCAGCTTAGATTTCAACACTGCGTGAAAAGATTCTTGAAAGTTGTTACTCCTAACTTTCAATCTGTACACAGAAAAATTTTCAGGCTTCACAACTGTTATGTATGCGCCGATTAGTTGCGTCGTGTACCGCCAGAGTGCGTTTTAAAAAGAATATCTGTAGGGACACCGCCCGCGCGGTGGCAGCACCTCTCGCAGAGAGCAAGAGAGAGAGAGAGCGAGCAGCTCGAGTGTCGAGCTACCCCCGCGTTTCCCCGCACATGAGTCCACGCTGAGAGCCCGAGCGCAGCAGTCGTCTGGCAGACCTACCCACACAGACAGAGAGAATAAAGATCTACGTACAAACCTCAATCTACGGCATTATACCCTGGATGCCTCAGCTGTCCTACGCATCCCCCCCCCCCCTTCACTGGTGAACCCGTCGAACGCCGAGGAAGAAAAACCCCGAAGAACCTCTACAAGGCGGACGAACACGAGGCGAAGCAACAGGCAGGCAGAGCAACACACACACAGCAGCAGCTACACACGCACGCACCCCGACCGACTACATCTTAAACACACACAGAGGTACGCCAGACGACGCTCTCCCCACGAGAGATACCGCCGTTTCCACACAACACACGCACACAAACGAATGCAAGGAAGCGACGACGCGCAGGAACATCATCAACGCTCTCAGCAGTCTCACCAACGCAATTACATCAGCGTTCGAGACGACGGCGGAGTAGGACTCCTCGCACCCTCCGCCAAAGCCGACTCGTGCAGGCACGCCGACGAGTCGTGCTTTCAACGTGGTGCGCGCAGGCACGCCGGCACACACACGCAACGACCACCAACGCCACACGGGGAACGAAGCCGCCGTTGCAGCACAACAGCAACACAGCAGCAGCTTCTACCCCGGCACAGCAAACATCATCGCCTCGCAGCAGCCGTACGACCTTCAGCCACAGCAGCACCGAAGCACAGCCAAGGCGCCGCTGCGTTAAGTCGTCCTTCGTCCAAGACGCATATTAGCTTTAAGGTAAACAAAACAATTCGACACGCGTTCACAGTATTTCCCGCGCAGTATACGATAGTCCGTAAATATTTTTTGTACACGCGAGAGACTCCATTTGTAGCTCGACAAAATAGTGTTTACGCGATTTCCGAAACGCGCCGTTTTTTTCCGCAATTAGTGAAATTTCAAACGACGCGCAGTCATAAATTTCTGGCAAGGCGACAGTGTTTCCCCGGGAAGGGACGAGCGGTCATAAATCGCCGCCCACATTTTCCCCGGAAAGAGACGAGCGATCATAAATCGCCGGATACGGGTTTCCCCGGAAAGGGACAAGCGATCATAAATCGACCCTACGTTTCTCCCCGACACGGGATCGCGATCGTAAAATTTGCCAGAGGTTTTCCCCGGCTGGAAAGCATACCTTTCCACCTTTTGCGCAGGCGGGAAAGCGAACGCCGAAAACCTTTTTCTCTTTTCCTCCCACCAACGCCGGCAGGGAGAAGGAGCGAGAGCGCCGCACGCATGCTCACGCGGTCGGGAGAGCACGAGCGCTGATTCACCGCTCACCCCCTCTCGTTCGAAGGCTGAAAATTCACACTCACCGACAGAGTGGACGAAGGCGACGCGGCGGTAGGGAGCAAGCTAGGCGCTTACGACGCACACTCGCGCAGCAGTACACGCGCAGCTTAGTAAGCACAGGCCGGCCAAAAAACCCCTACTCAAGCGAGTTTCATAGAATTATCTAGCGTCAAACGCACCGCGTAAACCCTGGAGCGCGACAAGTGATTCCCCGGATCTTTAAATTATTATCGAGTGTTTTTCATTTATTTTTAAAATAAAGTCGACAGTATTTTAGAAATTTTTACATGCAACTATATTCGGTGTAACGCGTAAGATCCGAGGCATCAGTCTCGCATCCCAGGGGATAAAAACTTCAATTAAATTCAACACAGTCTAGTGAGCCATTGCGATAACATCTAGTCTGCTAAGATACAACATTTATTTTACCATATAATCTATTTTTCTCATTTTAATATTAGTCATTTAAGTACACTCTGTAAAAATAAAGAAATTGTAGAAACCCTTATCATCCTCCTCCCCCACCAACGCACAGCTCTAAGTGGAACCGCAGAAACCCTTATCCTCCCCCTTCCCCCACCAACGCACAGCTCAAAGTGGGACAGCAGAAACCCTTATCATCCTCCTCCCCCCACCAACGCACAGCTCTAAGTGGAACCGCAGAAACCCTTATCCTCCTCCTCCCCCCACCAACGCACAGCTCAAAGTGGGACAGCAGAAACCCTTATCCTCCCCCCTCCAACGCACAGCTAGGAGAGGCAACGCAGAAACCCTTACCCTACCCTCACGCTTTCACGCTCAAGTCACATCGCGCGAGCCGGCCGCGCGCACCTACAGAAGGCAGCTAGTGCCAGGGACACCGTCCCCTGGACAGTTGTCCTCTCCCGGAGGTGCAGCCCAGCACAGCTGACCGCGACCGATCCACCACACAACCGGTCGCACGGTCGTATCCGCGACTAGTGAGCGACGCAAGCGCGATCCCAGCTCCTCAAGCCCCCACACCTTACCACACACCGACGACATGACGAACGCCCAAGCAAACGAAGAGCACACAGTGCCAACCCAGTCTCCACAATCACGCACGACGACGCAGAGAACACCTGAGTTTCTTCAAACAATCAAGAAACTACAGGCAGAACGGACAGCAGATCTCCAGCGCAATGCACAGCAACGAGCCAACCTGCAGAGTCAACTTACCAAACTGCAAAGCGAACATCAAGCTTTCCGTCGACGATTACACCGCGTAACCGAGCAGCTGCGGCACCTCCATCCGCACCCACGTCCTCGCAGGACGTCTACTACATCAACAACCACAGACGATTCAACCAGTTCCATTCACATCAGCAAAAACAAGAAGCACCCTAACGACAGCCCTCACAAGCACACGAAACACAGCAGACCAAACAGCGACAGTCGACAGCACAACCAACAACGCAAACAGTCCAAAAGAAAAAACAGAGCGTCAACCCCCTTACAACCTCATAAGGAACACAGCAAGCATACGAGATGCTTTTACCATCGACGATTTGGCGCAGACGCCACACACTGCACTCCTCCGTGCGACTACATAACGACGGCAGAAGATCAGCAGCCATCAACAACCGCAGCCGACTTAAGCGAAACACGGCTAGCGGCATACGAAGAGCAGATCAGCAACACCACTGAAGCAACACACTGGCACCGCCACCTCACACCTACAGGACCGCAAGACGACTACCAGACGTCGGTCGCACGTATAGACGCATCCGGAGCTTCACAGTCACCGACATCCACATTTCGGCTTAGGCGCCCACATGCCTATTCACCGCACACTACCTCATCTCGTGCTTAACACGTGGGAGACTGGTGTACGGCAAAAAAGGATGGAGATCGAAGACTTCCAGACGTCCTTACTTACTCATCAATCCCCTCACTTCCTCCTTCAAAACTCATTCCCTCATTTTCCTTCTGCAAAACCTGGTAAACCAACCGGTAACACAGAACCACATGACGCCCACTAGACGTCGGTCACACGCACAGGCACCCCTAGAACTTCACAGCCATCGACATCCCAGCATAGGCACCCGCAGACCTATTCACCGCACTCCACCTCATTTCCGTACCTTACACACGGGAGGCTGGTACGCGGCTATAAAAGGATGGAGATCGAAGACCCCTAGATGCTTTTCCCCTAACCCCCTCACCCTCCCTTCTCAAAACTCATTTCCTTATTTTCCCTTGTAAATAAAAATGAATCAATCACTCTGTACATATTGTAAACAAAAATCACGCAGCATTTTTGTACCGCGAACCTATACTCGCACATCATCCCTTTTGCGAACCAGAGTCTACTAGACGCAAGCAAAACCATTGTTAACCCGCCTTTAAGCTTTCTTACACTAGTACATTCTTCGTTATACAAATCAGAGTCTACTAGACGTAAGCAAAAACCATTGTTAACTAGCCTTTAAGCTTTAACATTAAGGCAAACTACGCGACTTAACAATGTATACAACAACACTTTGTAAAACCAACCTGTAACAACTTCAACAAACTTTGTAAAACCAACTGTATTAATTCCGAAAAAACCAGCTTCGCAACAACTTAGAAAAACTTTGTAAACTCCGCAATAATTCCTACAAAACTTTGTAAATTTCGCAACAACTTCGACAAACTTTGTAAACTACGCAACAACTTCGACAAACTTTGTAAAACAACTTTGTAACAACCTGCCAGAAGACTGCTACCAAAACTTGTAACCCTTTTCACAGCCAGAATCACCCCAAAAAACTCGCAAACTCTCTCAAACTTTCAACCTCACCACAGTCTCGCAAAACTTTCATTCTAACTACATTCGCAAAACTTTCAATCTAACTAAAGTCGAGCAAAACTTTTAACTCTTTTTCAACCTAAATTCACATCATGGAGTCAGACAACTAAAACTACATACTTTCCAAAACTTTTAATTCAATTTCAAACTAAATTCACATCATGGAGTCAGATCAAACAAACTAAAATCAAAGTCAAATCTAATTCAACTCAAATCTTGGAGTCAGATACCGTCTTTAAAATCGCAACAAACTACACACTCTCGGTTTTCCTTTTTTCAAAAAAAAAAAAAAAATTTCGTAGGGAGTAGTGTAGGGACACCGCCCGCGCGGTGGCAGCACCTCTCGCAGAGAGCAAGAGAGAGAGAGAGCGAGCAGCTCGAGTGTCGAGCTACCCCCGCGTTTCCCCGCACATGAGTCCACGCTGAGAGCCCGAGCGCAGCAGTCGTCTGGCAGACCTACCCACACAGACAGAGAGAATAAAGATCTACGTACAAACCTCAATCTACGGCATTATACCCTGGATGCCTCAGCTGTCCTACGCATCCCCCCCCCCCCTTCATATCTCTGGGCGCCACGAGTTCATCAGATTGTAACGAGCTCCCGCCACGCTAACACCTATCTTGTATTTCAACAATAAACGGATATTAATTGCAACGTGTGTACCCTTCTAATCCTTCGGTCATCTCCGACATCACAATAACCACCATCGACTACTTCTCGAAATACTCTATGAATGCATTAAATTCATTAGGAAATATCCAGGCAATCTCTTCTTTCAACAATGCAAGACCGTTCTGTACAAGGTTTGCTGGGAGCAGAGCCAAGTTTATAAACTTCTTTACAATTTTGTGTCGTATAGGGTTGTCCCTCTCATTAAATTTTTTCTTTGCAACACCTTTACTGACAGCATTTTTCATTATGGCCTGAAAAGAAATATTTCTTAAAGAATATGTTAAGTTTTTTAAAAAAAGGAAAGCTTTATCATTATGTGGCTTAGTACATGAAACTGAAGTATAAGCAGGGATTCTCACCAACAAACTAAATCTAGGTTAAATCAATGTTATTACTGTGACTATAGGTTTCTGATTATCTGTAGAAACAAAGTTGAACATGCTAAATAAATATACAGACTAGCTACTCGCGATTGACGGAACCAAAGTGCAGGGAAAAGCGCAGCAGTCGCAGGTATTTACTACGTTTTGCGTTGGTTTTAAGTTTTCTTTCTTTGTAAGCGACCAATTTATATGTTAATAAAATACTGCGCAAAGTTTAGAAAAATGTACAGGCCCGTAACTCGAGATTTAAGGGCGCAAAGTGCAAAGAGAAGCGCAGCAGCCGCATGCACTTATCACATTTCGAACTCGTTTCCAGTTGTCACTTCGAATCTGCAGGTGCACATTTGGCAAAATTTTGTAAATGAATACATTATATATCAATCAAGTCGTGCATAAGGTTTAAAAAAATGTACAGGCCAGTAATTCGAGGTTTAAGGACCCGATGTGCGAAGACAAGCGCAGCAGTCGCATGCATTTATTAGGTTTTGCGCCGGTTTGAAGCTTTCACTCCGAAACTGAAGATTTACATTCGGCGAAACTTTGTAAACGACTATTTTATATGTCAATAAAGTAGTGAACAAGGTTTAACACAATGTACAGGCCCTCAACTCGAGATTTAAGAGCACCCTGTGCAAAGACAAGCCCAGCAGCAGCATGCATTCATTACGTTTCGCACTGGTTTCCAGCTGTCACTTCGAATCTGCACATGTTCATTCGGCAAAACTTTGTGAGCGACTAATTTATATGTTAATAAAACAGTGCACAAGGTTTAAGAAAATGTACAGGCCCGTATTTCGAGATTTAAGAGCTCGCAGTACAAAGACAAGCGCAGCAGCCGCATACATTCTTTTATTACGTTTTTCGCTGGTTTGAAGTTTTACAAATAAGCTGAAGGTGTACATCTGCAAAACTTTGTTTGCGACTAATTTATATGTGAATAAAATAGTGCACAAGGTTTAACAAAATGTACAGGCCCATAACTCGGGGTTTATGGACACGAAGTGCAAAGACAAGCGCAGCAGCCGCATGCACTTATTACATTCCGAGCTGGTTTTTAGGTGTCACTTGCAGTCTGAAGATGTACATGCGGCGAAACTTTGTAAATGATTATTTTGTACGTTAATAAAGTTGTGCACAAGGCTTAACAAAATATACAGGCCCTCAACTCGAGATTTAAGATCACCCAGTGCAAAGACAAGCCCAGCAGCCGCATGCATTCATTACGTTTCGCACTGGTTTCGCAATGCTTTTTGAAGTGATAACTTCTTATGGCTCGCCTGAGGGGTAACTAAAAAGTAACGAAAAAGCGTTCCCTCGACCACATGTTTTCCGTCAAAAAAAATTGTATGTATAGGTATATAGCATAGGGAAAGCGTGGAAAGCAAAAGAGGGGAAAAGGAGAGAGAGCGAGGGGAGTGCAGCGATTCCCACTACCGATAGTTTCTATGCAGTGGACTTAGAGCAAGACCTAGCTTCTCTATACTGCATGTCCTCTCTATACTCCCCACTCTTAGGCCCTTCTGGGCCCTTGTAGGCGCTGTATACAGTACAGCGTTCAGGGCTTTCCCTCTGCATATGTATGTATGCGTGTGTAGGTGTACTGTGTGTTTCTGTGTCTCCTCTATCTCTATACATATATATATAGGTATACTTTACGAGTATACTTATACACACACACACACACACATAGAGTTTATATATATATCTGTGGCTTACAGGAAGAACCACTTAAGTGACTTTTTCGTGTTTTCGAGAAAAAGCGATTTCAATGTTTGGAGTAATACGTAAGATCGAAATGTCAGAGAATAGATCTAAGTATTGGCTCATTTGATTAGGTATCTAATACGAATACAACCGTAGTATTACATTTGTAAATAGTTTCTTTCTCGACACGCAAGCTAAACAAATTACTCGTGTTAAGCGGTTCTGCGGGAACCTCGGCGGGAACTTTGCAGATAAGTGCTTATTACGGTCACTCTCTTTGATGGCTTGTAACTAATGTAATTTGCAATTTAAAAAATTCGGGTGGGGCATATTTTTAAAGTTTAACTTATGTCCTTTCTAATGGTGTAATTTAAATTTTCGAAAATTGTTATTAACAATGAGAAAAAACGGCTTAAAGGAAAAGAGCATGGTTTTTCCACAATTTTTTGTTTTTTAGTTCGAGATTTCAAGAACGTTTTCATTTGCAATGTATCTGAAACTCCTCTAACCAATGGAATAAATGTCCAAACCTAAAAGATACGTGATTTGGGGGTTGATTTTGAACCTCGGTGTGGTCAAACTGGCGCATATTATATAATTGAACATTTTTTACGAAGACTTTTACAAATTTTTTATTCAGAAAACACGCACTTTTGGAAACAATTTTCAAGAGGAATAAGTTCTTAGAATCAGCTAAGGAATACGTACGAATTTTATCAGAGTGATTTCAGTCATTTTTTTGTTTTTGCAAATTGACAATTTTTGAAAAATTTAAAAACATTAAAAAAATTTTTAAAAATTTTAGAAAACCAACGAATATATCGGTATAGGTAATTAGATATATATTATACAGCTTTAATGTACTCCACACAGTGTATCTCGCACAAAAATAAAAAAAATGAGCGCACTTAAGTGGTTCTGCGGTAACATTTTTACGAGAGACACAGTTAAGTGATTATGCAATCGGCTAGCATTTAAATATTTGTGCATTTTGAAAGTCCTATTATTGTACAATGAAAAAGGGTACTAAGAGCACCTCGAATTCGACATAAAAAAAATTTTCACAAAATGTCACGTAAGTGGTTCTTCCTGCAAGCCACAGATATATATAGTCCTACACCACGACAATGAAGATAGACGACGGTGTGCAACTAACGTTTGATGCATGACTAAAGAATGTAGACAATATAGAAGCTGCAAGATGTTTGCCGATTTTCTTTCTATTAGTGTGCTTGCATACCCACAGCACTTCTGATTCCAATTTTCTATTAACTCTACTTCGATATATTGTAATTTCTATTACGAGCGAGGCAACACTTGCTAGTTTCTATTAAAATCAATTTGAAGTTATCACTTCTGTCGCGCGTCCCGTGACGCACACGTTTTTGATAGTCCGCGGTTCAGGCTCTTCTCTGATTAAGTGCAAAACAGCTATATATCTGTTCAGCGGCACGCCTTTATTAGACCTTCTGAGCGTCTAATAGCTGCATTCTCGTCTGCGACAGATATATTATATTGAACACTGCTTTCTCTGCCTCATGTGCTGCTTACCGCTGTATCTTCGTCAAGGCTGTCATTTTCTTCACTGGACACAATAGAGTCATTATCATCATGATTATTGTCTAATTGCTTCAACATAATGTCGCACTCATGTAAACGTAGGGTATTTTCTTTGAAACTTCTCTTGTTGATGAATTCTACATCTCGGCTTACTTTTATTTTATTGGTATTGATGTCCAAAAGTTGATAAGCTTTAGACTCATCTGAATAACCAATAAACAAAAGTTTTTTACCTTTAACATCGAGTTTTCTTCGCTGTTCCTTTGGAATGTGCATAAAAACCGGGCTACCGAAGATTTGAAGATTAAAGAGTTTTGGCTTCTCCGAGAACCATAACTCGTATGGTGTTTTTGACGTTGCTCTGCTAGGCAGCCTGTTTTGCAAGTAATTTGCAGTATTAACGGCTTCTCCGCAGTATTTGAACGAGGATACCTTGGCTCTTGAGGAAAGATTGAAGATCTTGATTGACATATTCCCTTCCTCGATCTGACCTTATTATCTTTGGTACTTTACCGAATTGAGTTTTTGTCATTTGCACGTACTCTTTAATTATTCCAGCGGCCTCGTCCTTATGGTGCATAATGTAGACGTATGTATACCTAGAGTAGTCGTCGATGATCGTCATAAAGTACTTGTTGCTACCTGGGGTGGGCGTCTGCATCGGGCCGCATACATCTGTACGTACTATGTCGAGAGGTGCATGTGTCTGCGTCTTCGATTCTTTTAGGAAAGATTTACGAACTTGTTTACCCTTAATGCAGTCCTCGCATACAATATCCCTTTCGCAGTCCGTCACATGGATCCCAGTGACCAGTTGTTTGTCTTCCAGCTCCTTAATTGCCGTTGTATACCGATGTCCGAAACGTCTATGCCATAAATGATGGCAATCTTGAGCACAGTTTTTATAGGTGGCTATAGTATTTAAAACAAAAACTTTCGCCGCTCTCAGCGTATAAAGGTCTGAGGCTACTTTTGCTATAGCTATTACTGTGCCATCTTTTATCATTTTGCAGTTGTCCTTTTCGAAAATCGTTTTGTAGCCGTCTTCGTGAGTTTACTCCCAGATAGAAGATTTGCGCCAAATTCAGGAACGTATAAGACGTCGTGTGCTTTTATGATGGAGATTTTCCCTATAATATCTGCGCACTTAATAGACATTGTTCCGGTACCTTCGATTTTTACACGATTTTCGTCATCTGCAAGGCGAACATATGTGACTGCGCCTTTTTGTTCAGATTTACGAAGGAGGTTCGTGTTTGAGCCATGTGGCTTATCGCTCCCGAGTCTACTATCCAGTTTTCCTGCTCAGCTGTTGCTCCGAGGCAGGTTTCAACTTTAGCTAGATAGCAGCCGTAATCCTCTTCTTTCTTGACAGTTTTTTCGGCACTGCCGAAAGAACACTTTGGCAACTTATCTTGCGGATGCTTCTTATCTTGAGTATTCTTCTTGTCTTGCACTGTCTTCAAAGCTGTCTCGTTTACTGTACTTATTTTTTATTCTTGTATGTCCTTGCGCCGCATAAATTCGTCGATTAATTTACTTTTAACGAGATCTGGCTTGAGATCCTTTTCCGGTCTGCCATCCAAAGTCATGATAAGGGTGACGTAAGATTCCGGAACACTACAGAGAAAAATGCCTACGAGTGTGCTGTTGTCGACTTGATAGCCTATACCAAAAAGTCTATCTACGTATTCAGATAGCGTAGCCATGTGATCTACCATATCTCCACCTTCTTGCAATACTGTATGGAAGAGACGACGTTGTAATTGTATCCTTCCTGAAAGAGTTCGTTTTTGGTGATATTCTTTAAGCAGGTTCCATTGCTCCTTTGCTAATTTTGAATTTTTAATGAGCCTACGCTGATTTTCCTCTACCAGTAGACCGATCGTAGCTTGAGCTGCTTCATCTTTGGCGGACCATGCGGCATCTGCTAGAAGTGGCTGCTCGTCTTTGATGACTTCCCACAACTTATCTTTCATTAGCATGAGCTGTATTTTATAGCTCCAAATCGAATAATTTTCGTTGTTGAGTTTTTGAATGGCTGAACGTAAATCTGCCATATTAACCGTAAAAAAACTCACTGCACTATTTATTCACTTTCTGTCTTCACATTTGTTTTTAAATATTCAAATTTTTTAATTCACCAGCCCTGAGCCCATAACCTGTTAGATTATTGAAGGGCAAAAGATAATATATATTTTGCTGTCTTTATTACACACCCACAGAGTTCATAGTTTTGGTAGAAATCATTACATGAAATAAATAATACAATTGCAAGTGAAATACAGAATTTAGAAATAATGAGACGTAGTTGTAGTTGCCGATGTTCACTAGTCGGCGATCCTCTCGGAAGTGAAGTGCCTCTCCACGTTATTGTATTGCTAGTCCCAGAGGGCTATTAGGGTGCAATAAAGTCCGTGCCCAAGGTAGATGTCCTCTTTGCTTCTCGGATAAAAAACATCGACAGCTGTGCGTTTATATACATGGGCGTGTACGTGTGTATCGTTGCAAGAAAAACATTCCAACACATTTCGAACTGGTTTTCTGGTGTCACTTGGAATCTGAAGATGTACATGCGGCGAAACTTTGTAAACGACTATTTTATATGTCAATAAAGTAGTGCACAAGGTTTAACAAAACGTATAGGCCCTCAAATCGAGATTTAAGAGCACGCAGTGCAAAGACAAGCGCAGCAGCCGTATGCACTTAATACATTTCGAGCTGGTTTTCAGATGTCATTTCGAATTTGAAGATGTACATGCGCTAAACCTTGTAAACGACTATTTTGTATATTAATATTCAGTTGGGAAGTGACAGCTGGAAACCAGCGCAAAACGTAATAAAAGAATGCATGCGGCTGCTGCGATTGTCTTTGCACTTCGGGCTCTTAAACCTTCGGTGTAAGGCCTGTACATTTTTTTAAACAATGTGCATTACTCTATTGATATATAAAATAGTCATTTACAAAATTTCGCCGCATGTACATCTTCAGATTCCAAGTGACACCTGAAAACCAGCTCGAAATGTAATAAGTGCTTGCGATTGCTGGGCATGTCTTTGCACATCGGGTCCATAAGCCTTGAGATATGGGCCTGTACATTTTTTGAAAACTTATGCACTATTTTATTCACATATAAATTAGTCGCTTACAAAGTTTTGCAGATGTACACCTTCAGCTTATTTGTAAAACTTCAAACCAGCGAAAAACGTAATAAAAGAATGTATGCGGCTGCTGCGCTTGTCTTTGTACTGCGAGCTCTTAAATCTCGAAATACGGGCCTGTACATTTTCTTAAACCTTGTGCACTGTTTTATTAACATATAAATTAGTCGCTCACAAAGTTTTGCCGAATGAACATGTGCAGATTCGAAGTGACAGCTGGAAACCAGTGCGAAACGTAATGAATGCATGCTGCTGCTGGGCTTGTCTTTGCACAGGGTGCTCTTAAATCTCGAGTTGAGGGCCTGTACGTTTTGTTAAACCTTGTGCACAACTTTATTGACGTATAAAACAGTCATTTACAAAGTTTCGCTGCATGTACATCTTCAGATTCCAATTGACACCTGAAAACCAGCTCGAAATGTGATAAGTGCATGCGGCTGCTGGGCTTGTCTTTACACAGGGTGCTCTTAAATCTCGAGTTGAGGGCCTGTACATTTTGTTAAACCTTGTGCACTATTTTACTTACATATAAAATAGTCGTTTACAAAGCCTGGCCGCATGTACATAATCAGATTCCAAGTGACACCTGACAAGCAGCTCGAAATGTATTAAGTCCATAAGGCGGCTGCGCTTGTCTTCGCACTTCGGGCCCTTCAACCTCGAGTTACGGGCCTGTACATTATTTTAAACAATGCGCACTACTCTATTAACATATAAAATAGTCATTTACAATGTTTCGGCGCATGTACATCTTCAGATTCCAAGTGACACCTAAAAACCAGCTCGAAATGTGATAAGTGCATGCGGCTGCTGGGTTTCTCTTTGCACTTCGAGTCCATAAACCTTGAGCTATGGGCCTTTACATTTTTTGAAAAATTGTGCACTATTTTATTCACACATAAATTATTCGCTTACAAAGTTTTGCAGATGTGCATCTTCAGTTTCGTAGTGAAAGCTTCAAACCAGCGCAAAACGTAATAAAAGAATGCATGCGGCTGCTGCGCTTGTCTTTTTACTGCAAGCTCTTAAATCTCGAGTTACGGGCCCGTACATTTTCTTAAACGTTATGCATTAGTTTATTAACATATAAATTAGTTGCTTAGAAAGTTTTGCCGAATGCACATGTGCAGATTCGAAGTGACAGCTGGAAACCAGAGCGAAATGCAATAAATTCATGCGGCATCTGCGCTTGTTCTTATAGTTCAGGTCATTCAATTTTGAGTTACGGTCCTGTACATTTTTAAAACCTTGTGTGTTACTTCATTGACACATGAATAAGTTCTTTACAAAGTTTTATCGCATGCACACCTCTATATTTTAAGGGACTGCTGAAAACCAGAGCGAAACGTATAAGTGCATGCGGCAAAAATGGAGTAAGGGTTGCTAAAATGCTGTATAAAACAACTACAAGCAAAACTCTTGAACCGACAGACCCAGATGGAGTCGACCATGGAGTCGACCCCAGAAGGAGTTGACCAACCGACGAACCCAGATGGACCCAAACTCTTCAACCGACAGACCCAGTTAGAGGATTGTTCACACGTAATAAAATCGTTAATCAACTACAAGAAAAGCTCTTTATTATTTAGCTCTTTATAGATTTTATTATATTGTGCATTTGAACTGTGCTACTTATCACAAGAAAAGGTTAAACTGTGCTAGTCTTTGATAATGATTTGAGCTGTGCTACTTTTCGATTGAAATCTGAGCTGTGCTAGTCTTGGTATGGTGTGGCAGTTTATTGCCGATGAAGGTTTTAGTCCAGCGAAAATTTCCATTTCTGAACGTACATTTTTTGATACTCAATTGGAACGAAAAGTAAATTATACATTCAGGGAGTAAATGTAAAAAATAAATCACTAACTCCATAGTTATCATAAAAGATGTCCGATCTGAGACGTTCTATACTTATTTCCGTGAAGCACGTACTACTTGTCTAATTGAAAGAGAAAATTAGTATGCATCTCTTCGAGCCAAATAGAATTCTAATGACCGACGTTTCGATCCGTTACAGCTCCTCTTCAGGGCTACTTGTACAGTATTGTACTTAAGTTATCCTTTACGGCACGATAGGTATAACCGCACGAGCGTTGCGAGGGAGGTTACAATCATATCATAATGTAGAAAATGCGATAATTACAGTGCTGTAATGGACTACTTGGGTCACGAATAAGTGTGGCATAAATGCGGACTTAGGTCACACAAAGCTATAAAATATATTACGTGCCGCTCTATCAGTAACAGGCATTTTTTAAGTGAATAGTTTTCTACTATTTTGTTTTACCTGACCAAAGTGGAAGTGGCATCCAGTGACAGAGATTCCGTAGACTCTTCTCAGAGAATTTTGCAAAGCTATTTCAAAATCAGAAATAGCTCGATTCGGTTTTAGAGCAGGAAACCGTTCTTTAAAAGCTGTTAAAACAGACGTATATGCCTTCTCTGACTTCTCCGTCATGAAGCAATATGCAAGCGGATAGGCCTAAAATATTTAATAATAACACATAAATATGTTGAATATAAAATATGTTGAATTTTTTTTAAAGAATTTTTTTTAAACTTATTTTAATGCTTTTAGCAAAGTAGAATGCTCATGAATCAGGCAAATTAGTTCAAGTCAGAATGTATCACGGGGATAGTCTCTAAAATATTTTAACATGCAATATAACTATATGAAACGTTTCATTTTGTTCATTCAGACGCTCAGAATCGTGCAAGCCATAAATCAACATGAATACAATTCATGTAGCAATAGTAATAGATTTGTGAAACGTTAAATCAAAATTTGAATTTGTTCAATTTTTTCAATTGGAGTTATAAATAAGCACTTAAAGATGAAAAAAGCTTCATTATGATTGTGTCAATAGAAACATTTTTACAGCTTTATAAAGAAATTGTTTTTTAACTAATAAACCGGGTTTGACTCCTTAATGACGCATCGCCTACTGTACCTTCAACTGAATTGATAAATATTCAAACGATGTATCCAATCAGCCCTTGAAAACCGAAACGAAATGGTGCCAACTATTTTGTAAACGTAATCCTGTACGAATAGTTTTCAAATAGTATGGTTATTCCGCTTTATATATAATTTATAAGAGCGGAGACGGCTCAGTAGGCAGAGTGTCGGACTCGTGATCCAGAAGTTCTGGGTTCGATCCCGGCTCTCGGCTTTTCTGTCATTGGGACACCTCTATGTTTACGTATATATATACTTAAGTGTCGTATAACGTCGAAGCTCCAGTGGTTCGGATCCCACTGTACGCAATCTATGGATGCATTGTGTAGCTAAAGTGTAGGTCTAGTTGAGATGCATGCGGACTACATTCCGATGTGGTGCACATGCATCCCGACTATAGGGAACCTCACTGGCCAGTATCATTGTATGGTATCGGGCAGTGGGAAGAGCCGTATAAGACTCATAAAGAGGACTTGGGTAGGCTATAATAAAAAAATATATAAATATATTATTTACATATTCATACACACAGAGATTTAACAGATTTAACATTTCATAAAAATCATGATGGTAGGATTTTCGAAGTCGTCAATTACTATTCTCAACTCATTTCGAAAATTAAAAATGACATATCCAGGATGACTAATGAAAATTGATATATTGTTACATTTTTGCTAGATTTAGTAGCTTGCGCGAAAATTGCTCAACAAGTACTTTGAAATTGCAAAAACTATGTAAAATAAGGTGACATTGTTTAAGTACACTATGCCGCAAAGCAAATGCAAATCTTTTACAAACCTTCCCATCGATTTGCGCCATAAATGTTACCAACTGCGAGCACTTCTGAATTCGTGGTACAACATCGAAGGTCCCGTCGGAGTGCAGCGTAAATTCAGTATTATCAAAAAGGTGTACAAAGTTAGGGTCGAAAAACAAACAATGCGGAGTTTCTGCCGGCACCAATATCGATTCGAAGCTAAACTTTCGCTGCCCATACTCATAAGCAATATTTCCGGCTTCAATTTTCTCATGAAGTGTTTGAGTTTTGTATAACTTGCCCAAGAATTTAACGGGTTTCGTCTGTGCGCGTAGGGCAAATAAATGCCCACGCATTGAATCATAATTCAAGTTCTTTCCAACTTGTTCATCCCTACAGAGAAATAATAAGAATAGTCAAAAGCATAACATATATTCAAAAATTTTATACTTATTTTCATGAAAAGCATTCGAGATACAATATCTTAGCCGATTGTACAATAAAACAAATAAACTAAGGCCAAAACTCTTAAAAAAGAGCATTAAAAATGCTTTGTTCGCGGGTACTTTTGAATTATGCTACTCTTCGCCACGAGAATCCGAACTATGCTACTTTTCATAGCTGTTTTTGAACTGTGCTACTCTTCGCTGCGATAATCTTAATTATGCTAAACAAATACAAAACTTACGATTGACAGATTTTGTTGAAGACCTGCTTAACGTTACTGACTCCTGGAGCAGTCACAGCTTGGCGTATCGCCTTCTTCATCTCTTTTTCTTTCATAATATTTGCATTGGGCGGGTGATTTTGCGGCTGCTTTAAAACGTACTCCCCTGCAGCTGTACGTGTTGCTGTTGCATTGCAGAGCTCATTTTTTAATTTTTTGCGACTACAAAAAAGACCTCTGAAATTTAAAAAATGAGTTGTTACGGATAGAAATGACCTGTATATAAATTGTATAAAATAAACAAATGTGTTATATATTTTATTGAATCTAAGAAAATCATGAAGTGACTGTTAGCGACGGAGGGGTTTGACACTAGTACATACTTACGCAAAAAAACACTTCAATTCAAGTAATATATTAATGATTGTCATAACTTACATAGAGCCGTTCAGATATTTCCGGCGACAGTAGTACAAAAAACCATTTTCGTCGACATATCCTCCACCTGCACCCTGCGCAGCCATGGTACATAAACAAAATATCAGAATAACCTTTATACCTTTGTTTAAAAGAGAGACGCGACTTGAGACAAAAGACAGTCGCAAAACATCAGTATATAGATTATATCAATATAGCTAAATCGAATATTGCTAACTCACAATTTTTGATGTATCTATACTCGTTGAATTGTATTTTTCTCAGTAACGATTAGTTGAACAGGTTCAATACTATTAATTAATAGAGCAAATTTTGACATTTTTTTACAATATTAAACGCGAAGTTACTTCTACGTACTTCTACATTACGTACTACACGTACACTACGTACGTACTACAGTACGTTATAATTAATAATTCTATGAATTGTGGAAATATTCTCTTTGCTTTTTTATATTATCAAAAAATGAGAGTGTATGAATATTTTTAATAATTCATCATTTATTTTTTAATCATGTTGTCGCGAATCTATGAAATCCCTAAATTTACAATATGCATTATTATTTCAAAACACTTCTAATCTTGTATTCAGATTGATTATAAGGTGCATCCCGCAAATTTCAATGTAATAAGCTTTGAAAATTATGCAAGTACTTACCTTTTTCTAAATAAAAAGATAATTGAATAAGTAAGTTGCATATAACGAAAGTACTTCTGAAAACCGTCTGTTTTCAGATAATTAAAATATACTTATTAAAAGAACGTACCTCCAATCAAGTATTCACTAGAGCTTTTATAAGAGATTTTTTCCTATTTTCACTTTTACTGAAAGTATCTGTCAACAAAACACGTAGACACTACACACAATAATAGAGAGCATAAAGGAAATCTGCATACTTTCTTCAACAAAGCTTCTAGAAAATGTTATTTCAATGAAACAGAACATGTAAAATTGAGCAGTCGAGATTACGTCAAAAAGCTAGATCTTCTCCCTTGCTCAATTTTTGACAAGTTTTTTTCATATAGGATATCTATTCGCTGAATCTAATCTTGTGCAATTGTTTACCTTAGAGATCAAATACGCGCGGAAACCCAAATTTTTTTGAGATGCAGCGATACTTAATAGTATCTTCTATATTTTATCCTCTATATTATAGACGGTATAAAGGAAATCTGCATTGTTTTTCCTACTTACCTTCCGCAAAACGTTATTCATTAAGTAGAAAAGTTGTTCTCACGTACAACATCTAATCACCTAATCCAGCTGTAGACAGGTACACAAAATATAGAGGCGTTTTAAGTACAGTGCAGAATAGAAAATGAGTAAAAGCTTTGAGTTTTACAATGATTTTCTTTTGAAGAAAATTGTGTACCAAATAATACTACAGAAAATTAACAAATCAAGTCAAATTGTTATCGATTATATTTTCTTATAAGCTTTTAAATATATACCGAGTCTCCAAATAAGGAAAAAGCTTACAAGCTCAATTATGTTCATTTCGTAGGTTTTGAACAAATTCCTTACTTGATACTGTAAGTAAAAATGATCTGGATCGTCTCTGTTTCTCAGCTGCCCATAAATATTTAAAAAAAGCGGATGGTCTGCATAGAAATAGATATAAGACAAACAAATATTCATTATTGCTTCTATAAGCCTCTATAAGAGTTTCTCCTTTATAAAATATGCATACCTAATCTGTGCGGAACGAAGACGTGAAAAAGCTGGATCACTTCTATCAAGTCTTTTACACGGTAAGTGTACTGTCTTTCCTCGTAATTATAAATTATTAATTGGATTATTTATTTGAGATGTATAAATATTAATGCGAGTAATTGTTTTATTAAAAAGACGATGCTTAGTTATTATATTACACTTAGTAGAAGAAATTTTGAATAGTAATTCTTAATATTATTTATATACTTCAATGATAAAGATTAATTTCTATATTTAATTATTTGGCCGGAGTTACATTTTATATTTTATTTACACTGTTGTGTGGTGGTCTTTAGCTTTTCGAATTCGAAAGTCTTTAACTAACGTCAGGCGCTTCTGCTGCGCGCATAGCTATAGGTACTATTGGCAACTTCATGAGTAGGACAGATCTGACGATCCCCAATAAAGTATATTTGATGGTACGCGTACATTATGCTGTGTGATAATAGTATTTAGAAGCTGAAAATAAAATAAAAATTGTCGTTACCTGTATTTATGGCCAAGTTGTACTAATGATTACAGTTGCATGCAATAATTACCATTATTAAATACACTTCAAGTTGTTAGAAAGCATGTAAAATAATATGCCGGATAGTCAAAATAAAATCCTATGTTACTGGCTTGCACCCGTATACCTAAAAGCAAAAAATAATCCAACAACGAAAAAGCTCATTATGGACACAATTATTACCAATGAGTTTCCAATACTTATCTGAATAATTGGTGTACTCTTTAGAATCTCTTGTACTTTAACAACACCATTAAGGTTATAAGCACTGTTAGACTTACTATGTCTAATTAGGTACGGACTAGGGGATCATTTGCGCGTGTAAACGCGCGCGTTGGTTTTGTGGTATATGAACTTTAAATGTATTATGTGTAGTAGATTAATGTATATTAATTTATTAATATTATGCTTTAAATAATTATTTTCTACAAATTAAATATATGAAATATATTTTTATTAAATTGATGATTATTAAATAAAACTGATAATTTAAGAAATTTGACTGTATCAGAAGTTGCAAGTATAGAAGCACTGCGCATATGCTCGAAGACACAATAATCACTCTACAGTTCTTATATCACGCAAAATTTTGTATTAACTCTTTATTTATTTTTCAAAAATTCGATTAAAATAAAACTAAAATTTTTTTTCTTTACCCTGTATTCTCTTTTATTCTCTCTTTAAGTATTTTGATCATTCAATTATTCACAGCATTAATATTATCTAAAATTTAACTGAAGAAAAAAAAGTGAGCTGTCTCGGGACAGCTGACAGATGTGAAACATCGAATTTGATAATTATTGAAAGAAGTTTGTCGTATAGGAAGAAAATGAAAAAAAGTAAAAATTTTTTTACATCAATAAAAAATCTCAAGTTTAAACGATATTCAAGAAAGTGTTTGAATATTTGATGTACTTAATGGTTTTATAGTTAGACGTGCAATGCGAGAATTTCGCGATTTTTCAATATCATTCCAACCTGTAACTTTTTGCACTTAGGAAAACCTGGCTTTAAACTAATCTGTATATATAGTAATTGATATTACGGCGCTATGTAGCTTAAAAATGTGGCTGCGAGAGAGAGCAAAAGCGCAGTCGCTCGATAACATCTGCCGAGGATCGTCAGCTTGACTGAACTCCTCCATTTATAGACTGATTTTATTTTTGATATAATATAATATAATATAATATACTATAATATAATATAATATAATATAATATAATATAATATAATATAATATAATATAATATAAATAATATAATATAATATAATATAATATAATATAATATAATATAATATAATATAATATAATATAATAATATAATATAATATAATATAATATAATATAATATAATATAATACAATATAATATACTATAATATAAGTTTATTTCATATAGATTATTTTAATATCAATATTATTATAGTTCCTCGTATAATTAATCTTAATTGTATTAATCATCGATCAACTGTATCAATCCCAATAGGGCTGGCTTGTTTTTGTCTTTCAAATAACCATTTATGCAATTTACAAACATTTTTCATTGCACAGATTGGATTATAAATATTTTAATTATGTAAAGTGCATAGTGTTTTGATATTACAATCCAACTCGATCAATGGCGGACATCTCATATCAGATTCGAGTTCTATAATTTTATTGTTAGGAAATATCTTTTTTAACCACTGTTTATTTTCAAGTCCTTTTACATAGATATTTCTGCAGTTATAAAAATTTTGTTGTAAAGTAGATATCAATTTCCTGTATGGTACATTACCAGAACTCCATAGTATACCTATATGTGAATTATATTTCGTTAATACGTGGATACTTATTTTAAAATACTATTAATGATTATTGAATATAAAATAGTTACCATGATGATTATTTTCTACCCATCTGTTTATATTTTTATATTTGAAAGATAATTTGAATCAATGGTAAGGTGGTTTAAAGGAAAGTATATTTGGTTCTAAATTGATTCCAACGATTGAGTAAGCAAGTTCCTTACAAATGAAAACATTGTCAAAGCTCTGAAAGCCTTGAATATCCACGATGTAATCCATTTAAAATTAAAAATTTTTTTCTCTATCCATGTCTAATCAAATGGATGTCTCATCCTATTATGATAAAATTTGTTTCATAGCGTTCTATATAAACAATAAGCTTTGTTGATCATCACTATTTCTTTTAGTACTAAATGTTTTTCTAGTTGGCGCTGTTGTCAGCATCCCCACTTCTATAAATATCCCTTCCCATAACCGGCAGCGCCAAAACCGCTGCTTACAGCGCTACAGACTAGCTTTAAAAGACGAAATTCTCTCGAAGACAGCTCAGTCTTTCCAGTCAGTCGACTGGAAAAAATAGTTCTCACAATATCTTTTTTAACATTATATATTATATATAACCATTTATTTATACATTCTATATTGATAAATCATTTTATATTATTCATTTCTATAATTAGCTAATATATCTAATAATGTCTTCCATTAAATATATTGAAAAAACTGTACAAAGTTTATGGAAAACATATTTTAAACGAGATATTTCGAATGTTGAAGATTTTATTAGATGGAGGGATAAAGCGAAGATAGCAATAGACAATATCAAAAAGTATATTCAAAGTAGTCCTGATTTAAATAGATCGGTTTTACAAAGATATCAAATATGCTCTTGTCATTTGACTTCACTAGAAATTAAATTCAATAGTCTTATAAAAGTTGGAGGTAATATACAAAAACCTATACCATCAACTTCTGAACAACAATCACGAGAGGTTGAAGGTGTCGAATGGCGTCCTAGTCAATCTGCTTTTAAAACTCCAATTCAAACAGCTATAATTGTTAATCGTATTCATGTAGACATGGAAACATTTCTGACTGAAGCATATAAACTTTTGAAACTGCAAGTAAAATCGATTCTTTCAATACATAATGCTTTGAAAATAAACACTCAAATGGGAGCTCAGTTTGCTATTAAAAAAACAAAATGTAGAGGAGGAAATTCAAATGAAATATTTCAATACAAAAAATGTCTGTATTTATACTACAACTAATCTCGATTCTTGGTTTGAAAATGATATTGAAAAAGTAATTTTAACAAGCATGGAAGAATTTCAAGAACGAGACTCTGGTTGGACATTAAAAACGATTGTTCGCTTGACAATTAATATAAACAAGCACAATCCTATTAAATCATGTTCATACATTAAATTACCATCATACATAGCAAATAAAAAAGCTTGTGTTAATGTACAAAATCATGATAATCAGTGTTTTAAGTGGGCTGTTCTAGCAGCTCTTCATCTAATTAATCATAATTATAAAGTACAAAATTATAAAAAATATGAAAATGATCTTAATTTTGATGGTATAAGCTTTCCAGTTGAGATTAAAAATATACAGAAATTTGAGAAACAGAATGATATTGCAATAAATTTATATATACTTAAAAGATATGGTAAAAGGTTTGAAACGTCTCCACGTCACGTAACGAAATTAAAACGAGATAAGCACATTAATCTTCTACTGATTCAAAATCATTATATTGATGAAGAAAATGATGATCAAGAGCTCAATAATCAAGATAATGTTAGTTTGAAATTTCATTACGTATGGATAAAAAATTTCTCTGAATTGATTAGAAGTCAAATAAAAAATAATCATAAAAAAATATATCTTTGTGATCGCTGCTTGCATTATTTTGTTGATGAGATTAGTCTTAAAATTCATGAGAAGGACTGTTCGAAAATAAATACATGTGCAATTAAAATACCTCAAAATAATATTCTGAGATTTAAAAATTTCAAACGAAAAGAACAGGTTCCATTTATTATATACGCTGACTTTGAATGTATATTGAAATCAGTAGAAGATGATCGAGTATTTCAAGAACATGAAGCATTTAGCATTGGAATGTATTTAAAATGTAGTTTTGGTAACGAAAGATCAATGTATATGTCGTATAGAAAAAAAACAATTGAATCTGAAACACCTACTCAATGGATTATAAAGCAATTTAAGATAATGTTAGCTGAGCTAGAAAAAATATACAACAATGCTATGGAAATGAATCGTTCAGATATAGAAGAACATGCTTTCCAATTAGCCACAAAGTGTCATATCTGTTTACAAAATTTTAAAAATGGAGAAAATACAGTTAGAGATCATTGTAATTTAACCGGTAAATTTAGAGGCGCTGCTCATAACAAATGTAATTTACATTATGGAAATGCTAGTTTCATACCAGTCGTATTTCATAACTTAACAGGCTACGATTCACATTTCATTATAAAAGAAATAGCTACACATCCTGACTTTGAAGGAAATGTTAAAATATTGGCTGAAAATAAGGAACGACATATATCTTTCACAAAAGAAATTAAAAACAGCTTTATTCACTTTCGATTTATTGATTCATTTCGATTCATGCCATCGCACTGGATAAACTGGCTTCTTATTTGTCAGAATTAGATATTGTTGAATATGAATTTAAGAAAGACAATTACACTAAAGAACAGATCGCATTACTAAAGAGAAAGGGCGTCTTTCCATACGAGTATGTGAATAATTTTGAGAAATTAAATCAGCTTTACTTGCCTAGTATAGAATCATTTCATAGTCAATTAATAGACTGTAATATCACTGAAACTAAATATCAGCATCCTCAAAATGTTTGGAATACTTTTAATATTAGAGACTTAGGAATATATTCTGATTTATATTTAAAAACGGATGTACTTCTATTAGCCGACTGCTTTGAAAATTTCTATAAGGCATGCTTACAGTCATATAAGCTAGATCCAGCACATTATTATACAACACCAGGATTAACGTGGGATGCAATGTTACAGTATATAGAAATTGAGCTAGAGCTTCTGACTGATATTGATATGATATTATTTATACAAAAAGGTATACGAGGTGGTATCAGTCAATGTTGTAATAGATATGCTAAGGCTAATAATAAATATGTGGGTGCTGATTTCAATGAAAATGAATTGAGTAAAATTTTAATGTATTATAATGTTAATAATCTTTATGGTTGGGCTATGACGCAGTCTCTACCATATGGAAATTTTAAATGGGTTAAGGGGTTATGACAGTGTTAAAACCAGAAAAAAAAGAAAAATTGTTAGTGTTGTAAAAAATTAATAGATATTGTGACGTGGTACCTTTTCCGTCCTTGGGGAGGCGTAGCACCACGTAATGACACCTATTCAGGTTTACCGCGAGCTCGTATTTTATAAATTAACTTAAACGCCCGAACTCGCGATCTGGTACTCTTATGCTGCCGGCTTGAGAACTCCTTATGCTCTAGGTCATGGGGGAGAGGTGCAGGGAGAGAAATACGCAAAAATGATTGAACGCAACTCAAGTAAAATAACACTTCGTAATTTATTTCGAAATTTAATGTGTCTTCCTCGCGGACGCGTTTACGTCCTCGGGCGAGCTCACTATCTCTACGCAGCTGGCTTTAGGGTTAGGGACTCGCGGCGGGGAGGTATCACACTGGAACACTCCTACCTGTCTCTACTTCTTTTGTTCCTCGTCCTTGCGTACTGGCGATGCCTCGTACCCTGTGGAAGCGCTCGCGAAAGAAACTGATTATTCTCGGAAGATGTACACGGGGGGGGGGGGGGAATTTCGGGTTGCTCTCGTAGTTGCCTTGGAAGATTTCTTTTGCCTTGCTTGCTCAATGGATACGTCTCGGTCCAAGCGGTACTTGATACTCCTGGGTCTAAGCCGTGCTCGATACTGACTCTATTCGCGCTCGGCAACTACGCCGGTTTGCGGCGTCTATCGCTCTCTCACTCGCACTCACGCATTTCCGATGTATCGCTCTCTCGCGCCTATCACACATTTACACGCTTTCGCACCATATAGCACATTCGCACTCTTGCGCCCTCTTTACAATACTTTAAAAATGCGCGCGACATTCGAAACGCGTTTACACGCTTGTCTGGCTCTACTTATTGTATTTACACATTTTTCGCATTTCGGCACGCTTACATTCATGTTTGCCACTCGCACGCACGCTGTGGATCGAGCCGTAGCCCTCCACCTTTTCCCAATATCATTCAGCGCTACACGTTGCCTCCACTCTCTCTCTGTCTTGTTTGTCTATAGTACGCATTCATTCGCTCGCCATTCCATCCTTCTCGCACTCATGCTACCGTTCCTTCCTCGTCAACATGGCGGCCGTCGCTCTCGCGCGTACGCCTCGTGGTTCGCATGCCTCGTATCTTCTTCTCTCTCTCGCTCTCGCTGCGTGCTGCTGCTGCTCGGCGGCAGACTGCTCTCGGCGCCGCGCTGTCCTCCTGGCTCTAACAGCTGACTACTCGCTTGCTGCTCTGCAAACACCACCGAGTGTAAGATTTTTGTATCTTGACTGGGTGGTGTCCAGGCGAGCAGTTATTGACGGGATCCCCGTCACAATATATAGGTGCTCTAAAAACTATATTTTTCCTTTCAAATACAAGTATTATACATTACTTTTACGCATAAATAGTATGCATAAAGTAAGTGTAACATTTAAAAACAATTAAAGGTATTTGCTTACCAAAGATCATGATTTTCATCACTTTTGTTTGTTTGCCGCATGTTTCTGATGGAACCGTACCATCAATTCTCATGAATCAAAGTGCCAAATCTTCCTTATGAGTCTGGTCTCAGACTAAGTGGAACCGATTCCCGAAAAACACAAAATTAATATAATTAATTAAACATATATTTACAATATTAGTAATTATAGTGAATGCTACATATGTAAGCATACGTAACATTCACTTTGAACTTATCTTTGCCAATTCTGCTCCTCTCTGTTTGTGACCATACTCATAAAGAAGGTTTTCCACTTTGGTTCATCAGGATTGATGGTACGGTTCCTTCAGAAAGTTACGGCAAGTACATAAAAAGCATGAAAAAAATTAATTTGAGTAAAAGGCATTTAAAGTTTATAATGTAAATCGTACAAATGAACTCAGCTATACTTACAGAAACTATCAGGCATACCTTGATTTACTTTTGGTACTCAAATATACATACAATAAAGTATATTTGGTGGTACGCGCATATCATACTGTGTGATAATAGTATTTAGAAGCTGAAAATAAAATAAAATTTTTCGTTACCTATTCATAATCAAGTTATGCTTATAAATTACAGTTACATGCAATACTTACGATTATTAAATACACTTCTAGTTCTTGAAGAGCATGCAAAATAATACTCCAGATAGTTAATATAAACTCCCATCTTGCTGGTATGTACCCGTATACCTAAAAGCAAAAAATAAAGCAACAAAGAAAAAGCTCATTATGAACACAATTATTACTAATTAATTTCCAATATTTATCTGAATAATTTTTGTACTCTGCAGAAGCTTTTGTACTTTTACAACACCACTGAGGTTATAAGAATTGTTACAGCAGCTAGTAAAAAGCAGACTAACTGCACTGATCTAGTGTGTTGGATGAAAAACAGCTGTTTGGCTGCTTTCAGCTGCTTTAAAAAAGTTCTACTGTACCGATCAAGCAGTAATCTTCATTCTCGACCAGACGCTGTGACGCACAACCTGTTCTAGTGGTAAATTCAAATTTGTTGAATGCCTTTACTTTAACACATTGAATTTAGTAACATAAAATCACACATAGAAAAATTAATTTTACGGATTTTATTTATTTTACGGAAATAAATTAATAACTATTGAGAAAAAAACGGTTTGTCAAACGGTTTTTATGTCGTATTTTCAGTAAGATATCTCATGAAATTGCTCTGTAAGAAGTGTGGTAGAACAATTCATTCCACAAATTTGACCTAATTAAAATATTTAAAAATCACGATTTTTCAAAAATTTACTTGAAACAGATTTATCAGTTTTTTGTTGATATCTTCGTGGCAAATTTTTGAGCAAAAAAACGGCTTTCAGGATCATATTCTACGGACTATTAACTGTGAAAAAAGTGAATAAAAAAAATGGATATTTTCAAAATTTTAACACTGTCATAACCCCTTAAATGTATTGATAACAATGACTTTTTTAATTTTTCGGATAATAATGATGTCGGTTTCATTTTGGAAGTAGATTTAGAGTATCTAAAAGAGCTCCATGATATTCATAAAGATCTCCCACTGTGTCCGGAACATAGAGCGCCACCTGGTTCAACTCAAAAGAAACTTCTTACAACATTATATAACAAAGAGAACTATGTGATTCATTATCGAGCATTAAAACAGGCTTTGCAATACGGACTTAAGCTTACAAAGATACATCGAGCACTACAATTCATCAAAAGTCATGGCTCAAACCTTATTGAAAATCTAGTCGCAGTACAATTGTCATGGACAACCATAGGTATAAATAAACCGATATACATAGGACTTTGCGTTCTAGATCTTTCAAAAACACTAATGTATGACTTTCATTACGATTATATGTTGAATCGAGTTGGCTCTAAATGTAAATTACTGTATACCGATACCGATAGCTTTATATATGAAATCGAAGGTGCTGATATGTATGAAATTATGAAAAATGATATAAATAAGTTTGATATGTCCGACTATTCTGAAAATAATCAATTTAATATACCTCGTGCCAATAAAAAGGTTCTGGAAATCATGAAAGATGAGTGTAATGGTTGCATAATGCAAGAATTTATAGGGTTACGAAGTAAAATGTATAGTATTTTAATAGAAAATGAACAACCAATAAAAAAAGCAAAATGTGTGAAAATACATATTGTCAAAAATAGCATTAATCATGAGGACTATCGACACTGCTTAGAACAATTACATATTATTAAACGTACACAATGTAATATACGCAGCAATTTACATATAGTTCGAACCATTAGGGAAGAAAAGGTTGCACTGAGTCCTAACGATAACAAACGCTGTATATATCCCAATGATCCCAATACTCTTCCTTGGGGTCATTATAGGACATTAGAAATATCTCGTTTCAAAGATAAACGAGAAAAGGAAGATCTGTCTCCAAATGACGATAGAGGGCAGCAGGATTGCATGAATGTTCCTCAAAATGCCAACAGATGTCTCTCACAACAGAATATTTGTAGTGGTAGTGGGGAGGAAGGTCCTCCAATGAAAAGACCCAGACTTGAAATGAAGAGGGAAACGGCGGTAGCTGCAGCTTGGGGTCTAAAAGTAGGAGCAATGCTTTCGAATAAGAAATAGCTGAGGAAGGGAAAACTTTGGAGAGGGTAACGAAACTGGCGGCTCGAATCCTCAAAGAGGGGATGCTTGTAACAAAACCGAGTGCTCGCTTAACTTGAGTACAGTTCTTCAATAATAGATTGAAATAACAGTTGCTTCCTCTCCAACGCTCTACAACTCTAAATAAAAGTAAGTTTTATTCATAATATATCAAATTATTCTATTCATATAAATTCAGCTATATTTGTGTCTAATCAATTTGATTATTTTTTGATGCAGAATGGATTTCTCTAGATTGAACAAAACTGCAAAGGCGATGACCTACCTACCTAAAAAATCCATGGCTGAATTAGATAATGATTGTACATACAGTGTATCAAAAGTCCAATCATTGAATACTCGATTTGGATTCAGCGTTGTATTCGAGCTTGATCAACAATTTCAAGTATTTATTCCTAAGCGAGTCGCCACAATTTTGAAATCAAATCAAACATTATTAAATGCTCTTATTAAGAAAGCTAGCGAAGAAGAATTGTTCCTACTTCATGTTAAAGATAACACGTTCGAATTTGTGTAAAAAATCTATCGTTTAATATAAGAATACATGTAAACTAGTATAAGATTAAGATAATACTAAGATAATAGGAATAAGGAAAAAATGGTGTAAATTTATTTTTCACCTTTTTCCTACACACTTTGCCTCGGAGAGATCGACAGATTCATTAAATAATTATTGAAAAACACCGAGGGATAAAGCCAAAGGAATATAGTTCACACTTATATTCACATACTTATTAGTATAAGACTGTTATAAATTCAGTTTAATAAATGTGCAGTATTATACATTCTTTCAAATAAAAAAGCTCATTATCAAACTTATTTTGAAAAAGTATATATACTATATTAAACTATATTATATAATTATTATACTGTATTATATAATCATTATACTATATATCATATATATTATATGATTCTTTTAATTTGCCGCCTGTAAGACATAGTAGGTGTTTTCGTTCTTCTTCAAAACGTGTATGGTTCGCGGAAAAAGTTCGTATTCATTATCTCCCTATTAAGGATAAAGATTTCAGAAAAGGAACATGGGAACAACTTGCGCGAGATCGTGAGCGCTTCCAACGTCGTATTATAGAACTAAATAGGATGTTATCGAACATCCTTTTTAAAAAACGTATAATAATAATGAATCGTATGCTTGGACCTATACTAAAAAATCATTCTACATTATATGCATTTCATAAATTGAAAATCTAAGTAAAGGAGAGAGATCCTCCCTCTCTCCGCTCGACAGAGAAGAGAGGGGTTCGAAAAGTAAAGTAGTGGGGTAAGGATCTTAAAAATGATTAGAACACCGTGGACGAAACTCATTCTTGCGTAAGGATCAACTAAGAGCAGTAGTATCCTCCTCTTCCTTCTCATTGTACTCTTCCTTTCTTAATAAAAATTAAATAATCATCTAAATTATAATCATGGATATCGAAATGTTAAATAACATATCAATGAGAGGTCATGGCCCGCTACAAGAAAGAAGTTTTCATGAATTGAATGAAAATCAAAGTTATCTTGTAACGGACTTAAAACATGAGGATACTCGAATTATTCTAGAGCTTAATGCTGAATTTCAATTAGCTCTATCTGATCGAATCTATGGAGCAATGAATAAACACTACAATCTTTATATTAATATAACCGAAAGACTACAGCGCTATTCTTTATACTTAGAATATTATGGTTGTGAAAGATTCAAATTCGTCTATTAATATAATGACATGCGTAATGATATTTATTTGTAGCGATAAAATAAAATTCAACACTGTATAACTAAAAAACATGTTTTATTTTAAATACAACATTTTTTTATAACTATAAATACATTTTATTGTTACATTTATTTTTCCCAATTTTTCATTCTTTCATCGTATTTTATCAATCAAAGAATTATGTGATTCATCAAATCCTAGCCATTTAACAAAAATTTGATTGTTTCGTTTTCTAAGTACTTTTTCCGCAAGATATACATCGGGATACATAGCTTTTTGCAGTTCTTGCTCATAAAAACCTCCTGCGATGGGATTGCCTTTATAATCTTGTAGATGACATGTAACAGGTAATGTCTTCGAAATACGTTGAATTGTAAGGCGTATAGCCTTTTTCAAAAACATGCTTAGACTTGCTTACTCATACTTTATGGCCTACTCTGAATTTCGGTTTTATGAATAGTCGTCGATCGTAAGAGAATCGTCTTAGGACTTTGTTTTCATTTTTCTTATTCACATCCTTAGGCTTCATATTAATAGTACGATGTTTCCGATTGTTATAAGATTCAACTAAATCAGCAATAGTATCAACCCATTTATAATTTCCTTGTAGACTAAATTTTTTCCACATGTTATTTTTAAGAGTGCGATTGAATCGCTCACAAATGGACGCCTTAAGATTGCAATACGTAGAATTTAGATTTATTTTATATGCTGACATTAGACTTTGATAATGTGTATTGTAGAATTCCTTGCCTTGATCCACTTGAATATTTTTTGGAACACGTCCTTTTTTCAATATAGACTTTATTGCTTTAGTGACATCTATACCAGTTTTCTGTTTAACTGGAACTGCCCAAGCATATTTTGAAAATGTGTCGATAATAGTTAATAGGTAGCGGAAACCTTTATTTTCTTTAGAATATCCTTGCATCTCCACAAGATCAGCTTGCCATGTTTCATCTATTCCTCGTATATCAACTTTCCGACGTGTATAATTACGACGTGCTTGTTTGTGTAGCTCTTCTACAACTCTCTGTTGTTCTGTATTTACCATATTTATAAGTGAACTGTTTTACCTTTTTTCCAATTTAGCGATAACCTTTTTCTGTTTTTCCAATTCGAACTGTATGTAATTGATATTCGATTGAAGCTTACTAATTATATTCATAAGCATAGTAACATCATTTTGAGAAGATTTTCGTAGTATTCGTAAGTTTACTGCATCATTCTCTTGTTGAGGATCAGCAAGATTACAAATTCTTTTATTCTCAGCATCGTACTGTCCATCTTTGGTGATTTTGAGAAACCAGTATTAGAAGAGTTTTTCTTTATTTTACCCAATTCACGTCTAAATACGTCAATACTCGTTATGATGCTCTAATGGTTTATTCTTTTGTTTTTATGTATTTTAAAAATTCTTCATGTCTTTCGTTCATTATAACCTCTATTTTTTTTAATATTTTTTTTGCAATTCAATAGTCGTACTCTTGAAACTTTTTAGTTCAGCTTCAATTAATTGAGAAAAAAAGTCCAAATTTACTGCATCAGTGGCTTTATGTGGATAAGCGACGTTGCAGATTCTCTTATTATCTGCATCATACTGACCGTCTTCTGTAATTTTATATCCTATTCCAGGTGGGCCTCGAGAGCATTCCTTTTTTTTGTTCAATTTTCGACCAAACACTCCGACTCTCATTTCAACACTGATGATAATTATATACATAACCAGCTTCTCGGAGTTCCTCTATGATAGAATGAATTTCATTGATATGACTAAGATTACCAGCTGTTTTTTCTGCAATGAGTAATCTTAATCGATCAACAAGCTCGTTCGGATCATCCCAGTACACATAGTCAAATGCTGTTTTCTTTCTAGCTATTTTGTATCTATGTAAAAGACCGCCTCCACCAATAGATTTTCGCTTCTTAGTACCGCTGGTGATAGGAGATAAATTGGGTTTAATGAAAGTCTTAAATTTATTCAAATTCGTATAGCGATATTTTTCATTCGCGTCAAATTTTATTTTATGAACGTTAGTACTTTTAATAATTTCCATATAATTATCTTGATCCAATGAGCTAATTAACTTAGTATTAGGCTCTTTCTGAAAGAGAAGTTCCATTAATCCGAGTCTTTACATACGATTTATTGTTCACTGTCACACTTTCATTTTTAAAATAAATAGGAGAGTTACCAAACACATATTTATTTTGTTTTAAGCAAACACCAAAGTTTTATCTAAATTGTTACTTTTCTGTGGATTATCATGTAATTGTCGAATACATTCTCCTACAATTGAATCGTTGAACAGCAAATTAGATGTATTTGAAGATTTATCTGTGTTAGTTATTTCGAAGGATTTATCAGCAGTATCGTTATGCTGCGAATCATCATCTTCATCAATATCACTAACAGCAGACTCAAATGAAGTATCATGCGGTTGTATTGTCTCATCGAACTCATTGTCAGTGCTATTAAAATAATTAGATTTTTCTAATGTTCTATTAGAATTGAAATAAGCCTCTGGTTTTATTCTCTGTTTCAAATGTAATTCTGTTTTCTCTTTTTTCAATGGTACTGTAGAAGTAATAGCATTGGCAACACAACCCTCATCAGTCACCCTTACGAGTTGTTCAATGGATCAACTATTGGCTTAAAGTTTCATTTAAAGTCTTTTCTAAACTAGCTTGTCCTTTCTTTAATAACTGATGCTTACGTCTGATTGCATCACGAGCTTGAGTTAAATGCTGAAGCACAATTTTCTCCCGATCAAAGTCTGCCATGTTAACACTTGTGTTATCTAAGAAGGAATAATCTCTATCCATTTACTCCACGATATTTATAGCAAAAGAATCAAATTCCTTGCGATATCTACCATTATTTATTGGTCTATCTCTATCGATAACCAAAAATCCATGAATATCGTCACGCCAACATTTTGAACAAAAGGCATATCCGAATTGACGTGACCATTATAGATATGTGTAATGTTAACATCATCTTGTCGGAATGGTACTAAAAGCGAAATACTATACACCTTCAATAGGCTTTAATAAATCCTTCAGAAATTATATTTAGGTTGGTTAAGTGATTTCGAGTACACGTATATATTTTCAAATCTGAGTCCATTAGGATGTGTAATTAATGTTAGTAAACATTTAGTTTTTCCACAGTTGCTTGGTCCGCAGAACACTGCATGTAGTGTTAGGTAGTAGCTCACCATGTCTTTTTTCATGTTTTTCCGTCTCTACAACTCTATCGAAATTTATGACTTGAAGCTTAGTTTAAGCGTCTGTTCTTTGAAATTCATGATCTTTGTCGGTCCCCGAACCATTAACGAATAAAGTCTTAACGTATATAAAGGGTGCTTATATATTTCAAACTTCATTAGCACATTGTCTCTCGAAGGTGGATGATGATATCTCATCGACGACAAAAGATAAAGAAAGGTTGCGGTCTAGTAAATAAAATCATTAATAGTTTACCGTTTGAAGCTTATTTGCCGGCTATCAGTATGTGGACCAGGTACTAAATTGAATAAACGATTTGCTCGGGGTGATCCTGGTATAAATCAACTAGACGCAGCTTGTAAAGACCATGACATTACTTATTCTCAAAATCAAGAAAATATTGCAGCAAGACACGAGGCTGATAAAATTTTAGCTGAAAAAGCATGGAATAGAGTGCGAGCTAAAGACAGTTCTTTTGGTGAAAAGCAGCTGCTTTTGCTGTATCTAATATTATGAATCTTAAAAGAAATTTGGTATGGGTAGTCAAAATGACGTCAACGTACAGGAGGAAACAGAAAACAAAGAAAAAACATGGGAAAGGCTTGAACCAAGCGGAAGAAATGTAGAAAAAGTAAAAAAACCAATATTTACATTGAACAAAATTATTAGAAGCTTCGTCGAAAAGCGACTATACCTAGGCAATAGATTCACTCGTAGTCATTCGAATCGGCTTAAAAAATGAAGGACTAAGGAAGTCGGTTAAAAAGCAGGTGGGTGTAAGCGTAAATAAACATACCTCGCATTGCTATTATGGTTGTGTGTTTTTTTTTTTGGTTTTGGGGGGATAATTTCTCATTCTACCACTTCCAACCAAAATAGGTGGAGTTCTTCCATTTTTGATTCCATTATTTGCTGGCTTGAGTGCAACTGGAGCTTTAGCTGGTGGTGCTGCATCAATAGCTACAGCAGTAAATAGTGCTAAGAAGGCTCAAAATGAGTTAAAAGAGTCTCAGAGACATAATAAAACGATGGAAGCTATTGCAAGATCATAGAAATGCCTTCTCACGTAATTTACCTTCCAGTCACCGTCAGAAGCATTGATCATTTACAGATACGTATTGTCGATCAAGACGGAAAATTGGTTAATTTTGGAGGAGAAGCTATCACAGTGCGATTGCATATGAAGATAGTATAGTAATGGGGATAGTATATAATCTCAAAGTTGGTCGAGGCTATATTAAAAGACCGAAATGTCGTCCGACGATCAGTCGACAGCGAGCTACCACAGCACTCAAACTAAAAATCGTGGACGATTCTCCTCGTGGTGGAAAATATCCTGTGTATTAGTTTGCTGCTTACAACAAAATGGAAGAAATTCTAAACATTCGTTCAGATGTCGTCTTCGATGAGTCTATAGCTCATTACGAGATTCATGCACATCAGCCTTATTCATCGACATATTTCAATAATAGTGATGAAATTCGTATTGGAATTCAACATCAGGATCTGTGTCTCCTACCATC